>ML780634.1:594142-661874 GCA_009831015.1 Picea engelmannii
GCAATGCCACAGGTCTGATCAAAATTGGATGTTCCAAGTGGAATTTATGGTAACTTCCCCACAACTTGCCGCTTTTTGGCCTTTCCAGGAGATATCACTTGTATAGTGTGCCCCGCACAAAATAATTGATATAAAATTATGAAACTCGTACCAGAAATACTATAGACTGTCCATGATCTAATGAAACTAGTACCACTCAATTTGGATACTCTAGGAAGAGGTTATGATTGTTTTACCTGGAACACCTTCTTGAGACTAGTCAATAGGACTAGTCAGATACCCTATCTTACACAGGGTGTATATACAAATTTAAGATGACCTAGAAGCTAAAATGTTTACCACATATACCTTACTAATTTTTGTGAATATCCTCTATATTTTAGGGTCTTAAACGTTACAGAAAATTATTTATAGAGAAAATTCCACAATGACTAAGTTCAGGATGATTCCAGAACCCTATCTTGTACAGGTTGTATCTCTGAAAGTGTAAGGCCTCAGGAGCTGAAATTTTAACCCAACGTACTTTGATTCGTCTACTAAATATCTGCCAAGCTGTTCCTTTTGAAATGTTGTAGAAAATAAGTTATAGCAAAAATTCCAAGGTGTCTCAGATGTAGCAGTGAAACCCCAAGACCTTGAGCTTTGATACCATATGTTAAGAACCAAATATCAATATAGCATAGAAAAACCTCAAAAAAAATACTCAACGCCTTGAAAAAGAGATAATTTCATATAATAAGCCTCTTCAAGGGGGCAACCTCCTTTTACCCCACTTAAATGTTCAAGTACAAGATGATTCCAAATGAAAATGTCTCCTTGGTATATATAGGAGACTAGGAGGTATAATTACCACTAATGGAATAAAGCTGACATAAATAAAATAACATTACTAATCTAATATGCCCCAATTAAGGGGTAATGAGCCAATATTAGGGGTTAACACAATTTTGAGGGTCCTTCAGAATAGACATTGTAACAGCTGTGTAAGCTTGGTTTTTATTGACTAAAATTGCTTTGGAGGAGTGTCATTGTGGCAGAATTGATCCAACATCCTATTTTGACCAAATTAACTAAAAGATGATAAAATCATGGCAAAAGTAAAAATGCAGAAATTAAGACAACAATACTAAGAGATAGAATGAAAAATAAGCAAGAAAAGTTTTAACACAGAAAGCAGAACCCAAAGTACCATAAAGAAGAAAAGAGAAGCACAAAAAAAAGAAAGCAGAGCTAAGCTACTAGTATACAGAAAACCCAATCAGCATTAGAAATTTTCACGTTGGTCCCTCGCAATATTTCAAGTGAGGACTGTTAGTGTTGTAGGAAAACAATTTCTTCTGTAAATATTTTAGAATGTAAGAGTTAGTGTCCAAGACAAAAGCAATTTTGAAAGGGCCCGACTCTTGGAATTCTGATGTAATTATCATCCCTTTGACGCACACAATTAGATCATCAAGATAGAGATGGATATTGACCAATTCATCAAAATTTGTGTGTATAGGCATTTTAAAAGCAATACTTGCATCAAGTAAGCCAGAAAGAAGGAATTTGTAATACATGGAACCCCAATTATTGATAAGATTGTTTTTTTGAGCATCTGCCCTTTTAATCTTGATTTCCTTGCAACCCAAAAAACTGTCAAGTAAGGGTCTTAATTGTGACTCTACAACCTACTACAGAATCATTTTCATATTGAGGGGAGGAAAAGGATTTATCATAATAGCTTGCCTGAAAGTTAAAAAATTAATGCAAGTTCTAATATGATCAATGGTCTTCGAAACAAGTACCCAATTGGAAACCCATTCACGGTGGACTAAAAAAATAATCCCAACCCTTAAGAAATTCTCCAACTCCCTTTGAAAAGTTTCTTTAAATGAAGAGTTAATAGATCTTTGTTCTTGCATAATTGGTTTCATGCCTTCCTTGATGGGAATAACATTCTATAAAAAACCAGGATCAAAACCACGAATATCCTCATAAGGCCAAGAAGAAACTTTTTGAAATCCACCAAGTAGCTTGGAAAACTTCATTTATTCCTTATCAGAACATTGGGTACTTCTGTTAATGTTCCTTGAATATTCGAGTGCCCCAATGTTCAAGGAGATGGTTTCACCCACCTTCATTCATAACTCCTCTTATTTCTATTTTTCTTTATTGTCTACATCACTCGATGAAAATGAACTCTCAAGAGGAGTCAAGCCCTCAGGAATCTTATTGTTTTCTATGGATATAATCTCCTTGGGATTAAGAGGTTCATCTTGAATGAAAGAACAAATGATTTTATTGTTAGGGAGGGCCTACCAAGACTCTACATTTTCAAGGATACATAGATGATATATAGATTGAAAATAATAATCAGGACTATGAGGCAAAATTTGTTGATTAAGAGAAGTTGCAAAGACAACTAACCGACCAGCCATTGAATTCAACTCGCTCTTAACATGAGTGATGTTGAAAGATAGAATATTCGAGATAAGCGCCCAAACAGTTTGGGAGTATCGTTCCATCAACTTGTTGCTAGGAGAGCACATTTTACGTATCAAGTTCACAACAAGCTTATCCAAAAATGGAAAGGTGACCACAACCAATATTAAGGGCATTTTCAATGCCTAATAATAAAGCTTCGAACTTAGTGACACTTTTTTACAAGCAAATTCTAACCTGTAAGACATATTATGAATTTTTCCTACAGGGGAAACCATGATAATGCCAGCCCCATTACCTTCATTAGAGCGTGAACCATCAAAGTGCATATGCCACGTATCATCACCTAAATTGATTCTTTCCAAAGGAATATTATCCTCTTTAGCAAATATGGAATACACTCTTAGGTCCTCTTCAATATAGTTTACGCTAGATTGTGGAACACTCTCTATGTAGGGTGAAATTATTCCCTCTCTAAGGACTATAATGTTCTTACCATTATGAGGAATGGATAAATGTGTCCTGCCAAGTGAGAGGTATCCACCTGTTAAGGCTTTCCAATATCTTCCCAAGATAATTGAGTAATTGCTTACAGGCATATCAATTACCTAAATCTTGAGGGTTGTCCTTATCTCAGGATGAATGCATAAAACCAAGGTCACATCCTTAATCTTGTCAATGGTTGTTTCTTGTAGACTATTATAGGAGATCATGTTTCTGGCATTTTCATTTGTACAAGACAAGCCTAGCTCTTCCATAACAATCTTCAACATCAAAATTGGGCCTGAACCACCATCAATGAGGCAACAATGGGCAATCTTATCCATAATATTTACATAAATATAAAAAGGGGTATTTTCATAGGGTATCTAAAGCTATGTATGCCTACTTTATTTACAAGGTAATCCTCTTCGTTTACCTCTTCGGAAAGATTGGCTACAATAGAATCTTTTCCTTCCATGAATTGTTTTAGATGCATATATTGTTCACGGATGACAACCATGTCTAGAAGGGTTGCATCTAATTTGATATTGGCCAACTGATTCAAGATATTGTACTTGGAAGAGGGGAGAGGGGGAGTGATTCCTTGACTCTCATGAACCTTAAGAACCTAGAGAGTAGAAACGGTTGAGGATGAGCTCGGGATAGAAGAACTATGGGGAGGATGAAATTTTCCCTTGGGAGCATAGTCTTTGTTTCTAGTATTGCTGACCATGACATCTTCTGGCTTTGCAAAATCTAGGACAACAATTGTATTTTATGGTATTTTACCAAAGATCGTATCCCTGACACTCTTCTTTACCTCACATGTGGTTTCCTCATGGTGTTCCTCGCAGAAGTTACACCAACTTAGAGGCAGGATAGCTTTAGGCTGAAAATTATTTTCAATCAGATTTCTAAAGGGTGGCACAGAAGAGGATGAATCTCTAGGGGTGAGAGGGGAGACAGTTCCCTTTTGCTCAAATTCTATCATACGATTATTCATATCTTGTACTAGCTACAGAAGGGAGGACATGTCTGTTTGTCTAACCGATTCTCCTTGGGGAAGACCAGTTCTCTCAAGTTGTTCCTCATACTCTTAGCACGTATGCAAAGTAGAACCCGGATTATCAATGGCTTTCTCCTCATTCCTATGATAGTAGGGGGAAGACAATGCATTGTAGTAATGCATGAAAGTGGCTTGGTTCTGAGGGCGGATGAGTTTGGGGATTTGACTATATAACTTAGTGAAATGCAAGTTGAATTAATTGTTGCTCTCACCATCCTTATAGGTAACATTATTATACTCCCTTAACTTCTCGGTTGGGATTTTAGATTTCCCATAAGTGGATCGGAACCAATATATTAACTCCTCCCAAGTAGACATAATCTTAGGAGGAAGGTCAAAGAAGTCATCCCAAGGAATTGATGAATAAGCGCATGCAAGTATCATTTTCGTTGGCCCCTATGTTATCATAAGCATTAGAAAATGCCACCAATTGTTCATTTGTACTGACAGTGTTATTTCTTGAAAACCTAGGAAGTTTCTCTTTAAAATTTGGAAGTGGGTGAGTAGTAGGTGTTAGGTTAAGAGGAGAGGACACATGCCACAGTGTGGTTGTGGTGTCTTCTTCGAACTGAAAAATCCCATACTTTTTAATGAATTTAGTGGGATTTGTGGTAGATTGGACAGGGATATGGTGGCTATATAAGATACCAATCATTGATGACGATGAAGATTGAGAAGATGTAGCACTTCCAGTGCCACCAGAACCACCAATAGATCCCATCTTATGTATGATAGATGAGGGAAAGAAAGACAAACTGGATGAATCGGATAAATTTCTCCTTAGCTTACTTTGTTGGGCAGATAACACAAGGTTCCTCCTTCCTATTTTAGAAATAGGATTGATTTTGGGTGATAAGCCTCTTCTTCTTCTAAAAGCACATGAATCCAAGGACATGAAAGAAAGGAAAAAACTGAATAAATGAGAAGGTTATTGCTGATTTCTAGGTTTTCTACGTCTAGCTTCCAATCATTCTTGAGAACTAATATCTCGTTCAATTGATGCCCAAGAATGGTTAAGCTCAGAACGGGTATTGGCAGTGTCTAGAATGGTATTAAATAGATTCAAGGCAATCCTGGTTTGGTCTTAAAGACTGGGCTCAATATTGGGTTGCCTTGGAATAGGCACAGCCATTAAGAAATAAAGCAATCAAAGAATCAATATTAGGAAAATACATGTATCGATGAAAATCGAGTATAAAAAATTAACCAGAGAGATATTGAAGAGCTCCCTAGTATGATGGCCAAAAAATGTCGAGGAAAAGATATGAAATGATCTTACTCAAACATTTTCAAATCCTTCTTGGATAACTAAAAATAGATGGAAATCTCACCCTATGTTTATAGCTAAAAAAAATTACATCCTAACTCACAAGTATTAATTACAAGTGCCTAGACTAGTCTTTTATCAATAAAAAGCTTGCTAGAAATTTACTTTTTATGCAATTTTTCTGAATATAACATTTGTTGAAATAAATGTAAAGACAAAAGTAAGGACACCAAGATTATAATCAAGACAAATGAGACATAAAGAAGTCCTTTTATTTCATTCCACTTCACCAAAGAGTCATTCTTTTACAAAATTTCATGCAAAAATTTAGGACCAAAGTCAAACTTAGACATCCCTGATGGAACATACAAAAGGACCTCCGAAAAAAAATCAAAAACTAAACTCTAAAAGTTGGATCAACTTGCCACATATTGTTGCCCACTCGACTCTCTGAAAAACAAGTGTCTGAATGATGTAATTCAGCCCCGAATCTTGTTGTCTACTATAAGACCCTTAGTATGCTTCGCCTTCTATCCTGCTCTTGTTTCTCCCTTTCATTTTTCCTTTAAACAAATTAGAATTGGTTGAAGTAGTTGAACCAAATCATTAGTTAAGTTAATTAAAAGACTCAACCAACTTTTAGTTAGGGGGGAAAGTAATAATCATAATAAGGGTTATAAATAAATAATAACTAGTAGGTGGGACCCCTTGTGACTCCCTTTAGCTCTTCACAATCATAACATACTAGTTAATTAAGAAAAAAACACCTCCTTGTGACTCCCATCCATATTAACATTTTAAAATTGATCTCAAAATATTTGAAATTATCTTCAAAAAATATATATTACTCATATATCCAAAGAAAACATGTTGTCCAAAATTTCTAAAGTCAACTGTCATCAACCATAAATAACATAACAACTCAAAAACCGTATTTCCCACTCTGATATGCAATCTTCCCTTGATTGTTGTTGTCACCCTTCGATCTTCTTGAATTTTCCTTTGGCTGCACTGAGCCTTTAGGCCTAATCTCGCCGATCACATGGGAACAATCGTCCCTCAAGTGCATCTAGGAAGACACGGATTTGTAAAAGCCATTGGAGGGCGAGGAAGGGGCAGCAGTGGCTTTTCCTTTGTCAAGGGAATGGTGAACCTCCATTTTCAATATTTTTCTAGCATGGGAGGACTGCACTAGCGAGTGGTTAGGGGTAGATTGGACAATTTGATTGTTAGGCGAAGGAGCAGGAAAAGACAAATTGGGCCAGCCACAATGTTGGGAGACTACCGGGTGGAAAATCTCTTTCCATCCGTCATTTTTGGGAACCTCGAGTTGCAATGAGACACGAGGGGGAATAGGAATACCAGGGGCTTGCAAAAATTGGAAGGGAGGCCTTTCAAGCCTACATTGGACAACTCCTTGCCCAATCCAATTGAAAAATACGGCCTTAAACAACTAACCTAACTCTTATGAGTGAGCATCAAAATGTATGGAGAACCTTGGCCTTTTTGGGTCTATGTTTCAATTACCTCTCCCTCTGTTTACTCTGCATGGATACCTCAGCTAAAAAAAACTCATTCCTGCATGCATGATTGATTATAAAATAGTCTTTTAAATAACCATACATGACAACTCTTTAAAAATATGAAATAGATTTTGGCTTAGCAATGTATCAGACTCATGTAATCCAATCCATACAAATTGTTAAACTGTTTGTCAATGAGCAGGGGGTGAACAAAGGGTTATTGGATATGTGAGGGGTTTGCATTGAGAGAAACATGATATAATGAGGGGGGAAAAGAACATGGTTACTGCTCAAAGACAACAACAATAAATTGTAATGCAAACCAAAGAAAACATTCATTGTAATCCAACCAAGACAGTGTAACTTCCAACTGCTTCAATAGAAAATTCTTCTTGACTGTAATCAATTTTAGAACAGGGAGTGAAAAATGAATGTGGGAAGGAGATGGGGTTGTAATTAGCGAAAAGTGAAATAATGGTAGGGAAGGAAAGAAATTATTGTTCATAAAATTAATCAAGTGATCCATAAAACATTTTGTAAAAAAGAGAAACACCTCAACCAAATGACCAGTGAGACCCAAAACAATTACTGTATAAAGTTCAAACAATTTTGTGCATTAACTTGCTCACTATTTGAAATCAAATACTTAAGACAGTGTCATCAACAAGACAATATGCATCCCACAACACTCTCTAAGGGATCCCTATGCTTCTCAATTATCCATTTAACATTTGAGAAATTTCCAAATGAATACACAGTCAATTACTTCCACTATGCTCATCAACCACTGCCAACCATTTCAATCATCAAATGAAAACATAAAAATGTGCTTGATTTTGTCTCTTAATTCATTTAATAATTAAATTGCAATGAGGTTATAACGTCACAACACTCGTGCCTATCACTATTAAATTGCATGATAATCATTTAACATACATAGTGGACAGTCCACACAATGACCCATAGTAAGAATGCAAAGATCTTGTCTTGCCACTTAAGCACCCAACAACAATTGACACTTCAACCTACACTACGTTGTGGAATACACAACCATTCCACATAACGTAATTGTGTTTTTCTGACAATACCGGTCCAATTTTCCTTGACTATAAACATTTAAAATGTTGGGTTATCCAGACAGCACAACAAGGCAGCGATAACATGCCTAATCTCATAACACAAGTCAAAACAAAGCCATGTTTAAATCTTTGTGACTATCTGAAGGCAAGACCCAATAATATTGATAACAGGTACTTTGGATAACCATTCCCTAACTACCACTATGTAATATTCCCATTTGACAATTTTAAACACACAGTCACAATATCATTAAATCAACCTATCGTGTCGAGCTATCAACCCACTACAAAGAGGCAGCAACAATATTGCTCAAATTAATCAAACTACAACCAAACCATACTATGTAAAAACTTGTGCCCATTCTTGACGACACAATCAAATAACCGTAAATACATAGTGGAAGGAAATTCCATAAGAACCTCGATTTCAATAATCATTTGGCCATTAAAAACACACAGTTGCAGTAATAATCGATTCATGCTTATAGGAATGCCACTCATACCAATGCATCAAGCGTGAAGCATCATTGTTCATTGATCAATTAAAAACAGTGTTGGGTTATCAATTTAATCAACACAAGGACATTGATTATGTATTTGATTTAACAACTCATTCCAATTAACCATGTTGAGCTTATCCACCCAATAATAACAATTGCAATGACTAGATGCCAAAACCAACACCATTGTCATATAATCAACTAGGAGAGTCAGTAATCGACTCTGTCGACAATACATACCAATCTATAACAACCAATAGTAAACCCAACAGGCCACAATGGTCTTCTTTATCAACTCTCAGACTCCAGGAGTTAAGGGTTTTCTTTGTGGTCAACACAAGGAGACTAAAATTGACTCTTCTCAATGGTGAACACCTCTGAGACCAATGGTGTACACATAGAGAACAACACCATTTACTTCGTGGGCATTATGATGAAACCTGTGACATGAGAGGCTATAACAGAGGAGTGAGGCCCCAATTCGGCCTGGTAATGATACTTAACGCACAAAGGGTATAACCCTCATGTTTATCCAGTCAAACAACCACAATTCTGAGGTGAAGAAAGGACTGAGAAGGAACAATGTAATCCACTGCATGACCAATAGTGGTGAAAACAAACCAATGCCCAAGTGAACAAAGTGCAGTGACACAAGGATCTTCCAACCATTAAACCCCATAAAATCCAAAGACTGGGAATGGTGATACGAATGCATGAAGACAACCAGCCACCCAAGACCAAATGAAACCCTCTAACTAAACCAGCAAGGATGGCAGAGATATTGTATGGATGTTAACACCCAGGATGACCAATAACACCATGCCTTCAACATTATTTCAAAGAAAACCATCAACGCTTCATTCCAAAAACCACAATTTTACATAGTTGAAATACTTAAGGAAATAACAACTCATACATGAATACAACCAGCCACCCAAGACCAAATGAAACCCTATGTCTAAACTAGGAAGGATGACAGAGAGATTTTATGGCTGCTAACACCCAGGATGACCAATAAAACTATGCATTTGACATTATTGTAGAGAAAACTATCAATGCTTCCTTCCAAAAATCACAATTTTACATAGTTGCAATACTTAAAGAAAGAACAACCCATACATCCGAGCCAATATCTATCTCATAACCAGAGCAGACTCATGAATGAAAAAAAAAGACATACATGTAATCAAAACACCTTAAAATGCGAGTTGGACGAGTGGTTCCTCTCTACTTGAAAATCAGAGCATAACCACAACAACACAGATGAATAATAGCTCGATTAGGGTGGCAGTCAGTGAAGGAGTAAAGGTGATTTGCAGTAAATGCATGTCACCTCCACCCTCAGTCAATGAATTCATTAGTACATGCCAACAAGCTTCCATTAACCCAATTAATTAACCCATGTATCGAAACCATCAACCATAAAACCAATAGCGCAACCCATATCAACTTATGCCATAACATAATCCCAATGCATATCAACTATATAACTCAATAAATCACATAGATTTTAACTTAGTATCTAGGATAACAATAATCCATTAAAAATCGATGCATGTAGTGTAGTATATAGCATGGTTTAGCTCCTTCCCTTTTCTCTTATATTGCTTTTTCCTTTTTCCAATTGCTTGTATATGTTATTGGTAACATGTTTATTGTGCAATTCTCCTAGTAATAGATCCCAATAATAGATAGCAGGGATAACAAGGATAACATAGGCCATTGTAAAATAAAAATTGAGCCTAGAGCAGCAAAAAAACACAAAACATGCCTTCTCCATCACCAATAAACCAAGATTATATCACCATGTAAGCAGTGTCCAACAGTAGCACAATATCAAAAGAAAGAACCAGACCTGATCTCCAATCTACAAGGGGGTCCCACCTACTAGTATTATTTATCTTTTATAATAATAGGCTTTAGCAAAAATTTGTGAGCAAAACTTCGTTGTGATTTTTAATTGTCAACATACCTCATTTCATAAGATCTTCAACTCCTAGGTATTAAAATATATAATATTTGGTTTATGTTATGCATGTAATAATTTTGCACATAAAGTTGTGAATTGCAGAGCTAACAACAGGAACAAAAACAACTTTGAAATTCATACACACAGGGGTTATCCAAGAAGGCCTAGTGAAACACAGAGAAGAAGTTACAATAGGTTTGAATATTTGAGCACTCAAGTGGAATGTTACAAATGTAACAATTTTGGACACATGGCCAAAGATTGTAGAATGACAGTCCCTCCTAGAGAACCGCAAGAGAATAACAACAGTCACAGAAAGGAACCTCAGAAAAGGACATGGATAAAAAAGTAGGATCAATATAGCAATGAAGAATGCACACTCGCTCTACAAGCTAATCAGAGGAAACATGGTTGGTATGTTGACAATGGGTGTTCAAAACACATGACAAGTGATAGAGGCAGGTTTCTTACATTATGAAAGGAAAGAGATGGATCAGTCTCCTTCAGAAATGATGATTCAGCCAAAATCATTATTAAAGGCAGAGTCAGAATTGGGAACAAGAATACAAAGGCAAAAAATGTTCTACTAGTAGAATATATGAAACATATTCTTCTAAGTGTGAGTTAAATGTGTGACCAAGTTCATAAAGTTACTTTCAATTCAAAAAAGTGCAATATAAGAAAAGAAGGTTCAGGAAAATTGATTGCTACAGCTGTGAGAACTTCAAGCAACATATATGTGTTAAGTGAAATTGGAAATGAAAAGTGTCGTCTAGGAAAGGAAGATGAAAGTTGGGTATGGCACAGAAGAATGGGTCACATACATTTTGATAACCTTTTCAAACTCAACAAAAGAGAAGCAGTTAGAGAAATTCCCCAAATCATGAAACCAACCAACACTTTATGCAAGCATTGTCAACAAGGAAAGAAAACAAAGATAAGGTTCAAATCAAAGCAATATTCAATGACAAGACCACTAAAAATTGTGCATACTAATCTAGTTGGACCAACTACAACAAAGGGCTTAAAAGGTGAGAAATATTTTATGTTATTAGTTGATGATTATACAAGAATGACAATAGTTTTCTTTCTCAAGAATAAGTTAGAAGATTTTTAAAACTTCAAGATCTACAGGGAAATGGTTGAAAATGAAATGGATTAAAAAATCAAATTCTTGATATCTGATAATGGAGGAGAGTTCACTTCAAAGGAATTTATGGACTATTGAAATAGTCATGGAATAAAAAGGCAATTCTTTGTTGCTAGGACACCTCAACAGAATGGAGTTGTTGAAAGAAAGAACATGATAGTACAGGAAATGACTCGAACAATGCTAATGGATTCCAAATTGACAGATATTTTTGGAAACACGCAATGCATACAGTAGTTCACATTCAAAACAGAGTAATGATCAGAAACAACATTGAAAAAAATCCTTACAAGCTATGGCAAGGAAGACCAACACATGTAAATCACTTTAGAGTTTTTGGAAGAAAATGCTACATCAAAAGAGAAGATGGCATAATGGGAAAGTTTGACTCTCATGTGGACAAAGGAGTACTTGTTGGTTACTCAAGTACAAGAAAAGCATACAAGTGTTACAACCTGGGATTTAACAAAGTGGTGGAAAGCATCAACATAATAATTGATAAAATAGGTAGACAAGAATTAAAGGGAGAAGAAAATGAATCAATGGAATGAATTTATGAAGAAGAAACAAAAGATGAAAAAGAAGGGGAAGACGAAGAGGATCCGACAGAAACAGAAGAGCAAGTTCAGCAAGTAACTCCAAAAAAACCTAGTAGATGAGTATAGAAGAATCATCCTTTAGATCAGATTATCAGAATCAAAGATGCAAGAGTTGATACTATAAGAAGAATCTATTCACCAGAACAAACACACCTAGCACTCACATCTATTATTGAACCAACCTATTTTGAAAAGGCCAGCAAGGATGAATTTTCGAATAAGGCCATGGATGAAGAATTGGTTCAAATAGAGAAAAATGACACTTGGGGATTGGTTCCAAGACCAAAGGATAAGAATGTGATCGACACAAAGTGGGTATATAGGAATAAATGGAATGAAGATCGACAATTTACAAGGAACAAAGCTAGATTGGTTTAAAAGGATTAAATTTATCTATTACCAATTCACCCCCCCTATTAGTAATCCAACAATTTATACTTTCATGTATCTTCCTCGAGGGGTTACCTTTTAACCATTTTAACCCACTTTCCTTATTTTAGGGTTAACCCACTTCTAACCACTTGTCAACTTAGTAATTTCTCCATTAACTTTATTATTTAAATAATTTCTTTTGTATTCACTTTGACTTATAGTTCACTCATCACTTCACTTTATTATTTACCTTCTAAAATCTCTTAAACCACTTTGACTACTTTGACCTTTTGGGGATTCTAGATGACTCATGAGGGTTCTCCAACTTCACATGGCCATAACTCTTTAATTGTGAGGAGTTATGTGAATTTCCACATACCACTAGAAATGGCATGACGTGTACTATCCATCTAGAATAGTATTTCCTACAAATATATCAAAACTCATATGATTTTCCATCAAACAAACTTGGGTCCATTACCCAAACCTGGGTTCTCCAAATTCTCATGGCCATAACTCTCTAACTGTGAGGAGTTATGTGACGTTCCACATACCACCGGAAATGGAATGACATGTACTATCCATCTAGAATAGTCTTCCATTCAAATATATTAAAACTCATACAATTATACATGAAACAACCTTGGGTCCATTACCCAAACCTTTGTGCTACTAAAATTCACTATCAGACTTTCTCCAAGGGTTGACATCAATCTACAATATCACTCTCCAATGGTTGACATAAATGACAACCAACAATCCATGCCAAATTTCCATCAAACTAAGCCAATGTTTTGACATATAATTGGTATCATAAATTTTATTGGGTCATTTCAATAGTGGCATGACCCAACTTGGCGTTGAGTGCATTACAATATGGGATTGTGAGTAATATTCTATTTGAGAAATTGTCCATAGAATCAAGTGTTTTGTTGCTATCAGAATTCTAGTTGTAGCTTTATATTCCTAGTGTCCGATTAGATATATTTCATACCCAGCTTATGATGGAGACATGGAGGGGAGTGGAAAGGCCTAAGGGACTAACAACAGTGAATGGGGATCCCATCCTTGGGTTGTGTAGGTTGTGGGCAAGAGAGATGGTAGACTGGAATTAGTTATGGGAATTGATTGTTGAGAGGGGGACATTAGCCAACCTTAGGGACCACCATCTCTTGTGGATTCATAGCCCTGTCTTGGGGGTGAATTTCTATTGAGAACTTCAAAATCATGTCTATGGTTGAGATGAATTTCCATCCTCTACAATGGGTTTCATATTTATTAAGATAAGTGTTCTTATTTTCTTTGTTTATTTATGTTAAATGTTGATATCGAAATTATGCATTGTACTCTAAATTTTCCTAGTTATTGTTGTTTTCTATGAGTAGAATGATGCATTTGAATCCCTATTTATGTGTTTGAATGTTGTTGTGAACATTTTAAGTAATTTCATTTACATTTTTAATTTTCTGGGACAATCACATGAATTAGAATGTCATGTTGTGTGTTATTTCCACATCTAAAATTGGTATAAGAAATTTTGTATTTTGTCATTTTAGAAGTGGCATGGCCTAGCTTGGGGCTAGGTGTGTTACAAAGTTGTATCAAATATTTGGTTGCAACATCAGGCTTGTATGGGCCAATATCAACACGAATTTCGCAAAAAATGTTGTTATAGATTTTGGGCATGTGACATATTTGGGGAAAAGGATGAATTATGGAGTAAAATCCACATATTTGTTAGAGAATTCAGGTTAAATTTCCATCAAAATTGTCAAGGAGATTATCAAGGGTGTTAATATGCAGGTTGCAAAGCTCTTGGAAGGTCAACAATTAAGTGTTAGAGAAAAATAAAGAAGTTGGGAAAAGTTGATGGATCAACGACCCACATTCAACATAGATTGACTGAAAACTTACAATTTTTTTAGAGTTTTGAAAAAAGAAGAGAATCGACAGCAGGGATTTTTTTTTTTGTAGATTGATGAAGTTAAAGAATCAATGACTGGGATTCAAGGGCCATGATTCATTTTTGCAGTTTTGGAAAATAGAGAAAATCGACGGTTGAGATTAATCAAAAGAGTTAGACATGGCATGGTAGATCAATGGTCAAGATCATTTTGACTTGGATATTGACAACCTATATTCATCATGTATTATGGTAAACCATTTCTAATTGTTTGGTTCGACCAAAAGAAAATATTCGATCTTTTATGGTTGGGTTGACAAAATGAAAAAAGTTTTTGGTTTGGACAAGAACTTCCATAGACCAAGAAAAATTTCCCATCGTCGATGGTTGGGTCAATGAAATTAGAAAAGTGTTTTATTCATCCAAAATAATTTTTCGATCATCCATGAAGGAAAAAGGGGAGGATGGTGTGTCATTCCATGTCATCATCCTCATGTCATACCACATCAACATCCACATGTCAACCTAATTTCCATGTCAGTGTCCACATGTCATTCCATGTCAGCATCTACATTTCATTCCACGATAGCCAAGAAACAACTGAATGTCGATGGTCAGGATTTGGAAAAATTCATAAACAAGTTTAAGTTCACCAAGGAAAATGTTGATCGTTGATGTTCAAGGTTCGAAAAAGTTCACAAGAAAGTTTGTTTCATAAGAGAAAATCACCAATCATAGGAGGAGTGATTGTGGTTTGGAAAAAATTGTGAACAATTTTGGTTTTCCAAGGAAATTGACAATCGTTGATTGTCAATGGAGTGTTGGAAAAACAACAGTCGAGATTTCTTCGAGTTGGTTTTTGATGGTGGAGATTCATCTGCAATATTGGGGAAGGTTTAGAGAATCAATGGATGATATTTCTCTTTATTTTTAGATTGGAATATCAGATTGAAAGACTGTAATAACAGTAAAACAAAGAATTTTCTATATTTTGAAGGTCATGAACTTGTAGGGTAATTTTGAGGCCCTAAAAAACGTTTTTAGGGGGTGGAAAATCCTGAGCAATATGTGTTCCTATGGCACACACAATAATATATGTTAAATGAAAGAACCTATTGAGATATTTCCAATGAGCTATTTTGGGTGCAAAACAAAGCTCATGTAAGAAAGTTATAGTTGAAACTGTTGAGGGTATGTTTTTTTGGCACTAGTTTACTTTTGGAGGTCATAACTCATTTCTAGGAGGTCTTTTTGGGGAATAGGAGTAGTCTATGGAAATCCCATGAACTATAGAATAAATCCATGGCACCAGATTTGGAATCATGATATATAAACTTTTATATAAAGAGAAAGAAGTCACATGTAGCATACAAGGATAAAAATGAGAAAACAATATAATTTTTCGAAGACCATAACCTTCAGCTTGGAGCTCATATTTGAGAAAACAAATAGTCGATGGAAATTTATTGAGGAGGAGAATCCATATATCAACCCAAAATTTGTATCAGTGATTTTTTCTTTTCATAATTTGAAATGAATAATGACATGTAATATAACTAATAAACAGTTTTCCATATGCTTAATTCTAACAACAATTTTTGCATGCACATTCTTGCAAAATTAGAGGTGCGGGTAAGAAAAATTGAGTTCCTATATGAGAACTAGAGGCATGGAAGATGCACGAGGTATTATATCCATGAGGAGGAGATGAAAGGTCTACATGTCAGCATGGGAAATGATGAGACATAGTATAATGGAAGAAGAGGAATGCATGAGCTTTTCACTATGGGAATCATGCAAAGAGAAGTGTAGAGCTACAGGATCGATAATGAAAACATAATGAAATATTAGGAGGAGATACTATAGAGTCTGAATATGATGTAGAAGAAATTAAATAAAGATTCTACCAAAAATCAAGATGTTAGTGCAACTTAAGTAGAAACATCAAAATCTCATGATAGGAGGGATGATCATGGAGGATCTACACAATCCAAGAGTATTAACAGACATTGTCAAAATCATCATTCCCCATGGAACTTGATCAGAAGAGAATATTCATGTTCAAGTTTAGAAATTATCCCAAGCACGACCCCTATTATACATCATAGGAGGAGACATGGGTAAAATATCCTGTAAGGACAGCTTAGGAAGATCAATACACCATAATTTGATGGAGATAATAGAAGGGGAGAAGATGTAGAATCATATTTTCTAGGAATGAGGAAATATTTCCATTTGCACGATTACTAATCAAATGAAGAAGTCATACTTGTAGCATACCATCTTGAAGGAAATGCATATATGTTGTGGTGTTAGCACTAAGAGTCACACTTAGACTGTTGCAAGTGCAAGCCCAATGCCCATCAAAATATAAATGGATTAAATGGTTTGAGTAGGTGGATCAAAAAGACTAGGAAAGAAAGGGAGAGGGCAAAAAAATGTCTACAGAGGCATTCCATTGGGCATGGATTCATAACATCCTACAGATCAAAGGTAATCAAACTATGTATCAGACAAAGATCAGATATATAATGATGAGTAGAATCATGGTGAATATGAAAAAAGGAAGAACATCCATTATACAAAGATCCTTTCTACAATAGATAAATATTTTCTTAAACAATGAACTATGATTTAATGGGAAAGCTACAACATATCCTTGTTGTTCATGAATCCATCAATCAATGGCAGCTATGATCCTCAAAACTTGCAATATGTTTAAGAAAGAATATAAAAAAGAAGTGGGAAAACAAAGAAGACAATATGATAATATCTCTCATGAATATTTAATGGAAGAAAATGTCATTACAAACATGTCCTCGGGATTACAAATGAGCAACTAAAACTGCTCCTCCATCTCTCCTCTCTTGGCTCATAAATACAACCCTTTTCTCATTAAAAACCCTTTCATTTATAGTGAATAATATTTATCTACCCTAAGGAAGTAGAAACCAAGGATTTACATAGGATCCTCCTCCATTTAGGAGTCTTGTTACAAAATATTCCAACAAAAGCCTCACAAATTCCTATTTTTTGGGGATTTTTTCTATGATGATAAATTTCTTTTGAAACAGGTCATCTTGATTGATATGGAGATGGAGCACATGTCCCTCATGTCCAAAAAACTCCCAGGAGACCATTCAAACCTTCCTTGATAGCTGGCAACCTCCCAACAAGGAAAATATCCAATCAACTAAGCAAAACAGAGAGTTTGCAACACATTCCGCAGTGCACTCGTGTTTTAATTGTTTCTCTCAAATGCCAAACTAGGTCAAGTTGAATTTTTTTTAGAAAGTCAACAAGGATATCATCTTCCTCCACAAAACATTTGAGAGAAACCCACATCACCTTTTTTTATTTATGATCAAACCTGTAACAATGGATGCTACAGGAAATTTTGTAGCAAAGTTTGTAGCGCCTGTCTCAATTCACAGTGCCTAATCCAGTCCATAGCACCAAAGGAAAATAAAGTGGCCAAACCC
The DNA here is from genome assembly GCA_009831015.1 of Picea engelmannii. Classification (NCBI taxonomy): domain Eukaryota; kingdom Viridiplantae; phylum Streptophyta; class Pinopsida; order Pinales; family Pinaceae; genus Picea; species Picea engelmannii. The sequence continues at coordinate 611,960 of ML780634.1, forward strand.
TTTCTTGACCTCCAAACAAGACAAAAATTATCATGAAGTATCTGATGGCTATGAGATTGATGCTTGTAATTTTGAATTTTCATCAGGACACCTACAACCTATCCAACCTACAACCCTCTTCTTTAACTAGTTCGCAACGCCAACTCAAATATAGATTGCACACTTCGAGGAGGCTATTAGTTGATGGTATGACATAATCCCTGGAAAAAAAATTAAAATACAATCTCTGAAAATAATAAGATATTTTGTGTCATAATTCTTTAGCCCTACAATTCTATGTGATAAAATTTGGCTCCACAAGGGATGGAATGCTCCCTGTGAGCTACCAAGAACATGTAGTTCAGTGCCTTATCCATTTCATCTCTACATACTGTATTCCTGGAAACATCTCTTCCCCTTATTGAAAAAATAAACATTGTCATAAGCTGCCAACTAAACTCACGCTGTAGACAAATTCAAACTGGAGATCAAATGCTCATGGATTGAGCTTATTTATGTACATCAACCTACACTAAACTATCTAGCTGAGCTTCACAGCTTAATTGAATTCATACTTCTAATGCAACCATGTGAGTATCGAACTGATGAAAATAAATCCTTCCATACAATTGATTGAAATATTTTTCAAGTGATATGAAGCTTGCAACAAGAGGTTAGTAAGCAATGGATACTTACAACTATGATCTAAAATCATACCAACAATTGGATCATTAGAAACCTTTGAAAAATATAATTCTATGTGAAAATCCACAAGAACATGAAACTTATGAAAAGACATTTATAGTTGGTTAAGAAAACCATCTTTCTCCTCTGTGAAGACTGATTCATCAAAAAAATGATGGTCCTCATATACTTTACAACTACTCATATGTTGTTTGATGTTTGTTGCAATTGCAAGTATAGAAATGATAGACATTTCCTCGTCGATGCATGGAGTTTTCTATTCATCAATAGGTGATAAAGAGAATTCCACTTCCTGCTACAATTCTTCCATGTCTTCTTCATTATCATATATTGGTTGGCTTCTAATAATATCTATATGTGCTTTAGTAAATATCTTCTCTTTATCATTTGAATACTCAAAGGAAACAATTTTCTTTACATGAAAACTTAAAAAATTAGATACAATTGATACAATGTCAAAAGTATCTACATCCTGGATATCCCTTTGAAGATCATCAACCTCTTGATAATAATGAAAAGTGTCTTCTATTGCAGCATACTCTTTAAGACTATTTGATCCTTTACTCAACAAATCAAATTCATAACAACATTCTTGATAAAGGAAATCAGCTGCAAATTTCTCTTTGCAATACAAACAAAATGCAGAATGAAAATGTCTTAGTGAAGCAATACAAGCAACCAGATGTGATATACACCAATCATGAGCTGCTCCATCTAAAGAGTATGTAAACAATTTGATGAGGACATATTCATGTATAATTTTCAGCTTAAGTATGCACTTGTAAAAATATAGTAAAAACTCAGCTGACATTTCCCAATTTTCCCTTCTAATCCTAGGAAGGAAACCTTCCCATTCACTTCTATGAGGCACAGGGTCTGGAAAACCAAATATATTTGAGAAATCAAAAAATGCATACCTCTGAGAAAGAATCTTGTCCATTTCAAACTAGTGGATTCGCGCATAGATTCATCTATGATGAAGTTGGAGTCACAAGGTAGAAAATTGCAAACAAGTTGGTGTCCTTCTCTTGTCTACCATAAAGAGATGGATCTGATCATTTTCATTCTCCCAGGGAAGATTTCTTCACTTTCTTCCCCAACAACGACACCAAAAAATGTTAGCATTGAGAGTCAAATTTATGCTATTGTAAGTGCAAGCCCAATACCCATCAGAATATAAATGGATTAAATGGTTTGAGTAGGTGGATAAACAAGACTAGGAAAGAAAGGAAGAGGGCAAAAAAATGTCTACAGAGGCATTCCATTGGGCATGTAGTCATTGTTGATACTGAGAGAGGGGTGAATCAGTATCAAGTACAATTTAAAAATATTTTCAACTTATACTTAAACTATTCAATTATATCCAATGAGAAATGAACAATAGTATAAGAGTTGCACCAATACACCACAATACACCATGCACAACATATGAGAAATAATCACTAGTTATTGTTCAAGGGAAGTAATGACTTCCAAAGATAGATACAACTTCCAAATGTAAATGGAGGGATAAAACTCCAAGAGGAATATACAATACTCCAATATAAAGAGAGATTTTAACTCTCCATCCTTGCCCCTTCCTTCCACCCAAGAATATATGAGAGATAATAAAACTTTACATTAAAGCATCACCATCAAACAACCATCACATAGAACCTAATAATGCTTCCTGAGACTTATTCAATTTCTGAAATTCTTCAATTCTTGGAATAATCTGATCCTATAGATAATACTACTCAATTTATTCTTTGAAACTTCTCCAAGTTTCACTCCTTGAATCCTCCCCAAAAATAAGTTACAGAAAGAATGGTAGACTTTATTCAATTATGGTTTATTCAAGAGAGTGAACTTGTACAAAATTCCCCACGCTCAATATTTAACATTCAATTTTGAAACTCACACACAAGAAACCAAAGTCCTTACTCTTTCCAATGAAATTGGTCCCACTTCATTTGGATTCCCTATGAATAAGTTATGATTATTTTACTCTAAACACCTGTTTATTGACTAGCTTCAGGACTGGTCAAAAACCCTATCTTCCACAGAGTGTATCTCCATAATTATAGCAAATCAAGAGCTGAAACTTTTACCACATGTACCTTGATATGTATTATCAATACCATAGCAATTTAATAATCTGATTCGTTCTAGAAAAAACATTATAGACAAAATGGTAAGATGGCCTGTAAATAACATACCTTAGAACACATCACCAAAAGACTTCATCCTCCCTTGAAATCTGACCTTCTTTACTTCTGATTTCCTCTCAAATTAGAATTGTGTATCAAATGAATGTATAATGATATGTATTTATACCATTTATGTCACTTCCTTTTAACATTAGGGCCGACCTGACACTTTCTTATTTTGTAGTTATTTTCTTTAATTATCTCAAAGCCTACATGTACTTCCTTCTTCAGTTTTGTCATCTTCAAGAAATCATTTCTCCTCAACCATGAGGATCCATGTGATGTGCCACCTACCACCAGAAAAAACATGATGTATAATATCCATCCATGGGTTTTTCTTCTTCATGTACATTTTCCTTCAAGCCCAAATACCTTCATCAATATTGTGGTCCAAAACCAGTGACTAGGGTTGACATCAATGACAACAACCAATCTTCCAACAGTCATAACATCCTACAGATCAAAGGAAATCAAATTGTATATCAGAAAAAGAGATATATAATGATGAGTAGAATCATGGTGAATATGACAAAAGGAAGAACATCCATTATACATAGATCCTTTCTGCAATAGATAAAGATTTTCTTAAACAATGAACAATGATTTAATGGGAAAGCTACAACAGATCCTATGTTGTTCATGAATCCATCAATCAATGGAAGTTATGAACCTCAAAACCTACAATATGTTCAAGAAATAAGATAACAAAGAAGTGGAAAAATAAATAATACAATCTGATAACATCTCTCATGAATCTTTAATGGCAGAAAATGTCATTACAAGTAGGCCCTCGGGCTTACAAATGAGCAACTAAAACTTCTCCTCCAGATCTCTCCTCTCTTGGTTCATGAATCCAACCCTTTTCTCATCAAAAACCTTTTCATTTATAGCGAATAATATTTATCTACCCTAAGGAGGTAGAAACCAAGGAGTTACATAGGATCCTCCTCCATTTAGGAGTCGTGTTGTTAGGTTATGAAAAAGGTATAAATATCTTCCTTTTTTCCCACATTTCAAAATATCATCTTGGTTGACTTTTTGGTTAATTAGAAGCAAATAGGATAGAAAATGAATAATATACCCTTTAGCGTTATTGTTGAAATTAGATTACATAGATCCTAAAATACGATTGCAATTGTTTGATTTTGTTATAGGATTGGTTAAATATTGTCAAACCTGCGATAGAAAAGGAAATCTCGAAGATGCGCAAGCTATTGGAGGTCGAGGATTTTATGGTGCAAGGCAGTTTTGAAGATGATTGAGTTTCTTATATTGTAACATTATAATAGTAAAGCAATCTGGAGGATCTCTCAATCATCAGGATAGCTTAATTTACCCATATTATTGTAATATATAAGGGGTAATAGATCCTGGAAGGGATATAGAAGAATTGCACCCAAGAACTCGGAACTTAGAATTGCTTTGCGTTAACAGTTTTTGTAAATGTTGTACCAGATATGAAATCAATAAAATCTTTGAGCAATTTTACCATTTCTACATACTGAGTTTCAAATAGTAGTGCTTCTAAGGACCAAGGGCCCAGTCTGAAGGAGCTATTGTTCAACCTGTAATTGTATCAGTTCAATTTTTGTTTTGTGATTTGATTCTCTTTTACAGTAGTTAAATGAATGCATAAGTGTGTTGATGATTTTATATCATTTGCAAGAGATAGATATTTCCTTAAGCATTAGATGATTGTTGTTCCAATTTCTATTATTGAKATTTGATGCATGACAGTTCCTCATAAGGTCATATGCATTGTTCCTTTTATTTGGATTCAAAATTGTTGTTCCCTTCACTTAGTTTACATTTGATGTTCCTTTCCGTTAAGATATAGTTGTTGTTCCTTTCAATATAAGTACAATTGTTGTCTCTTTTGATTAGATTATAGTCATTGTTTCTTTCCATAGCTAGAGTAATTCACCTTTTTCCTTTCTAGTAATTTGATTCATAATAATAGTCAATTCTGCAAGTCTTTATTTAGATTCAATTACTTCTTTTAGTTAAAATGAATTCAATAGATTAATTAGTTCCTTTCCATTGCACAACATTAGATTTCAAATCCTAGAATCTTTAATGAATGTTTGAGGAACTTGATTGTTGATAAACTCATATTTTCTTTAACTACACGATTTTAGCCTCTACAAGCTATTTGCATAGACTTTATTGATATTCTTGAGAAAAAAGACGAATCCTCAGGTTGATAAATTAATGTTAAACTAAGGTTGTTTTTAAATATCTTTAGACCCCAACATTTTGGTGTTGTTGCCGGGGAGAATGTCAAAGGTAGCATAGATTGTGCCTCTAGAGGACGAGGTATTGAAGATGGAAGGTAAGAACATACGCAGGCAATAAGTAATATGCTTATGCCAACACCTGCCTCTAGCTGACACATTAAGAGGTTGCATGGGTGTTTTCCTTTCTTGATTTTCTTTTTTTGTGTGAAGTGTGTATGACTAAGAAGAAATATCTTGAAAAACCAAACCCCCACCAACAATTACCAAAACCCAAGTCTCGGTTCTCCCGGGGAGAAGAACTTTCATAGACGACATCATCCGAAAAGAAGAATCTCAAGTTTCGGTTGGACCTAGAAAAGGATCTACCTGAATCCCTTAGGATAGTTTCACCAACTGCAGACCATGCTAAGATTCATAGCAAAACTGAAGGGACTGAGCAAATCTTTCAAATCATAGATCTTCCACCCCTCAACCCTTTAGAAGAGGGAAACTCTTGTAATCTAGAGGAAGGAGAAAGGGAAACCAGTGGGGTAGCTAAGGCAGACCCACCACCCGATCCTGAATCTCCTGTGAAAGAAGAAGGCATACCCGAAATCTCGGATAGAGGGAGTGCAATCAAATCCCCTAGAGGATTAGATAACCAACCAATTCGAATAAAATATCCGGATCAAGAAATCCCTCAAGATTTCTGGCATATTTTCGATCAAATGGCACAACAAAATAAACAATGTCCCCAGAATTCCACATTGGAATATCCGATAATTGATCCAATTGCCAATGCCCCCATGAAGTAAATTCCTCTACAAAACCTACCAACCTTTCATGGATTAATCTCAGATGACCCAAATGCATTCTTATTTGAATTTGATGTCCTATGTAAAGGGTATGATTACACCGTTGAACCCCAAAAATTAAAATTCTTCCCCTCCACTTTAAAAGGAGCATCTCTACGCTAGTTTATAGGATTAGGGGGCGGAACTATAAAATCATGGGATGATATGAAATAATCATTGTTGACAAAATATCAGGATTATTGTAGAACTAGGGACTTAAAAGATGAAATCTTTCAAATGATTGCAAAAGAAAATGAATCTCTAGAAGAATATGTCGAGAGATTTCAATATAATTTACAAAGATCACCCTATGTTGCATTACCAGGTGAAGTACTTAAGGCAACTCTGATTAAGGGTATGAAAGATGAATGGGTAGAAAAATTGAATCTAATGGGAAAGGGTGACATTTATCAAGAAACTTATGATAACATCATTCAATTGTGTATCAGGTGCTTACGAGGAAGCACATGGACCAGATCAGGAATGCGGACTTCCCTCACCAGAAGTAACAATACTCCAAGCGAGGTTGTCATGCGAGATGAAGTTGGTAATCTCTTAGAAAATTTCAAAATAGATATTTTGAGCACTCTAACTACATAATTAGATGTATTATAGGCCAAACAAAAGCAAGCAGAAGAAGAACAAACTTTGGCCATATTTTTTTACAGATGCAAAAAAAAACATGGTGCAACGGATTTCCCTTTGGATGTAGTTCGGGTCTACGCCATCTGTGCTAACAATCACAACATAGACCAATCCCATCGCTCCCTGGACTAAAAGTTGTTTTTAGAGAAGAAGAAGAGGATACAGAACCATTATATTTAATGGCTCGGCATCATTAATGGTAGAATCGGCCTTCAAATACATTACAGGACCCCTCCTCTTTCTAATCGAGATAATATAATCAACAACAAGCTCCTGGTAACACATGGTAGGGCCAACCATTTACCAATCAGAACTGGTAGCCCCAACAATACCCACTTACAAATCCTACTTGACAAAACCAGCTCATTGCAAATCCTGCCTAGCAGAATCAGCCAACAACAAATTTCACTTGGCCTAACTCACAGTATCCCACCTCATCCTAGAAAAACTCAAATAACAACATCTACCCTTCACAGTGGCCCAACACGACTACCCAAAACCCAAATTGGAATCAGAATTGGCAGCACCCCATGGGGATAAACAACCAACCCATGGGGATGGCCCCCCAAACTCAGACCACATTGCAAGCACCACTCCAATAGCCCTAGAACCCACATTCACAATTGCGCCCTTAATTACCAGCCCAACCTCACCCAAATCCAAATAACAGATCGGCTCAGCTCGTCCAGATTATGGAGAATGGGGAAGGAGAAACCAGCTCGGTAGGGTGCAACGAACTATGGATGAGATCGGGGCACATAATCTATCCTTAAGAAAATAGTGTTTCTCAAGAGTAAGAGAATGAAAAAAAACCAGCAATAACACCCTCGACTGTGGTAATAACAGAAGAAATCAAGCAGGGGGAAAACATAGTCGAATCACAAGATCCTGATAAGGACTCAACTTCCCCCCCCTATGTTCCCTGAAAGATTGATGATAGAAAAACCAACCGTATATCCCAACTTCGACATTGTAGGGGAACTCAAGAATTTATACATCAAGATTTCACTTCTGCAAGCTCTTCAAGACATCCCAATTTACGCAAAGATGATCAAGGAGCTATGTGGGAGAAATCCTGTCAGAAAAATTAAAGATTCATCATCAACAGCTTGCGTGGTAGGATCCTTGTCTAATCTAATTTTAGGTAGACAAGAACCAGTCAAATATGCGGATCAGGGGAATCCCATAGTGACAGTTTAGATCCAGGGCTATTCTTTTTGAAATACGCTAGTTGAGTTGGGAGCAGACATCAACATCCTGACTATGGAAACCTGCAATACCCTGGGTTTTGACTCCTTTGAACCCACCGCAATCATGTTGCAGTTGGCGGATCGATTGGTGGTTCGACCAGTTGGCACATTACATGATATAGCCATCTCAGTCAACTCTTAGGAATATCCAGTGAACTTCCTCATCATCAACCCAAGAAGTGGAAATGAAGGGCATCCATTGATACTGGGAAGGCCATGGATTGCAACAACATATGCATACATAGGATGTCAAATGGGTAATATGAAAATCGCTAGAGGGGGTATCATAAAGAATCTCATTTTATATCCTCTTGCTAAGCCAAGCCCAACTTTCGTATATCCACAAGTGCCACCACCGCGATACCCAGAGAAGGATTTACGAGCCCCTCTTACGCTAGAAGAATCCATCAGACTTAAAAACTAGCTAGATGATGACGTGATCATTGGGTTTATTAATAGTCCATCCACCATGAGCAACCCAAACTACCAGATGCACCAAGTTGTTCTAGACTGTGAAGCACAAGGAGACCTGCTCAAAGATTTAATGGAACAAAAAATTCCAACTACAACCGTTCATAACAGCAAACCCATCGAGATTGCACCAAGGAGGTCTCTAAACATTAATGCCAATTTAGACGAACAACAACAACAAAATCTAATTCAAGTCCTTTCCAAATACCATCAAGATTTTGCATGGAAATATTCGGATATGAAAGGTATTGATCTGCAACTCTGCACACACCACATTTACATTGAAAGAGACCCTCGACCTATCCGACAGCCATAGAGGAGACTGAATCCCCATCTCAGGGATATCGTTAAAGAAGAATTACAAAAGTTGTTGGCGTAGATTTTATATATCCCATTTCATATAGTCGGTGGGTTTCCCCATTAGTGATCGTCCCAAAGAAAAATGGGAAATGGCGAATCTATGTTGACTATAGGGAACTTAACAAAGCCACTCAAAAAGACCACTTCCCTTTTCCTTTCATCGATTAGGTCCTGGATACTTTAGAAGGGAAGAACTTTTTTTCTTTTCTAGACAGTTTTAGTGGGTACAATCATATTCAAATTGCCCCAAAAGATCAAGATAAAACTACATTCACATGCCCCTGGGGCACTTTTGCATACAGAGTATTTCCCTTTGGAATTTGTAACGCTCTAGCCACTTTTCAAAGGGCCATTCTAAGCATATTCAATGATCTGATCAATGAAGGACTTTAATTCTACATGGATGATTTCACTCCTTATGGCGACAACTTCGATCAAGTACTGAATAATCTGGAGAAGGTACTAGAACAGTGCATTGTGACCAGATTATGTTTAAGCCATGAAAAATGTCACATGATGATGACAGAAGGTGTGGTACTAGGGCCTTATATCTCTGTAGATGGAATTAGAGTAGATCCAACAAAAATAGAGGTAATCCTTAATCTACCTACACCACACACACAAAATGAGGTACATAGTTTCCTTGGCGCTTCAGGATACTATTGTAGATTTATGGAAAATTTTGCAAGAACCGTTGCACCTTTACATGATTTGAATGTTAATGTATAGTTTCAATGGTATGACAAGTGTGATGTGGCATTTGCAGGACTCAAGAAGTTGGTCTCGACAACACCAGTGTTGAGGGGAATGAATTGGAAAATACCATTTCACATCTCCAATGATGCATCAGATATTTCCATAGGCACTGTCCTCAGACAGGAAGAAGACAAGAAACCCTACGCCATTTATTTTATTAGCAAGAATCTTACTCCAGCTAAACTTAATTATACAATAATAGAAAAAGAGTTTTTAGTTATTATACATGCCATCAATAAATTTCATCATTATATAACAAGCTATCCAATTATTTTGTATACTGATCATTCTGCTATCATATATCTAGCTAATAAACGAATTACTAATGGACGGGTCACTCGATGGTTATTACTATCGCAGGAATTTGACATCACCGTCAAATATCGACCCAAGAGAGAAAATCTTGTCGCAGACTTCCTATCCTGCATACCCAAAACAGATGACTCTTTAACACTTGAAGATCAGTTTCCAGACGAGAATCTATTTGTCATTACTACAAAACCACCTTGATACGCTAATGTGGAAAATTATCTGGCGGTGGGAAGATTATCGACACATCTATCATCAAGGGAAATAAAACTGAGTGTCTAGTGTAGCGCACGATTCACCTGGATCAACGGATATCTATTCCACATAAGAGATGATCTCTAGATCCACAAATGCATACGAGATGACGAAATATACAAAATACTAAAGGTCGGACATGATGAGCCCTGTGGTGGGAATTTTGCAGACCGCAGAACTGGACACAAGATTTTGTAGATGGGATATTATTGGCCCTTAATATTCAGAGACGCGAAGAAATATGTCCAAACCTACGATAGTTGTCAATGGATGGGAAAACCAAGTCAGGTTAATGAAATTTCATTAAAAGCACAAGTAGTTGCAGAACCATTTGAGAGATGGGCACTAGACTTCGTTGGCCCGTTCAATCCAAAGTCAAATTAGAAGGCCTATATTCTAGTTGCAATAGACTACATGACTAAATGGGTAGAGGCATAAGCCTTACCAAATGCAACAGAAGAAGTAGTCATCAAATTTATTTTCAAATTATTTGTACGCTATGGACTACCAAGAGAGGTAATTACTGATGGGGGGTCACAATTTACAGCTCATAGAATCACCACCACCCTGGATAATTATCATATTAAACACATAATTACTTCTCCATACCACCCACAAGMAAATGGGCAAGTAGAAAGCACCAATAAAGTCCTAGAGGAAATCCTGACAAAGACTGTCTCAACAAACAGACAGAATTGGGTTATTGAGCTCCTAAATTCCTTATGGGATTACYGCACAACATGGCATAACACCCTAGCTACTCTCCCTATCACTTAGTCTATGGAAAAGAACCCATCTTCCCAATCAAGTTTGAGATCAAGACTCTAAGGATGGCCCAGGAAATCAGACTGGACCTTACAAAAGAACATAAACAGCGCCTTCATCAACTCAACTAATTGGATGAAGCATGCATGTTTGTTGTAGAGCGCACAACCATTATTCAGCAACAAAGAATGACCTGGCACGACAAGCATATCAAGAAAAAATTATTTTAAAAAGGTGATTTTGTGCTCCTCTATGATTCCATATTTTTGGATTTTATAGGAAAATTACAAACACGGTGGCTAGGACCATATGAAATCAATGAAGTCCATGATAATGGCACAACCACATTAATCCCCATCAACGGGTCCGGATCTCCATTTCGGGTCAATGGACACTGGCTACGACTCTATCATCAACCACCCTCAAAAGAATATTTCTACCAAGAAGTAAGTAAGGACCCTATCGTTCAAATTTTGGCTAGATGGGAAGGTAATCCAGCCACCCTAACTCCATAAATGATGAATTATGTTGACACTGTACATACTATATATAAATTTTATTTTTTTTTCTCTGTAGATTTTATTTAGTTTTTTATTATTTTTTACAGTCACTTGAGAAAATAAGAACTAGGGAGGATAACTGTAATGAACTCAATTAGCACTCTTTTCTATTCCGAACTCTTGCTTCATCTCATCACCCAAACCCTGTCTGTCGCAGATAAATGAGTGTGTCATGTTCAACAACAACAATTGGGCAACTATAATGAAACTCATAACATTAACAAACCATCCACTACTTAATTTTGAAATAAAACAACCCATAAATGAATTTAATTGATGACTAATCAACCTTGGATTCAAGAAAAACACATTTCCAGGTTTCTAAAAATTACCTATTCAGATGGCTAAAAACTTAACAATTGTTGTTCCTTTTTGCGTGCTTGTTGTTCCTTTTAACGAAACAATTGTTGTTCATTTTCTGTGCCTGTTGTTCCTTCGGAATAATTACCATTCCTTTTGTGTGCCTGCTGTTCCTTTGAACGAAACAATTGTTGTTCCTTTTGTGCACCCGCTGTTCCTTTGAACGGAACAATTGTCGTTCCTTTTGCGCACCCACTATTCCTTTTGCACACCTGCTATTCATTTTGTCATTCCTTCCATACATTGTTGATAAAACGCCAAACCATTCCTTTGGGGTACAACTTTCACCAAATAATTTTCACCAACATTATTTCTAACAATCTATCATTATTTTGTGGACTATCTCCCATACCTTATCAAATTGTTTTTTGGATTACTTTCTTCAAAATATCTTAAACCTTCTTCATAACCTATAACCACCATAATTCGTTTATTTTCCCTTATACATACAAATACACTTAAATGATATATTGCCTTTATATTATAATAAGGAGTCTTAGGCACACTTTTACTTGGCATCCTTACACTTCTTTACGCCACTCCTTACTCTTAAGGAGTAGATGAGCCTCCCTTCATACACCTCTAAAAAAAAAAAAAGAGTAATAAAAATTATTTTTTCCCACAAAGAATAGGGGGTCTCATCATGAGCCAATCTACCATGATCATAGGATACTAACCTAAGTGACATTCCCACTATGGCTACCACACTAGGGCAATGGCCTTTGACATTTTCTTTTGTCAAAGGACATGAGATCTCATCACGAGCTGACTTGTTCACTTAAGTTACACTCTAGTGAGTAGCATTATCATCATCTGGATACCAAACCAGGATAATGGTATTTTTTTGAGAAAAGATGACTCAAATAAAAAAAAAAAACAAACAAACAAACAAAACGATAAGTAATAAAAAAAAATTCCACAATGAATAAGGGGTCTCATCACGAGCCAACCTACCCTGATCATAGGATAATAACATAAGTGACATTCTGATTATGGCTACCACACCAGGGCAATGGCCTTTGACATTTTTTCATCAAAGGACAAGGGGTCTCATCATGAGCTGGCTTTTTCACCTAAGTTACAATCTAGTGAGTGGCATTATCACCATCTGGCTACCAAACCAGGATAATGTTCTTTTTGGAAAAAGATGATTCAAATATTTATCAAGGATACAGGTTCATCTAAGGGTTAAAAGGCAACCTTGTCAAGGCTATGGATGCCTACAAGCAGCAGTGGCTCTACCTGTGGTATGGAAGTTTACCTTAAACGCCAAGTTTTTGGGTGTCTCTAGATTTCCTTCACTCAATAACGAGGCAATCATTTCGGTTGTACTTAATAAAACCAAAAAGTAACAAAATTATGATATGTGGGATATTACTTTAAATGAACAGATTTAATTTATTCAGTGTATGTATCCTTAAAAACATTTTTTTGAGTATAAGTATATTAAATTCAAATTTTCCATGAAAGAGGACTAACGTTCAATGATTACCGTTAAAATATGTTGTTTGAAAATTAATGATTAATCCCCATTGGCGGTGGTAGTGAAATCATTATCCCTCACCAGAAATACCTACATCCATTACATTCCCCTACACTGGCAGTCGAGGTCGACCTCTACATTAATGAGTGGAGTGGATTCTTGGCACACTTTTCCATAAGATAGTAATGATTGTAATAAATACCCACATTTGTAAACACTTGTTGTTCTTTGATATTTGCTATTTTCGGTAATTTTTTCCTCCAAGCTGATCTAACCAGGTCTTCTACCAGGAACGATAGTTGTTCGCATTTTCTCACAAAAATGGGTGGAAAAAGTGTGCACAGGGAGCCAAATTTACTACAGGTTATAGAGAAGGAAAGAAATATCCTACAACGTTTGGGATGGATGAGTGCTTCAACCGTTTTCAATAATATGACACGAATTTCACGCTTGAATTCTTTCAGAATCTGGAAGGAGAAATATCTATGGTGAAAGGCATATAAATCTCAGTCACCCAAGAAATCTTAGCAGAGGTCACAAGCCTCCCTAACATGGGAATTTAGTGGATAGGAAAATACACAGCAATGAAGGAAGTTGTGGAAACTTTCACAGACCCTAGGGAAGAATTGGATAAGAAGGGAAAGGGGCTTAATCCCAGTACCCTTAGGGAACCATGGAAATAACTGGCAGGGGTAATTCAGTGGTACATCACCTGTGATGGATGATACGACGTAGTTTGACCTCACCACCTCAAATTGTTGGAAGCCTTAAAACAACGGTTAGTACTTAATCTACCTTTCTTTCTGAATGCCATATTACATGAGGTTTCCTTAAGAACACAAAATTCCAAGAATCCTGTTACTTTTATCAGTCACCACAGATTAGTTAAATTGATAACAAATAAAGCACTAAGCCAAAATCAATTGACCTAGGATAGTCTGATTGAGGACAATAGACCTCCACAACTGGAGCAGCCTGAATTATGCCATGAAGACCCACCACAGGAAATTGAAGATAGATAGGCAGAGGAGACTACCGTCCAAAGAGAAATTCCATCTCCTCAAACCGAAGTTCAGGCAGACCCTGCCCAAATCACAGAGGTCCAGACCTCACAAACACAGGCATTAACTAAAAAGAGGAAGAGAGAAACAACTGCCCCTAAAGCCATCATTAAGACAAGGAGGAGAAGCAGACAAATTCAGGAAACAACTGAAGAAATTTAAGGTACAACAAAATAGGCTGAAGAACTTCATAATTCTACAAAATTGTCTCCACAGGAGAAAGTTCAAGAAATTGGGCAAGCAGAACAGACCTATCAAAGGAATGCTCAAGAAGACAACCAACCAGCATTAGAGCATCTGACAAAACAATTTTTGAAGAGATATGAGGTAGACATAGCTCAGGTTTTGGGGAGCTTAGGAACCTCAATTGACAGAGGCACAAATAATACAGAAAAATGCCCAGAACAAGCCTCCTCTTCAAAACCAGCTGAAGATTTTCCTAATATTGTAATGTCTTTCCCAAAGGACACAACACAGGAAGAACCTCATTTTGAAATAAGAAGCCCTCTTGGACAGATAGAACATTTGGAAGGAACAGAGGAACAACCATCTGCTGGATAGAATGAAGAAGACCTTGAGACCTCTCATATATAGAAATCAACCAAGAGCTATAAGAAAATTAGAAAGTTAAAAAAAGAAAACAAATTGTTGAAGAAAAAGGCTAAGAAGGTTGAAGTATTAAAGAAAAAGGTGGGTAAACTCAAGGAAATTATTAAAGAATTGAGGAAGCAACTAGAATAAGAATATAAGGCCCATAGAAGAAAGAAAAACAAAAGGGTCAGAATGCAAGTATGAAACCCTCTTCCTAAAGAAGTAGTCACTACAAATTTTGTAGGGATACAGACAGACCCTAAAGAAATAGTAGTAGAAGAGGCAGTAGTTCAAAATGAGGAAGTAAGTCCCTTAGAAACACAGGAAATGATGACAGCTACAGAAACAATTGATGCTGAGATGCAGAAAGATACCCCATTATTAGAGGAAACATGATCCAAGTGGATATCGGTGGCCACCCACCTTTTCCAATTGTCTCAAAATAACTTTCTAGCAATTTTGATAATTTACTATTTTTAGCAGTTTTTCGGGTCCTGGACTTCCAGAGCAGTTTTGAGGCCCTAAACGACGTTTTTTGGGTGCAAATGTTGTATTCCTTGGATATATATTTCCAATGGGCTATCATATGCCTAAAATGGAGATCGTATGCAAAAGTTACGACTCCGGGAATTTGATGTACTGACTTACCCAAACGGGGCCCACATGACTTTTGGCGCTTCATCTCCTAGGGTCAGGTTTTTGGATGTTTAGGAAACTCTTGTTTATTGTAAAAAGGACTTGAGAGCTTCATTGTAATGATATTCTTGCGAATGATCACAACTATCACATATCTTCTCAAAGATAAGCCGCCACCATTCCAGCAAGCTTGTTTTTGGTGCATTTTCCAGTTTCCAGCTTATTTCTTTGTTGAATAGAAAACTAGTTTTACTATATCTCTGTTATTTTGTGTTAATCACGTGTTAATAATCTGTATTCATTTTGTTCTGCTCATAAAATCCATATCAGTGGTATCAGATAGGTATACTCCTTGTCATCTTAATGCATGTCCCCAACAAGGTCGAAGTACAAAGACTTGGGCCTTGAGCTTGTTTCTCTTAAAGAAAAAATCTCTCGCATGCCAAAGAGACCTCTCATGGTAGGAGAAAATAAAGATGAAGGGATAGGAGATCCTTTCAAAATGTTGATTGAGGAAGCCCTCATGCAATAGAGGAATGAGATGATGGATAGTTTCACGCAAATCCTTCGGCGGCTACCAACAGGCGACGCATCTTCTTTGAACGAAGGCGTCTGCCCCTTAAAGGTACAAATAAACTTTGATATTCCTATATTTGAAGGTCAGATAGACGCAGATGTTGTAGACAAGTGGTTGAATCTACTAAAAGGGTATTTTTTTTTCTATAACTTTTTGAATAGAGAAAATATTACTTTTGCACTCCTCAAAGTCGTTCCCCATGTTAAAGACTGGTGGGAAATGTTCTCTGAGCAAAAGGAAACAGAGGAAACCTCATTATTTTTAATCATGGCCACCTGGGAATCCTTTAGGGATGCTATTAAGGAACAATACTACCCTGTTGGAAGTTATGACGACCTATATACCAAATGGACCACACTGTGGCAAGAAAGAGACCAAGCAGTGCCAGAGTTCACAAATATATTCCATACCTTGTGCACCAAGTTGGGTATCAAATATTTGGAGCGATATTTGGTGCTAAAGTATCATGGTTCTCTTCATAGATACATATAGATCAAAATGGAATTTCTAGATATCTCATCCTTGGGCGTGGCCTACAGATATGCCATCAAAATCGAGCAGAAGCTCAAACAAAAGACACGGCTATTTGGGCATGGTAACCCCTCACAAAAAAAGCCAGGAAAGGGTGGCCCCAACCCACAGAACAAAGAATAGAGAAAATATGGATAGTATAAGGACAACTAGTTCAAGCCGCAAGAAAAGAAGGACACCGTAAAGACAAAGAAAGACACTAGGAAGTGGTGCAACTTCCATAAGATCCCTTGGCATAACACTCCTGACTGCCTCTCAAAGTAGTCACTAGTGGCCGAAATGAAAGCCTTTGAATTTGATCCAAAACCAGAAAGGGGAAGACAGATCATTGATGCGGAACCTAGTGCCACCATTCCTACCACCAAGCTCCAGCCTGGTGAACCACATGAGCAAGAATAAGGAGAATTCCTCTTCCATTCACAGATGTGGGTAAAAGGTACCTTGTTTCCCTTCATCATTGATAGCAGTAGCCAGAAGAACCACATATCAATATAGGTCATCAAGCGGTTGTCCCTACCAACAACGCCACACCCACAAACCTACACCATTGGATGACTCTGCCAAGGAAGCGATCTCCACGTCATCCAATAGTGTCGACTAATGTATGGCATCAAGCCCTTCAAATACGAGGTATTGTGTGATGTTTCTCCTCTCGAAGTTTGTGATGTTCTTTTGGGCCAACCTTATTTATTGAAATGTCATGCTATATATGAGTCTAGGCCTCATAGTGTTATTATTACTTTGAACAGAAAATTGTACAGGATACCCAAGGCAATCCCACCTAGTGCTATTTTCTCGATCTCTGTTAAGAAATGAAGAAAGTTCATCTCTCAGACAGGGAAGTTTTTCTTCTTCATGATTCACTCTCAAAATAAGAGAAAGATCACAACCACATCTAGGGTCTCTGTGGTTGACCTCTCCACACAACATAAGAAAGTAGATAAGGTCGTGGAAGAATACTCATATATCTTCTCCTCACCTACAGGGGTACCTCTGCACTTCCAAGTCAAGCACCCCATCGATCTAACCCTCGACACATCGCTTCCCAATGGGCTAGTCTATCATCGCTCTTTGTTAGAGAATGAGGAGATCAAGCGACAGATCCAAGAACTTCTCCAAAAGGGGCACATCCTTCCCAACTCATCACCTTGTGGGAGCCCAATCATGTTGGTACAGAAGAAAGACAAAACCTCACAACTTTGTATTGATTACCAAGCTCTGAATAAAATCACAGTCAGAAATCGGTACCTGATTCCCCGAATCGATGACCTCCTTGATCAACTTATGGGGTTCAAATACTTCATTAAGATTGATCTGAATTCTGGCTACTACCAGGTCCCGATAGAATAGACAGATGTATGGAAAACCACCTTCAAGTCAAAGGAAGGCCTTTTTGAATGGTTGGTCATGTCCTTTGGTTTGACAAATTCTCCAGTCACTTTCATGAGGATGATGGACGATATCATGTGACCATTCACCAATACTTTTTTAGTGGTATATATGGATGACATTCTAATTTATAGAAAGACTTGGGCCGAACACTTGTAGCATATTCAGTAGGTTCTAAACACTTTGCAGCAGCACAAACTATGCGCCAACTTGGAAAAATGCTCCTTCGACATGGACAAGGTCCATTACCTGGGCTACATCATTGATCAACATGGCGTACATGTGGATCCAACCAAGATCCAAGCCATCCGTGACTGGCCATCCCCAACCACACTCACTAAGCTTCGGAGATTCTTGGACCTTGCCAATTTCTACCGCAAGTTTGTGTTGGGATTCTCCCATATTGCAGGGCCTCAGCCAAATAAACAGGGGTGGTGGCAAGGAAAAATTTGCGTGGGGTTGGTCCCAACAACAAGTGTTTGATGATTTAAAGCAGTACTTGTGCTCATCCCTAGTAATTTCACTACCAAACCTGCAACATCCCTTTGAGAATGAGACATATGCTTTAGACTATGTTGTGGGCGTAATTCTCACTCAACACGGCCACCCCGTGGTCTATCATTGTGAGACACTGTTAGATACTATCCGTAAGTACCCTACTTACAAAAAAGAAATGTACTCCATTGTGAAATCCTATTGCCAGTGGAGACATTAAATTCTTGGGAAGGAGACAGTCAACCACACTGATCATAAGCCTTTATAGTTCATGAAGACACAAAGAAAATTGTAGAATGACCGCCATCAAAAGTGGTCCACATACTTGCAGCAATTCCACCTCAACATTAAGTATAAAACAAGAAGCACCAGTCATGTCGTTGATTTCCTCAGCATACCACCAGTTGTGGCACTCACCACGTTGCTAGACTCTTTCATCCATGAGACCTCTAGATGGCCCCAACTCTATGAGACAGACCCTGACTTCACCACCACCTACCAAATGTTGGGTGCAAATGCATTTTTTGATAATTTCCATCTTTAGGATGGGTTGTTGTGTCGTATGGGAAATATCTGTCTTCCATCAAGCGAGCGAGTGAAGCTGATCTCGGAAGCCCACTACATTCAGGTGGCAGGACACTTCGGTTTCGAAAAGACAGTGGTGATGCTACAGAAACATTTCTACTGGCTGAAACTTTGACAGGAGGTCAGCAAGTATATCAGGTCCTGCACTGCCTCCGCTATTGCCAAACTGACCACTAAGAAATAAGGCCTGTACACCCCTCTTCCTACTCCTAATAGGCCATGTAAATCCATCTCAATGGACTACATGTCGGGCCTCCCATCCACAAAGAAGGGAAATGACTGTGTTTTTGTGGTTGTTGATCGTTTTTCTAAGATGGCAATTCTGGTTGCCTACAAGAAGAGCATCACAATAGAGGCCACTACCAAGCTCTTTTTTCAAAGAGTCTAGGTACATTTTGGAATCCCAAAAACCATTATCTCAGATCGGGATAGTCGATTTATTAGCACATTCTGGTCAAGCCTCTGGTCATTGCTGGACACCAAGCTCACCAAATCCACGGCCTTCCACCCCCATATATATGGCCAAACTGAGGTTGTAAATCGAATGATTTTGCATATCCTTCGCATGTATAATTCAAAGCACCCCCTCACATGGGATGAGATCCTTCCCTATGTCCAACATAGCTACAACCAATCCCTACATAGCTCAACTGACCACAACCCCTTTCAGGTTGGGTTGGGATTCCAACCATTGGGTCCAATAGATGTTGCACTTCCCCTTGTAGTCAGCTCGACTGACTCATCTCCTGCTCCAACTGAACCTGACAAAGCCACTTGGTTCATTGAGTGGATCCATCACATCCACCAACAGGTTTAAGATATCCTACAAAAGTCCAATGACAAGTACAAACAATGCCATGATCAACATCAGGTGCCACATAAGTTTCAGGTGGGCGACCAAGTTTGGTTATACTTGCAGAAAGAACGCCTTACAGGACCCCATCAGAAGCTTCACCCACTCCGTTATGGGTCATACACTATCACCAAGGTCATGGGGGATAATTATTTTGAGCTCAACATTCCTTTTTTCCTTGCCCTGCACCCAGTGTTCAACGTGGACCTCCTTCGGCCTTATTTCCCACCATTATTGGACACCTCAAACGTAGCAGAACAACTGACACCAACATACCTCAACCCTGACTGCATACAACAGGCATCCAATGATCAGATTTTGGACACATAGATCAAGGGCACTCGACAACAAAGGATCCATCTTTATCGAGTTGTCAAAGCAGGGTAGCTCCTGCACCAAGGCAAGTGGTTCACCCGGGGCCAAATTCAGTAGAAATTTCCTCATCTAAAGGGGGAACTCAATGCAATGGAGACCATTGATTCCTAAGGATGGAGGATTGATCTAGCTGGATATTAGTGGCTACCCACCTTTTCCAGCTGGATCAAAACAACTTTCTAGCAATTTTGATAATTTACTATTTTTAGCAGTTTTTTGGGTCCTGAACTTCTGGAGCCGTTTTGAGGCCCTAAACGACGATTTTTAGGGTATGCTGCAATGCAAAATCTCATGATGAAATTTTGTGGAAATGTTGTAGTCCTCGGATAGATCTTTCAAATGGGCTATAATACAACTAAAACAGAGATCATATGCAAAAGTTACGACCTCAGGAAATTGATGTACTGACTTACCCAAACGGGGCCCACGTGACTTTTGGCACTTCATTTCCTAGGGTTAGGTTTTTGGATGTTTAGGAAACTCTTGTTTATTGTAAAAATTCCTTGAGATCCTCATTGTAATGATCTTCTTGCGAATGAGCACAACCTTCACATCTCTTCTCAAATATAAGCCGCCACCATTCCAGCAAGCTTGTTTTTGCTGCATTTTACAGTTTCTAGCTTATTTCTTTATTGAATAGAAAACTAGTTTTACTGTAACTCTGTTATTTTTTCTTAAGCACCTGTTAATAATCTGTAATCATTTCATTCTACTCATAAAATATGGATCAGTGGTATCAGAGCAGTCTTCTCCTTGTCATCTTAATGCATGTCCCCAACGAGGTCATAGTACAAAGACTCGGGTCTCAAGCTTATTTCTCTTGAGGAAAAAATTTCTCCCACGTCCAAGCGACCTCTCATGGTAGGAGAAAAGAAAGATGATGGGATAGGAGATCCTTTCAAACTATTGATTGAAGAATCCTTCATGCAACAGTGGAATGAGATGATGGATATTTTCGCACAAATCCTTCGATGGCTACCAACAGGCGATGCATCTTCTTCGAACGGAAGCGTCGCCCCCTTCAAGGTACAAATAAACTTCGATATTAGTATATTTGAAGGTTAGATAAACATAGATGTTGTAGACAAGTGGTTCAATTTACTGGAAGGGTATTTTTTTGTCAATAACTTTTCGAATAGAGAAAATATTACTTTTACACTCCTTAAAGTCGTTTCCCATGTCAAAGATTGGTGGGAAACGTTCCCTAAGAAAAAGGAAATAGAGGAACCCTCATTATTTTTAGTCATGACCACCTGGGAATCCTTCAAGGATTCTATTAATGAAAAATACTACCCTCTTGAAATTTATGACGACTTGTATACCAAATGGACCACACTGCGGCAAGAAAGAGACCAAGCAGTGCCAGATTTCACAAATATCTTCCATACCTTGCGCACCAAGCTGGGCATCAAATATTTGAAGTGACATATAGTGCTCAAGTATGGCAATGCTCTGCATAGTTACATCCAAACTAAAATGGAATTTCTAGATATCTTATCCTTGGGCGTGGCCTACAGATATGTCATCAAAATTGAGCAGAATCACAAACAAAAGACACAGCTATTTGGGCCTGGGAACTCCTCACAACAAAATCCATGAAAGGGAATCCCCAACCCATAGAACAAAGGATAGATCAAATATGGACAGTATCAGGACAACTAGTCCAAGCCACAAGAAAATAAGGACACTAGAAAGACAAAGAAAGACACGGGGAAGTGGTGCGACTTCCATAAGAGCCCTTGGAATAACAATGTTGAATGCCACTCAAAGTAGTTGCTGGTGGCTGAAGTGAAAGCCTCTGAATTAGATGCAGATTATGACTCTGATCCAGAACCAGAAAGGGGAATATGGATCATTGATGTGGGACCTAGTGACACCATTGCTACCACCAAGCTCCAGCCTGGTGAACCAGACGAGACAAAATAAGGAGAGATCCTCTTCCGTTGATAGATGTGGGTAAAAGGCACCCCACTGCACTTCATCATTGATAGAGGTATCTAGAAGAACCTCATCTCAGAAGAGGTCATCAAGCAGTTGGTCCTACCAACAAGACCACACCCACAACCCTACACCATTGGATGGCTCCGCCAAGGAAGCGATCTCCGCGTCAGCCAACAGTTCTGACTGTCGTACAACATCAAGCCCTTCAAAGACGAGGTATTGTGTGATGTTTCTCCTCTCAAATTTTGTGATGTTATTTTGGGCCAACCTTATTTATGGAAACTCCATGTTGTATATGAGTCTATTCCTTGTAGTGTTATTATTACTTTGAACAAGAAATTGTACAGGATACCTGAGGCAGTCCCACCTAGTGATATTTCCTTGATCTCTACTAAGAAATGCAGGAAGTTCATCTCTCAGATGGGGAAGTTTGTGTTCTTCGTGATTCACTCTCAGTATAAGAAAAATATCACAACCACGTCTAGGGTCTCTATGGATGACCTCTCCACATAGCAAAAGCAAGTAGATAAGTTTGTGGAAGAATACTCATATATCTTCTGCTCACCTATACAGGTACCTCTGCACTACCAGGTCAAGCACCCCATCAATCTGACCCCCGTCGCACCACTGTCCAATGTGCCAATCAGTCATCGCTCTTTGTTAGAGAATGAGGAGATCAAGCGACATATCCAAGAATTTCTCCACAAGGGTCACATCCGTCCCAGCTCATAACCTTGTGGGAGCCCAATCATGTTGGTACAGAAGAAAGACAGAACCTGGCAACTCTGTATTGATTACCAGGCTCTGCATAAAATGACATTCAGAAATTAGTACCCGATTCCCTGAATCGATGGCCTCCTTTATCAACTTGCGGGGGAAAAATAATTCAGTAAGATTGATATGAAGTCTGGCTACCACTAGGTCTCAATAGAATAGACAGATGTATAGAAGACCACCTTCAAGTCAAAGGAAGGCCTTTTTGAATGGTTGGTCATTCCCTTTGGTTTGAAAAATTCTCCAGCCACTCTCATGAGAATGATGGATGATATCCTACAACCATTCACCAATACTTTAATAGTGTTATATCTGGATAACATTCTAATTTACAACAAGACTTGGGCCGAACACTTGCATCATATTCAGTAGGTTCTGCACACCCTGTGACAGCACAAGCTATACGCCAACTTGGAAAAATGCTCCTTCAGCATGGACAAGGTCCATTACCTAGTATACATAATTGATCAACATGGAAAACATGTGGATCCAACCAAGATCCAAGCCATCCATGACTGACCAACCCCACCCACACTCACTGAGCTTCAGAGCTTCTTGGGCCTTGCCAATTTCTACCAAAGGTTCGTGCTGGGATTCTCCCATAATGGGCCCTTAGCCAAATAAACAGGGGTGGAGGTAAGGAAAAATTTGCATGGGGTATCTCCCAACAACAAGCATTCGATGATTTGAAGCAGTGCTTGTGCTCAGCCCAAGTACTTTCACTACCAGAACTACATCATCCCTTTAAGATCGAGATAGATTCTTCATACTTTGTTGTGGGCATCATTCTCACTCAACACAGCCACCCCGTCGCCTAACATAGTGAGACACTGCCAGATATTGTCCGTAAGTACCCTAATTACGACAAAGAAACATACTCCATTGTGAAAGCCCATCACCAGTAGAGACATTACATTCTTGGGAAGGAATCAGTCATCCACATTGATCATAAGCCACGATAGTTCATGCAGACACAGGGAAAATTGCAGAATGACCGCCATCAAAAGTGGTCCACATACTTGCAGCAATTCCACCTCAACATCAAGTATAAAATAGGAAGCACCAATCGCGTCACTAATTTCCTCAATAGACCACCAGTCGTGGCATTCACCATGGTGCTAGACTCTTTCGGCCATGAGACCTCTAGATTCCCCCAACTCTATGAGACAGACCTTGACTTCTCCACCACCTACTAAATGTTGGGTGCAAACACAATTGTCAATAATTTCCATCTTTAGGATGGGTTGTTGTGCTGTCTGGGCCATATTTGTGTTCCATCAAGCAAGCGAGTGAATTTGATCTAGGAAGCCCACTATAATCAGGTACCGGGACAATTCGGTGTCGAAAAGACAGTGGCAATGCTACAAAAACATTTCTACTGGTTGAAACTTTGATAAGAGGTCAGCAAGTATATCAAGTCCTGCATTGCTTGCGTTATTGCCAAACCATCCACTAAGAAACAGGGCCTGTACACCCCTCTTCCTACTCCTTACAGGCCATGGGAATCCATCTCAATGGACTACATGTTGGGCCTCCCATCCAACAAGCGAGGAAATGATTTTTTTTTGTGGTTGTTGATCACTTTTCTAAGATGGCGATTATGGCTGCCTACAAGAAGAGCATCATAGCAGAGGCCACTGCCAAGATCTTCTTTGAACGAGTCTGGGTACTTTTTGGAATCCCACAAACCATTGTCTCAGATCAGGATAGTCGATTTCTTAGCACATTCTGGTCGAGCCTCTGGTCATTGTTGGACAACAAGCTCACCAAATCCATGGCCTTCCACCCCCAGACAGATGGCCAAACCGAGGCTATAAATCGAATGATTTTTCATATCCTTCACATGTATAATTCAAAGCACCCCCACACATGGGATGAGAGCCTTCACTATGTCTAACATAGCTACAACCGAGCCCTGCATAGCTCAACCGGCCACAGCCCCTTTCAGGTGGGGTTGGGATTCCAACCATTGGGTCCCATAGATGTTGCACTTCCCCTTGCGATCACCTCGACTGACTAATCTCCTGCTCCAACTGAAGCTGAAAAAGCCACCCGGTTCATTAAGAGGATCCATCACATCCACCAACAGGTTTAGGATATCCTACAGAATTCTAATGACAAGTACAAACAACACCATGATCAACATCGGGTGCCACATAAGTTTCAGGTGGGCAACAAAGTTTGGTTGTACTTGCAGAAAGAACGCCTTACAGAACCCCATCAAAATATTTTCCCACTCCATTATGGGTCGTACACTATCACTAAGGCCATCGGGGATAATTCTTTTGATCTCAACATTCCTCATTTCCTTGGCCTGCACCCATTGTTCAATGTGGACCTCCTTCGGCCTTATTTCCAACCATTATTGGACACCTCAAACGTAGCAGAACAACTGACACCAACAAATCTCAACCTCGACTGCATACAACAGGCATCCAATGATCATATTGTGGACACACAGATCAAGGGCACTCGACAATAAAGGATCCGGCTTTATTGAGTCGTCAAAGCAGGGTATCTCCTGTACCAAGGCAAGTGGCTCACCCGGGGCCAAATTCAACAGAAATTTCCTCATCTGATGGGGAACTCAACGCAATGGAGACCATTTCTTCCTGAGGATGGAGGATTGATCTAGGTGGATATCGGTGGCCATCCATATTTTCCAGCTGGCTCAAAACAACTTTCTAGCAATTTTGATAATTTACTATTTTTAGCACTTTTTCGGGTCCTGAACTTCCGGAGCCCTTTTGAGGCATTAAACGACGTTTTTTGGAGTATGTTGCGGCACAAAATTTAACCATGAAATTTCATCATGAAATTTTTTGAAAATGTTGTAGTCCTCAGATAGATCTTTCGAATGGGCTATCATGTGCCTAAAACGGAGATCGTATGCAAACATTATGAGCCCGGGAAGTTGATGTACTGACTTACCCAAACATGGCCCACATGACTTTTGGCGCTTCATCTCTTAGGGTTAGGTTTTTGGATGTTTAGGAAACTCTTGTTTATTATAAAAAGGCCTTGAGAGCCTCATTATAATGATCTTCTTGTGAATGCATGCAACCATCACATCTCTTCTCAGAGATAAGCCGCCACCATTCCAACAAGCTTGTTTCTGCTGCATTTTACAGTTTCCAGCTTATTTCTTTATTGAATAGAAAACCAGTTTTATTGTATCTCTATTATTTTGTGTTAAGCACCTGTTAATAATTTGTATTCATTTCATTATGCTCATAAAATCCAAATCAGTGGTATTAGAGTGGTCTGCTCCTTGTCCTCTTAATGCATGTCCCCAACGAGGTAAGAGTACAAAGACTTGGGTTTCGAGCTTGTTTCTCTTGAGGACAAAATCTCTCACATGCCCAAGTGACCTTTCATGGTAGGAGAAAATAAAGAAGATGCGATAGGAGATCCTTTCAAACTGTTGATTGAGGAAGCCCTCACGCAACAGAGGAATGAGATGATGGATAGTTTCACGCAACTACTTCGGCGGCTACCAACTTGCGACCATCTTCTTCCAATGGAGGCGCAACCCCCTTCAAGGTACAAATAAACTTTGATATTCCTATATTTGAAGGTCAGATAGACGCAAATTTGATATACAAGTGGTTGAATCTACTAGAAGGGTATTTTTTTATCCATAACTTTTCGAATAGAGAAAAGATTACTTTCTCACTCCTCAAAGTCGTTCCCCATGTCAAAGATTGGTGGAAAATGTTCTGTGAGAAAAAGGAAACAGAGGAACCCTCATTATTTTCAGTCACTGCCACTTGGGAATCCTTCAGGGATGCTATTAAGGAACAATACTACCCTGTCATAATTTATGATGACCTATATACTAAATGGACCACATTGTGGCAAGAAAGAGACCAAGTAGTGCCATATTTGACAAATAGCTTCCATACCTTGTGCACTAAGCTGGGTATCAAAGATTCAGAGCGACATATGGTGCTCAAGTATCACAGTGCTTTGCATAGATACATCCAGACCAAAATGGAATTTCTAGATATCTCATCCTTGGGTGCGGCCTACATATATGCTGTCAAAATCAAGCAGAAGCTCAAACAAAAGACACGGCTATTTGGGCCTGGGAACACCTCACAACAAAATCCAGGAAAGGGCAGCCCCAACCCACAGAACAAAGGATAGAGAAAAAATGGATAGTATCAAAACAACCAGTCCAAGCCGCAAGAAAAGAAGGAAACCAGAAAGACAAAGAAAGACACCAAGAAGTGGTGTGACTTCCATAAGATCCCTTGGCATAACATTGCTGACTACTGCTCAAAGCAGTCATTGGTGGCTAAAGTGAAAGCCTTTGAATCAGACATAGATTCTGACTCTGATCCAGAACCTGAATGGGGAAGATAGATCATTGACATGGAAACTAGTGCCACCGTTGCTACCACCAAGCTCCAGCCTAGTGAACTAGACGAGCAAGAAGAAGGAGAGTGCCTCTTCCATTCACAGATGTGGGTAAAAGGAACCCCACTGCACTTCATCATTGATAGCGGTAGCCAGAAGAACCTCATCTTAGCAGAGGTCATCAAGCAGTTGGACCTGCCAATAATGTCGCACCCACAACCCTACACCATTGGATGGCTCTACCAAGGAAGCGATCTCCACGTTAGCCAACAGTGTCGACTAATGTATGGCATCAAGCCCTTCAAATGCAAGGTATTGTGTGATGTTTCTCCTCTTGAATTTTGTGATGTTCTTTTGGGCCAACCTTATTTATGGAAGCGTCATGTTGTATATGATTCCAAGCCTCGTAGTGTTATTATTACTTTGAACAGGAAATTGTACAGGATACCCGAGGCCATCCCACCTAGTGTTATTTCCTTGATCTCTGCTAAGAAATGCAGGAAGGTCATCTCTCAGGCGGGGAAGTTTGTCTTCTTCGTGATTCACTCTCATAATAAGCTAAAGATAATAGCCACATCTAGGGTCTCTATAGCTAAACTCTCCACACAGCAGAAGCAAGTAGATAAGGTCATGGAAGAATACTCATATATCTTCTCCTCACCTACAGGGGTACCTCTGCACTGCCAGGTCAAGCACCCCATCGATCTAACCTCTGGCACACCACTTCCCAATGGGCCAGTCTATCGTCACTCTTTGTTAAAGAATGAGGATATCAAGCGAGAGATCCAAGAACTGCTCCACAAGGGGCACATCCGTCCCAGCTCATAACCTTGTGGGAGCCCAATCGTTCTGGTACAAAAGAAAGATAGAACCTGGTGACTTTGTATTGATTACCGGGCTTTGAATAAAAACAAATTCAGAAATCGATACCCAATTCCTCGAATTGACGACCTCCTTAATCAACTTACAGGGGCCAAATACTTCAGTAAGATTGATCTGAAGTCTCGTTACCACCAGGTCCTGATAGAATAGAAAGATGTATGGAAGATCGTCTTCAAGTCAAAGGAAGGCCTTTTTGAATGGTTGGTCATGCCCTTTGGTTTGACAAATGCTACAGCCACTTTCATGAGGATGATGGAAGATATATTGCAACCATTCACCAATAATTTTGTAGTGGTATATCTGGATGACATTCTCATTTACAGCAAGACTTGGGCCAAACACTTGCAGCATATTCAACAGGTTCTACACACCCTGTGGTAGCACAAGCTATACGCCAACTTGGAAAAATGATCCTTCAGCATGGACAGGGTCCATTACCTGGGCTACATCATTGATTAACATGGTGTACATGTGGATCTAGAAAAGATCCAAGTCATCAGTGACTGGCAAACCCTAGCCACACTCACTGAGCTTCAGAGCTTCTTGGGCCTTGCCAATTTCTAGTGTAGGTTCATGCTGGGATTCTCCCATATTGCATGGGCCCTCAGCCAAATAAACAGGGGTAGTGGTAAGGAAAAATTTGCATGGGGTATGTCCCAACAACAAGAATTTGATGATTTGAAGCAGCGCTTGTGCTCAGCCCTAGTACTTTCACTACCAGACCTGCAACATCCCTTTGAAATAGAGACCGATGCTTCAGACTATGTTTTTGGTGCCATTCTCACTCAACACGGCCACTCCATGCCCTATCATAGTGAGACACTATCAGATACTGTCCATAAGTACCCTACTCACGAAAAATAAATGTACTCCATTGTGAAAGCCTGTCGCCAATGGATACATTACATTCTTGGGAAGGAGATAGTCATCCACATTGATCATAATCCACTACAGTTCATGCAGACATAGGGAAAATTGCAGAATGACCGCCATCAAAAGTGGTCCACATACTTGCAGCAATTCCAGCTCAACATCAAGGATAAAATAGGAAGCACCAATAGCATCACTAATTGCCTCAGCAGACCACCAGTCATGGGACTCACCATGGTACTAGAATCTTGCGACCATGAGACCTCTGGATGGCCCCAACTCTATGAGATAGATCTTGACTTCACCACCACCTAGCAAATGTTGGGTGAAAATGCAGTTGCTGATAATTTCCATCTTTAGGATGGTTCATTGTGTCGTCTGGGCCATATTTGTGTTCCATCAAGCGAGCGAGCAAAGTTTATATGGGAATCCCACTATAGTCGAGTGGAAAGACACTTAGATGTCGAAAAGACAATGGAGATGCTAAAAAAACATTTCTACTAGCCAAAACTTCGATAGGAGTTCAACACATATATCAGGTCCTGCACTTCCTATGCTATTGCCAAACCGACCACTAAGAAACATGGCATGTACACCCATCTTCCTACTCCTAACAAGCCATGGGAATCCATCTCAATGGACTACATGTCGGGCCTCCTGTCCACTAAGCGGGGAAATGACTGTGTTTTTCTGGTTGTTGATCGCTTTTCTAAGATGGCGATTATGGTTGCCTGCAAGAAGAGCATTACAGTAGAGGCCACTGCCAAGCTCTTATTTGAACAAGTCTAGGTACATTTTGGAATCCCACAAACCATTGTCTCAGATCGGGATAGTCAATTTCTTAGCACATTCTGGTTGAGCCTATGGTCATTGCTGGACACCAATCTTACCAAATCCATGGCCTTCCACCCCAAGACAAATGGAAAAACTGAGGTTGTAAATCGAATGATTTTGCATATACTTCACATGTATAATTCAAAGCACCCCCGCACATGGGATGAGAGCCTTCCCTATGTCCAACATAGATACAACTGAGCCCTACATAGCTCAACCTCCACAGCCCCTTTCAAGAGGGGTTGGGATTCCAGCCATTGGGTCCCATAGATGTTGCACTTCCCCTTGCAGTCACCTCGACCAACTCATATCCTACTCCAACTAAAGCTGAAAAAGCCACCTGGTTCATTGAGCGGATCCAACACATCCACCAACAGGTTCAAGATATCCTACAGAAGTCTAGTGACAAGTACAAACAACACCATGATCAACATTAGGTGCCACATAAGTTTCAGGTGGGTGACAAAGTTTGGTTGCACTTGCAGAAAGAATGCCTGACAAGACCCCATTGGAAGATTTTCCCACTCCGTCATGGGCCATAAACTATCACCAAGGCCATGGGGGATAATTATTTTGAGCTCAACATTCCTCCTTTCCTTGGCCTGCACCTAGTGTTCAACGTGGACCTCCTTCGGCCTTATTTCCCACCATTATTGGACACCTCAGACATAGCAGAACAACTGACACCAACAGAGCTCAACCCCGAATGCATATAATAGGAATCCAATGATTAGATTGTGGAAACACAGATCAAGGGCACTCAATAAAAAAGAATCCATCTTTATCAAGTCATCAAAGAAGGGCAGCTCCTGCACCAAGGCAAGTGGCTCACCCGGGGCCAAATTCAACAGAAATTTCCTCACTTGATGGGGGAACTCAATGCAATGGAGACCATTGCTTCCTAAGGAGGGAGAATTGATCTAGGTGGATATTGGTGGCCACCCACCTTTTCCAGCTGGCTCAAAACAAATTTCTAGAAATTTTGATAATTTACTATTTTTAACAGTTTTTTGGGTCCTGAACTTCCGGAGCCATTTTGAGGCCCTAAACGACATTTTTTGGGAGATGTTGCAACACAAGATTTCATCATGCAAATATTGTAGTCCTCATATAGATATTTCCAATGGGCTATCATATGCCTAAAACGGAGATCGTATGCAAAAGTTACGACCCTGGGAAGTTGATGTACTGACTTACCCAAACGGGGCCCACATGACTTTTGGCGCTTCATCTCCTAGGGTTAGGTTTTTGGATGTTTAGGAAAATATTGTTTATTGTAAGAAGTCCTTGAGATCCTCATTGTAATGATATTTTTGCAAATGAGAGTATCCGTCACATCTCTTCTCAGATATAAGCTACCACCATTCCAACAAGCTTGTTTCTGCTACATTTTCCAGTTTCCAGCTTATTTCTTTATTGAATAGAAAACCAGTTTTATTGTATCTTTGTTATTTTTTGTTAAGAACCTGTTAATAATCTATATTCATTTCATTCTTCTCATAAAATCTAGATCAGTTGTATCAGAGCGGTCTTCTCCTTTCCATATTAATGTATGTCCCTAACGAGGTCGAAGTACAAAGACCTAGGTATCGAGCTTGTTTCTCTTGAGGACAAAATCTCTCGCACGCCCAAGTGACCTCTCATGGAAGGAGAAAAGAAAGATGATGGGAAAGGATTTCCTTTCAAACTGTTGATTGAGGAATCCCTCGTGCAATAGAGGAACGAGATGATGGATAGTTTCATTCAAATCCTTCGGTGGCTACCAACAGGCGATGCATCTTCTTCGAACGAAGACGTCGCCCCCTTCAAGGTACAAATAAACTTCGATATTCCCATATTTGAAGGTCGGATAGACGTAGATGCTATAGACAAGTGGTTGAATCTACTAGAATGGTATTTTTTTGTCCATAACTTTTTGAATGAAGAAAAGATTACTTTTGCACTCCTCAAAGTCTTTCCCCATGTCAAAGATTGGTGGGACATGTTCTGTGAGCAAAAGGAAATAGAGGAACCCTCATTATTTTCAGTCACGGCCACCTGGGAATCCTCCAGGGATGCTATTAAGGAACAATACTACCCTGTCGGAAGTTATGACGACCTGTATACCAAATGGACCACACTACGGCAAGAAAGAGACCAAGCAGTGCCAGATTTCACAAATATCTTCCATACCTTGCACACTAAGATGGGTATCAAAGATTCACAGTGATATCTAGTGCTCAAGTATCGTGATGCTCTGCATAGATACATACAGACCGAAATGGAATTTCTAGATATCTCATTCTTGGACACGACCTACAAATATACCGTCAAAATCAAGAATAAGCTCAAACAAAAGGCATGGTTATTTGGGCCTAGGACCCCTCACAAAAAAATCCATGAAAGGGCAACCCCAACCCACAGAACAAAAAATAGAGAAAAGATGGATAGTATCAGGACAACCAGTCCAATCCACAAGCAAAGAAGGACACCGGAAAGACAAATAAAGACACCGGGAAGTAGTGTGACTTCCATAAGAGCCCTTGGAATAACACTGCTAACTGCCCTCAAAGCAATCGTTGGTGGCTAAAGTGAAATCCTATGAATCAGATGCAGATTCTGACTCTAATCCAGAAACAGAAAGGGGAAGACATATCATTGACGTGGAACCTAGTGCCACTGTTCCTACCACCAAGCTCCAACCTGGTTAACTAGATGAGCCAGAAGAAGGAGAGTGCCTCTTCCATTCATAGATGTGGGAAAAAGGCACCCCGCTGCACTTCATCATTGATAGCGGTAGCCATCATAACCTCATCTCAGCAGAGGTCGTCAAGCGGTTGGCCTTGCCAACAATGCCTCACCCACAAACCTACACCATTGGATGGCTCCGCCAAGGAAGTGATCTCTACATCATCCAATAGTGTCGACTATCATACGACATCAACCCCTTCAAAGACAAGGTATTGTGTGATGTTTCTCCTCCTGAAGTTTGTGATGTTCTCTTGGGCCAACCTTATTTATGGAAACGTCATGTTGTATATGAGTCTGGGCCTCGTAGTGTTATCATTACCTTGAACAGGAAATTGTACAGGATACTCGAGGCAGTCCCACCTAGTGTCATTTCCTTGATCTCTGCTAAGCAATGCAAGAAGGTCATCTCTCAGATGGGGAATTTTGTCTTCTTCAAGATTTGCTCTTAGAATAAGTGAAAGATAACAACCACATCTAGGGTCTCTGTGGCTGAACTCTCCACACAACATAATCAAGTATATAAGGTCGTGGAAGAATACTCATATATCTTCTCCTCATCTACAGGGGTACCTCTGCACTACCAGGTCAAGCACCCCATTGATCTGACCCCCAACACATTGTTTCCCAATGGGCCAGTATATCATTTTTCTTTGTTATAGAATGAGGAGATCAAGAGATAGATCCAATAAATGATCCACAAGGAGCACATTTTTCCCAGTTCATCACCTTGTGGGAGCCCAATCATGTTGGTACAGAAGAAATACAGAACCTGGTGACTCTATATTGATTACTGGGCTCTAAATAAAATAACAATAAAAAATTGGTACCCGATTCCCTGAATCGACGACCTCCTTGATCAACTTACAGGGGCCAAATACTTCAGTCAGATTGATCTGAATTCTGGCTACCACTAGGTCCTGATAGAATAGACAGATGTATGGAAGACCGCCTTCAAGTCAAAGGAAGGCCTTTTTGAATGGTTGGCCATGCCCTTTGGTTTGACAAATGCTCCAGCCACTTTCATGAGGATGATGGATGATATCCTGCGACCATTCACCAATACTTTTGTAGTGGTATATCTAGATGACATTCTAATTTATAGCAAGACTTGGGCCAAACACTTGCAACATATTCAGCAGGTTCTACACACCCTGCGGCAGCACAAGCTATACGCCAACTTGGAAAAATTCTCTTTTGGCATGGACAGGGTCCATTACCTTGGATATATAATTGATCAACATGGAATACATGTGGATATACACAAGATCCAAGTCATCAGTGACTGGCCAACCCCAGCCACACTCACTAAGTTTCAAAGCTTCTTGGGCCTTGCCAATTTCTACTGTAGGTTCGTGCTGGGATTCTCCCATATTGCATGGTCCCTCAACCAAATAAACAGGGGTGGTGATAAGGAAAAATTTGCATGGATTATGTCCCAACAACAAGCGTTTGATGATTTGAAGCAGCGCTTGTGCTCAGCCCCAGTAATTTCACTACCAAAACTACAACAGCCCTTTGAGATTGAGACAAATGATTCATACTATGTTGTGGGCATCGTTCTCACTCAACAAGGCCACCCCGTGGCCTATCATAGTGAGACACTATCAGATACTGTCCATAATTACCCTACTTACGACAAAGAAATGTACGCCATTGTGAAAGCATGTCGCCAGTGGAGACATTAAATTCTTGGGAAGGAGATAGTCATCCACACTAATCATAAGCCACTACAGTTCATGCAGACATAGGGAAAATTGTAGAATTACCACCATCAAAAGTGGTTCACATACTTGAAGCAATTCCACCTCAACATCAAGTATAAAACAGGAAGCACCAATCGTGTCGCTGATTGCCTCAGCAAACCACCAGTCGCAGTACTCACCACAGTGCTAGACTCTTGTGGCCATGATACCTCTGGATGGCCCCAACTCTATGATATAGACTCTGACTTCGCCACCACCTACCAAATGTTCGGTGTAAATGCAGTTGTCGATAATTTCCATCTTCAGGATGGGTTGTTGTGTCATCTGGGCCATATCTGTGTTCCATCAAGAGAGTGAGCGAAGCTGATCTGGGAAGCCCACTATAGTTGGGTGGATGGACACTTCAGTGTAAAAAAGGCAGTGGTGATGCTACAGAAACATTTCTACTAGCCGAAACTTCGACAGGAGGTTAGCAAGTATATCAGGTCTTGCACTACCTGAGCTATTCCCAAACTGACCACTAAGAAATAGGGCATGTACACCCCTCTTCTTACTCCTGACAGGCCATGGGAATCACTTTCAATGGACTACATGTCGAGCCTCCCATCCACCAAGTGGGGAAATGACTGTGTTTTTGTGGTTGTTGATCATTTTTCTAAGATGGCGATTCTGGTTTCCTAGAAAAAGAGCATCATAGCAAAGGCCACTTTCAAGCTCTTATTTGAATGACTCTGGATATATTTTGGAATCCCACAAACCATTCTCTCAAATTATTATAGTCGATTTCTCAACACATTCTGGTCGAGCCTATGGTCATTGTTGGACACCAAGCTCACCAAATCTATGGCCTTCGAACCCCAGACAGATGGCCAAACCGAGGTTGTAAATAAAATGATTTTGCATATCCTTCGCATGTATAATTCAAAGCACCCCCACACATAGGATGAGAGTCTTCCCTATGTCCAACATAGCTACAACTGAGCCCTGCATAGCTCAACTGGCCACAGGCCCTTTCAGGTGGGGTTGGGATTCCAACCATTGGGTCCCATAGATGTTGCATTTCCCCTTGCAGTCACCTCAACCAACTTATCTCCTGCACCAACTGAAGCTGAAAAAGACACCCAGTTCATTGAGCAGATCCAGTACATATGACAGCAGCTTCAGGATATCCTAGAGAAATCCAATGACAAGTACAAACAACAACATGATCAACATCGGGCGCCACATAAGTTTCAGGTGGGTGACAAAGTTTGGTTGCAATTGCAGAAAGAATGCCTTATAGGACCCCATTGGAAGCTTCACCCACTCTGTTATGGGCCGTACACTATCACCAAGGCTGTGGGGTATAATTCTTTTGAGCTCAACATTCCTCATTTCCTTAACCTGCACCTAGTGTTCAACATGGACCTCATTCGGCCTTATTTCCCACCATTATTGGACACCTCAGACGTAGCAGAACAACTAACACCAACAGAGATCAACCCCAGCTACATAAAATAGGCATCCAATGATCATATTGTGGACATACATATCAAGGGCACTCTACAACAAAGGATCTAGCTTTATCGAGTCGTCAAAGTATGGCAACTCTTGCACCAAGGCAAGTGGCTCACCCGGGGCCAAATTCAGTAGAAATTTCCTCATCTGATGGGGGAACTCAACACAATCGAGACCATTTCTTCCTAATGAGGGAGGATATATCCAGGTGGATATCGGTGGCCACCTACCTTTTCCAACTAGCTCAAAACAACTTTCTAGCAATTTTGATAATTTACTATTTTTAGTAGTTTTTCGGGTCCTGAACTTTTGGAGCCATTTTGCGGCCCTAAATGACATTTTTTGGGGTATGTTGCAAGAAATTTTGTGCAAATGTTGTATACCTCTGATAGATCTTTCCAATGGGATATCATATGCCTAAAATGGAGATCGTATGCAAAAGTTACGACCCCGAAAAGTTGATGTACTGACTTACCGAAACAGGGCCCACATGACTTTTGGCACTTCATCTCCTAGGGTTAGGTTTTTGAATGTTTAAGAAACTCTTGTTTATTGTAAAAAGGCCTTGAAAGCCTCATTGTAATGATATTCTTTCGAATGAGCATAGTCGTCACAACTCTTCTCAGAGATAATCTGCCACCATTCCAGCAAGCCTGTTTCCACTGCATTTTACAATTTCCAGCTTATTTCTTTATTGAATAGAAAACTAGTTTTACTGTAACTTTGTTATTTTGTGTTAAGAACTTGTTGATAATATGTATTCATTTTTTTCTTCTCATAAAATCCAGATCAGTGGTATCAGAGCAGTCTGCTCCTTGTCATCTTAATGCATGTCCCCAACGAGGTTGGCGTACAAAGACTTGGGTCTCGAGCTTGTTTCTCTTGAGAACAAAATCTCTCGCACACCCAAGAGACCTATCATGGAAGGATAAAAGAAAGATTATGGGAAAGGAGATCCTTTTAAATTGTTGATTGAGGAATCCCTCATGCAACAGAGGAACGAGATGATGGACAGTTTCATGCAAATACTTCAGTGGCTACCAACAGGTGACGCATCTTCTTCAAACGGAGGTGCCACCCCCTTCAAGGTACAAATAAATTTCAATATTCCTATATTTGAAGGTCAGATAGACGCAGATGATGTAGACAAGTGGTTGAATATACTAGAAGGGTATTTTTATTTCCATAACTTTTTGAATAGAGAAAAGATTACTTTTGCACTCCTCAAATTTGTTCCCCATGTCAAAGATTGGTGGGAAACATTCTGTGAGCAAAAGGAAATAGAGGAACCCTCATTATTTTCAATCATGGGAACCTAGGAATCATTCAAGGATTCTATTAAGAAATAATACTACCCTGACAGAATTTATGACTACCTGTATACCAAATGGACCACACTGCGACAAGAAAGAGACAAAGCAGTGCCATATTTCACAAATATTTTCCATACCTCGCGCACCAAGTTGGGTATCAAATATTTAGAGTGACATATGGTGCTCAAGTATTTCAGTTCTCTACATAGATACATCTAGACTGAAATGGAATTTCTATATATCTCATCCTTGGGTGCGACCTACAGATATGCTGTCAAAATATAGCAGAATATCAAACAAAAGACATGGCTATTTGAGCCTGGGAACCCCACACAACAAAAGCCAGAGAAAAGATGGACAGTATCAGGACAACCAATCCAAGCCGCAAGCAAAGAAGGACACCAATAAGTGGTGTGAATTCCATAAGAGCCCTTGGCATAACATTGCTGACTGTCACTCAAAGCAGTTGTTGGTGGCCGAAGTGAAAGCCTCTGAATCAGATGCATATTATGACTCTGATATAGAACTAGAAAGGGGAAGATGGATCATTGATGCGGAACCTAGTGCCACCATTACTACAACCAAACTCCAGCCTGGTGAACCAGACGAGCCAGAAGAAGGAGAGAGACTCTTCCATTAATAGATGTGGGTAAAAGGCACCCCATTGCACTTCATCGTTGATAGTGGTAGCTAGAAGATCATATCAATAGAGGTCGTCAAGCGGTTGGCCCTGCCAACAATGTCACACCCACAACCCTACAACATTGGATGGCTCCACCAAGGAAGCGATCTCCACATCAGCCAACAGTGTCGAATATCATACGTCATCAATCCCTTCAAAGACGTGGTATTTTGTGATGTTTCTCCTCTCGAAGTTTGTGATGTTATTTTGGGAAAACCTTATTTATGTAAATTTCATGTTGTATAAAAGTCTAGGCCTCGTAGTGTTATTATTACTTTGAACAGGAAATTGTATAGGATACCTGAGGCAGTCCCACCTAGTGTTATTTCCTTGATCGCTGCTAAACAATGCAGGAAGGTCATCTCTCATATGGGGAAGTTTGTCTTCTTCGTGATTCATTCTCAGAATAAGCGAAAGTTCACAGCCACATCTAGGGTCTTTGTGGTCAACCTCTTCACATAGCAGAAGCAAGTAGATAAGGTCGTGGAAGAATACTCATACATCTTCTCCTCACCTACAGGGGTACCTCTGCACTTCCAAGTCAAGCACCCCATCGATCTGAGCCATGGAACATTGCTCCCCAATGGGCCAGTCTATCGTCGCTCTTTGTTAGAGAATGAGGAGATCAAGTGACAAATCCAAGAACTACTCCACAAGGGGCACATTTGTCCCAGCTCATCACCTTGTGAGAGCCTAATCGTGCTGGTACAAAAGAAAGATGAAACCTGACAACTCTATATTGATTACCGGGCTCTGAATAAAATCATAGTCGGAAATCGATACCTGATTCCCTGAATCGATGACCTCCTTGATCAACTTAAGGGGGAAAAATACTTCAGTAAGATTGATCTGAAGTCTGGCTACCACCAGGTCCCGATAGAACAGATAGATGTATGGAAGACCACCTTCAAGTCAAAGGAAGGCATTTTTTAATGGTTGGTCATGCCCTTTGGTTTGAAAAATGCTCCAGCCACTTTCATGAGGATGATGGATGATATCCTGCAACCATTCACCAATACTTTTGTAGTGTTATATTTGGATGAAATTCTAATTTACAACAAGACTTGGTTTGAACACTTGTAGCATATTCAGCAGGTACTTCACACCCTGCAGAAGCACAAGCTATACGCCAACTTGGAAAAATGCTCCTTCGACATGGATATTGTCCATTACCTGGGCTACATCATTGATCAACATGGCGTACATGTGGATCTAGGTAAGATCAAATTCATCCATGACTGGCCAGCCCTAACCCCACTCACTGAGTTTCAGAGCTTCTTAGGCCTTACCAATTTCTACCGCAGGTTCTTGTTGGGATTCTCCCATATTTCATGGGCCCTCAGCCAAATAAACAGGGGTGGTGGTAAGGAGAAATTTATGTGGGGTCAGTACCAACAACATGTGTTCAATGATTTGAAGCAGCGCTTGTGCTCAGCCCTGGTACTTTCACTACCATACCTACATCATCCCTTTGAGATCGAGACAGATGCTTCAGACTATGCTCTGGGCGTCGTTCTCACTCAACACGGCCACCCCATAGCCTATCATAGTGAGACACTGTCATATACTATCTGTAAGTACCATACTTATGACAAAGAAATGTACTCCATTGTGAAATCCTGTCGCCATTGGAGACATTACATTCTTGGGAAGGAGATGGTCATCCACACTGATCATAAGCCACTACAGTTCATGAAGACATGGGAAAAATTAGAGAATGACCACCATAAAAAGTGGTCCCAGCAATTCCATATCAACATCATGTATAAAACATGAAACACCAATCACGTCATTTATTTCCTTAGCAGACCACCAGTTGTGGCACTCACCATGGTGCCAGACTCTTGTAGCCATGATACCTCTGGATGGCCCCAACTCTATGAGATAGACCCCGACTTCACCACCACCTACCAAATGTTGGGTGAAAACGCAGTTGTCGATAATTTCCATCTTCAGGATGGGTTGTTGTGTCGTCTGAGCCATATTTGTGTTCCATCAAGCGAGCGAGTGAAGATGATCTGGGAAGCCCACTATAGTCAGGTGGCAGGACACTTTGGTGTCGAAAAGACAGTGGTGATGCTACATAAACATTTCTACTGGACAAAACTTCGACAAGAAGTCAACAGGTATATCAGGTCTTGCACTGCATGCACTATTGCCAAACCGACCACTAAGAAACAGGGCCTATACACCCCTCTTCCTACTCCTAACAAGCCATGGGAATCCATCTCAATCCATTACATATCGAGCCTCCTGTCCACCAAGTGGGGAAATGATTGTGTTTTTGTGGTTATTGATCGCTTTTCTAAGATGGCGATTTTGGTTTCCTGCAAGAAGAGCATCATAGCAGAGGCCACCGCCAAGATCTTCTTTGAACGAGTCTGGGTACATTTTGGAATCCCACAAACCATTGTCTCAGATCATGATAGTCTATTTCTTAGCACATTCTAGTCGAGACTCTAGTCATTGCTGGACACCAAGCTCACCAAATCCACGGTCTTCCACCTCCAGATAGATGGCCAAACCGAGGTTGTAAATCGAATGATTTTTCATATCCTTCACATGTATAATTCAAAGCACCCCTACACATGGGATGAGAGACTTCCCTATGTCCAACATAGCTACAATTGAGCCATGCATAGCTCAACTGGCCACAACGCCTTTCAGGTGGGGTTGGGATTCCAACCATTCAGTCCCATAGATGTTGCACTTCCTCTTGTTGTCACCTCGACCGACTCAGCTCTTGTTCCAACTGAAGCTGACAAAGCCACTCGGTTCATTGAGCGGATCCATCACATCCACCAACAGGTTCAGGATATCCTACAGAAGTCCAATGACAAGTAAAAACAACGCCATGATCAACATCGGGTGCCACATAAGTTTTAGGTGGGTGACAAAGTTTGGTTGCGCTTGCAGAAAGAACGCCTTACAGGACCCCATCACAAGATTTTCCCACTCCATTATGGGTCGTACACTATCACCAAGGCTGTGGGGGATAATTCTTTTTAGCTCAACATTCCTCCTTTCCTTGGCTTGCACCTAGTGTTCAACGTGGACCTCCTTCGGCCTTATTTCCCACCATTATTGGACACCTTAGACATAGCAGAACAATTGACACCAACATGGCTCAACCCTGACTGTATACAACAGGCATCCGGTGATCATATTGTGGACATAGAGATCAAGGGAACTCGATAACAAAGGATCTAGCTTTATCGAGTCGTCAAAGCAGGGCAGCTCCTGCACCAAGGCAAGTGGCTCACTCGGGGCCAAATTCAGCAGAAATTTCATCATTTGATGGGGGAAATCAACACAATGGAGACCATTTCTTCCTAAGGAGGGAGTATTGATCCAGGTGGATATCGATGGCCACCCACCTTTTCTTGCTGGCTCAAAACAACTTTCTAGCAATTTTGATAATTTACTATTTTTAGTAGTTTTTTGGGTCCTGAACTTCCAAAGCCATTTTGAGGCCCTAATCAACATTTTTTGGGGTATGTTGCATGTGAAAATGTTGTATTTCTCGGATAGATATTTCCAATGGGATATCATACTCCTAAAATGGATATTGTATGCAAAAGTTACAACCCCGGGAAGTTGATGTACTAACTTACCCAAACGGGGCCCAGATGACTTTTGGCGCTTCATCTCCTAGGGTTAGGTTTTTGGATGTTTAGGAAACTCTTGTTTATTGTAAAAAGGCCTTGATATCCTCATTGTAATTATATTTTTGCAAATGAGTGCATCCATCGCATCTCTTCTTATAGATAAGCTGCCACCATTCTAGTAAGCTTGTTTCCGCTACATTTTAAAGTTTCCAGCTTATTTCTTTATTGAATAGAAAACCAGTTTTACTGTATCTCTGTTATTTTGTGTTAATCACCTATTAATAATTTGTATTCATTTCATTCTAATCATAAAATCTGGATCAAAACAGCACAACTCCTTGAGAAGAATGCTACCATCAGGATATTGGAGGAAGAATTGATGCAGTCTCAACAAACCCTGGTTCAAAACAGAAATGAATTACTGACTATGGTAGAGCATCAGGCACTCCAGTCCCAGAATGAGAGTGTTATTGTGGAAAGACTGGAATCATAGATTATACAGAGCCAACAAGCATTAACTCATTTCAGGGAGGAGATGGGCACTATGGAAGAATACCAAGCATCCCAATCTCAAGCATAGGGTGTCACCATTGATAAGCTAAAGGCAGAGTTGGGGTGAGCCCAACGAGCATTGGCTCAACACCAAGATGAGATGGTCACTAGGGCTGAACATCAAAATATTGTTAATCAACTGAAGGACATGATAGCAATAGAGAGTGAGACCTATGTTGAGCTTACCAGAGCCCAAGGGAAGGTAAAAAAGGTACAAACCCAATTGGAAAAATCTTTGGATAAAATCAAATAAATATGTGATGTCTACTCTGATGTTGTTAATTGTAGAGCCCCTGCCACCAATTACACTTTATTCTTCCTGGAATGATATCTGTTATTGAGAGTGAAGGCCATCAGATCTGGCAAACCCATTTCATTTTCCACTGTACCTAAGTTCATTTCATGTTTCAGAGAGCAAGAAGAAAAGGTACAATACTTTCTGTGTGAGTTATACTTTCATAATTTCATTCTATAAGAAGAAAGGAAAGATAACCCTGGCCCATTAATAGGTGAAATACAGTTCCAGGCATTTCTGACATTTACTCATAACCAAGTCAT
Organism: Picea engelmannii; assembly: GCA_009831015.1. Classification (NCBI taxonomy): domain Eukaryota; kingdom Viridiplantae; phylum Streptophyta; class Pinopsida; order Pinales; family Pinaceae; genus Picea; species Picea engelmannii. Next base: position 654,516 of record ML780634.1, read on the forward strand.
ATGGGGTAAAGCTCATAAAACCTTCCTAAAAATGGAAATTGGGCTAGATCTTTGGGTCAGGGGAGAGCCTCCAAAGTCCTTTCCAACCATTATGCGACATAAAACCTTTATGAAAAGAGGGGGGGTTGTAGAATCCTTAGCCTTTATCCATCTACAGGTTATACGTCCAAGTATCACTCATTTTAGAGAGCTTAAGGAAGAAGCTCTTGCTGCTTCTAAAATGAGATGGGATGCATCCTCCAGTGAAGTAAGGAGTAGGGAACCCTTTGGGTACAAGACTTTCTTTGCAGCTACCTTTAGAATAGAAAGGTATTCTAGACTGCTCCAAGAGGAAGGGTTTGCTTGGATTGGGTGTAGATATAATCCCCCTATCATCTGGTTTCCTCCAGAAAGTTACCAAAAAGATTATCAAATTAACAAGAAAAGGGAGGATGCTGCTTTTGGAGAACTCAAAAGAAGCAATGGATTTAGGAGGCCTGGTGAACCAACATTTCCACCTTACAGCATTACTGCTTTACATGTAATATCTCAGCTTGCATGAGGACATGCAATAAGGTAAGCTGGGGGTATGTTAGGTTATGAAAAAGGTATAATATCTTCCTTTTTTCCCACATTTCATAATATCATCGTGGTTGACTTTTCGATTAATTAGAAGAAAATAGGATAGAAAATAAATAATATAACCTTTAGCGTTATTGTTGAAATTAGATTACATAGATCCTAAAATACGATTGGAATTGTTTGATTTTGTTATAGGGTTGGTTAAATATTGTCAAACCTGAGATAGCAAAGGAAATCTTGAAGATGTGCAAGCTATTGGAGGTTGAGGATTTTATGGCGCAAGGCAGTTTTGAAGATGATTGAGTTTCTTATATTGTAACTTTATAATAGTAAATCAATCTGGAGGATCTATCGATCCTCAGAATAGCTTAATTTACCCAGATTATTGTAATATATAAGGGGTAATGGATCCTAGAAGGGATATAGAAGAATTGCACCCAAGAAATCAAAACTTAGAATTGCTCTGCGTTAGCAGTTTTTGTAAATGTTGTACCATCTATGAAATCAATAAAATATTTGAGCGGTTCATTTCTACATACTAAGTTTCGAATAACAGTTCTTCTAAGGACCAAGGGCCCAGTCTGAAGGAGATATTGTTCGACCTGTAATTGTATCAGTTCAATTTTTGTTTTGTGATTCGATTATCTTTTACAGTATTTAAATGAATGCATAAGTGTGTTGATGATTTTATATCATTTGCAAGAAATAGATATTTCCTTAAGCATTAGATGATTGTTGTTCCAATTTCTATTACTGAGATTTGATGCATGACAGTTCCTCATAAGTTCATATGCATTGTTCCTTTTATTTAGATTCACAATTGTTGTTCCTTTCACTTAGTTTACATTTTTTGTTCATTTCTGTTAAGATATAGTTGATGTTCCTTTCAATAGAAGTACAATTGTTGTCTCTTTCGATTAGATTGCAGTCGTTGTTTCTTTCCATAGATAGATTAATTCACCTTTTTCCTTTCCAGTAATTTGATTCATAATAATAGTCAATTCTGCAAGTCTTTATTTAGATTCAATTACTTCTTTTATGTAAAATGAATTCAATAGATTAATTAGTTCCTTTCCATTGCACAACATTAGATTTCAAATCCTAGAATCTTTAATGAAAGTTTGAGGACTTGATTGTTGATAAACTCAGATTTGCTTTAACTACATGATTCTAGCCTCTACGAGCTATCTGCATAGACTTTGTTGATATTCTTGAGATAAAAGATGAATCCTCAAGTTGATAAATTAATGTTAAACTAAGGTTGTTTTTATACATCTTTAGACCCCAACACTTGTTACAAAAGATTCCAACAAAAGCCTAACAAAGTCCTATTTCTTGGGGATTTTGTCTATGATGATAAATGTCTTTTGAAACAGGTCATCATGATTGATCTAGAGATGGAACACATGTCCCTCATGTCCAAAAAACTCCTAGGGTACCATTTGAACCTTCCTTGACATGTGGCAACCTCCCAACAAGGTCAATATCCAATCATCTATGCAAAATAGAGAGTTTGCAACACATTCCGGAGCGCACTGGTGTTTTAATTGTTTCTCTCAAATGCCAAACTGGGTCAGACTGAAATTTGTTCAGAAAGTCAAAAAGGATATCATCTTCCTCCACAAAACATTTTAGATAAACCCACATCATCGTTTTAGATTTATGATCAAAAGTATAACAATGGCTGTTATAGGAAATTTCGTAGCACATTCCATAGTGTCTGTCTCAATTCGCAATGCCTGATCTAGTTCACAGTGCCAATGGAAAATAAATTAGCCAAACCCTTTCTTAACCTCCAAAAAAGAAAAAAAATCTCATGGATTCCCTGATGGCTATGAGGTTGATGTTGGTAATTTTTAATTTTCACCAGGACACCTGCAACCTATCCAACCTACAACCCTCTTCCTTAACTAGTTCACAGTGCCAACTCAAATATAGCTTGCACACTTCAAGGAGGTTGTTAGTTGATGGTATGACATAATCCCTGAGAATTTGTTTAAAATACAAGCTCTGAAAACAATAATATCTTATGTGTCATGATTATTTAACTGTACATTTCTAGGTGATAACATATGGCTCCATAGGGGATGATATGCTCCCTGTGAGCTGCCAAGAACATGCATTTCACTGCCTTATCCATTCCATCTTTGCATATTGTATTCCTGAAAACATCTCTACTCCTTATTGAAAAATAAAAACACTGTCATAAGCTACAAACTAAACTCACATTGTAGACAAATTCAAACTGAAAATTACATGTTCATGGAGTGAGCTTATTTATGTACATCAACCTACACTAATCTATATAGTTGATCTTCTTTTCTTAATTGAAGTCGTACTTCCAATGCAGCCATGTGAGTATCGAATTGATGAAAATAAATCCTTCCATGCAATTTTTCGAAATATTTTTCAAGTGATATAAAGCTTGTAGCAAGAGGTTAGTAAGCAATGGATACTTACAACTATGATCTAAAATCATACCAACAACTGGATCATTAGAAACCTTTGAAAAATACAACTCTATGTAAAAATCCATAGGATCGTGAAACTTATGAAAAGACATTTCTAGTTGGTTAAGAAAACCATCTTACTCCTCTGTGAAGGTTGATTCATCAATAAAATGTTGGTCCTCATATAGTTTATAGCTACTCATATGTTGTTTGATGTTTTTTGCAAGTGTAGGTATAGAAATGATAGAGATTTCCCCGTTGATCCGTGGACTTTTTCTCTCATCAATAGGTGATAAAGAGAATTCCAACTGTTTTTGTAATTCTTCCCTATCTTCTTCAGTATCATATACTGGTTGGCTGCTAATAAGCTCTGTATGTGATTTAGTAAAGATCTTCTCTTTATCATTTTAATACTCAAAGGAAACAATTTGATTTACATGACAACTTAAAACAGTAGATACATTTGATAAAATGTCAAAAGTATCTACATCCTAGCTATCACTTTGAAGATCATCAACCTCTTGACCATAATGAAAATTCTCTTATACTGCAGAATACTCCTTAAGACTATTTGATCCTTTACTCAACAAATCAAATTCATAACAACATTCTTGATAAAGGAAATCAATTGCAAATTTCTCTCTGCAAAACAAACAAAATGTAGCATGAAAATGTCTTAGTGAAGTAATACAAGCAACTGGGAGTGATCTACACCAATCGTGAGCTACTCCATTTAAAGAGTATGTAAAAAATTTGATGAGGACATATTCATGTATAATTTATGGCTTAAGTATGCACTCTTGAAAATATAGTAAAAACTCAGCTGACATTTCCAAATTTCCCCTCTAAACATAGGAAGGCAACCTTCCCATTCACTTCTATGAGGCACAGGGTTTGGAAAACTAGATATATTTGAGAAATCACAAAATGCATACCTCTGAGAAAGAATCTTGTCCATTTCAAACTAGTGGATTATCCCATACATTAATCTATGATGAAGTTGGAGTCGTCAAGTAGAATATTGCAGTCAAGCTGGTGGCATGCTCTTGTCTACCATCAAGAGATGGATATGATCGTTGTCGTTATCCCAGAGAATATTTCTTCACTTTCATCCCTGACAACAATGCCAAAAATGTTAGCATTGAGAGTCACACTTAGACAGTTGTAAGTGCAAGTCCAATACCCATCAGAATATAAGTGGATTAAATGGTTTGAGTAGGTGGATCAACAAGACTAGGAAATAAAGGGAGAGGGAAACAAAATGTCTTCAGATGCATTCCATTGGGAATGGAGTCATAACATCCTACAGATCAAAGGAAATCAAACTGTATATCAGACAAAGAGATATATAATGATGAGCGGAATCATGGTGAATATGAAAAAAGGAAGAACATCCATTATATAAATATCCTTTCTGCAATACATAAAGATTTTCTTAAACAATGAACAATGATTTAATGGGAAAGCTACAACAAATCCTCTGTTGTTCATGAATCCATCAATCAATGGCATCTATGATCCTAAAAACCTACAATATGTTCAAGATAGAAGATAAAAAAATAAGTGGTAAAACAAAGAAGACAATCTGATAACATCTGTCAAGAATCTTTAATGGTAGAAAATGTCATTACAAACAGGCCCGCGGGCTTACAAATGAGAAACTAAAACTACTCCTCCAGCTCTCTCCTCTCTTGGCTCATGAATCAAACCCTTTTCTCATCAAAAACCCTTTCATTTATAGTGAATAAAATTTATATACCCTAAGGAGGTCAAAACCAAGGAGTTACATAGGATCCTCCTCCATTTAGGAGTCTTGTTACAAAAGATTCCAACAAAAGCCTAACAAATTCCTATTTTTGGGGGATTTTATCTATGATGATAAATTTCTTTTGAAACACATCATATTGATTGATATGGAGATGGAAAAAATTTCCCTCATGTCCAAAAAAGTCTCCGGATACCATTTGAACCTTCCTTGATAGATGGAAACCTCCCAACAAAGAGAATATCCAATCAACTATGAAAAATAAAGAGTTTGCAACACATTCCACAACGCACTATTGTTTTAATTGTTTCTCTTAAATTCCAAACTGGGTCAGGCAAAAATGTGTTCAGCAAGTCAACAAGGATATCATATTCCTCCACAAAAAATTTCATAGAAACCCACATCACCGTTTTGGATTTATGATTGAAAGTGTAACAACAGTTGCTACAGGAAATTTCGTAGCACAATGTGTAGTGCCTATCTCAATTCGCAACACCTGAGCTAGTTCACAAGGCCAAAGGAAAATAAAGTATCCAGACCCTTTCCTGGCCTCCAAACAAGAAAAATATCTCATGGAGTACCTTATGGCTATGAGGTTGATGCTGGTAATTTTGAATTTGCACTAGGATGCCTGCAACCTATCCAACCTACAACCCTCTTCCTTAACTAGTTTGCAGTGCTAGTTCGTAGTGCCAACCCAAATATAGATTGCACACTTCAAGGAGGTTGTTAGTTGATGGTATGACATAATCATTGAGAATTTGTTTAAAATACAAGATTTGAAAAAAATAACATCTTATGTGTCATGATTCTTTAACCCTACAATTCTATGTGATAACAGGTGGGATCATATTAAGTAGGTTAACCACCTTGATGATAAGATAATTTCTTGGAAGAAGTTCAAGAAATATTTACAAGAGAAATACTTGTCATAGAAACATTGTGACAAGAATATGAAATAGTTATTTGAAATCAAACATGGGAACATGGTCGTGGATGAATATGAGATGAAATTATTGGAACTTCCCAGGTATGTGGGCTTCATCAGGGATGAGAAGGTCAAAATTAATAGGTACCTGAGTTGAATGCCATCCTTCTACAAGGATAAAATTTAGTTTTATGGGCCGAAAAAATTGTAATAAGGCATAAGAAAGGAGTATTAGTAGAACAAATGAACCCCATCTTTCCAATAGGCCTAGGATGAAAAGAAGAAAGGAAATATGGATCATAGGAAGAAAGGATTCAAGCCACCTTTCATCAGGAATAGATCTCAAGCATATCAAAAAGGGAAATCATCTCAAGATGAATATAAAATCAAAATTTCCTTCAAAAAGAGGCCAAAACAATATCCCATAAAGTGTTGGGGTTGTGAAAAATATCACATGTATAAATATTTTCCTCACTGGGGAGATAATATGAGGATTTTTCATAGCATATGTTATGAACTTGGTTATTTTATTTTGAGTAGAGACAGGAAATATCACATAAATTACCAATGGAACAACAAAATGTAGAAAAGAGCACACCAAAACTGATACCTTTTATTGAAATGAGAGTAATGTTCACTTTCCTCTTTGAGGGGGAAACCTCTAGCAGAGGAGCACTATATTAAAATAATTCTCAAGAAATCCTTTCTTATACCTCCTACTCTTATTTATACTAATTATTTCTTCTAGAGAACATTCTAGAGGAATATATTTCTAGAATCTGAAGCTTCTATTAGGTATTCTTTCATTAACTTGTTCACATTTATTTAATATGCCTTATTAACTAATTTCTACCTTTATTACATGGAAAATATACACTTCTAACTAATGAACAACTAAGAGGGGTTAGGATCAAATCCTAACATGCCCTCCCCTTTCAAAAGTAGCCTTGTCCTCAAGGATGAATATGTGGAAACTATTGCAATATGGTAGTTGGTTCCCAAGTCACATTCTTTGGAGACATGTCCTTCCACTTGATCATTTCTTATTTGATACTTCTTCCATCTAAGTGACACTCACGCACATTGAGGACTGATTTTGGTAGGATCCAAAGGGATCCTTCTTCATCTAATTCAGGCAGGATGGCTTGAACCTGGCAATTTTGACCCACCACTTTCTTCAAACAGGAAACAAGGAACCTCAAATGTATTTTGGAGGCATTTGGAAGTGCCAGTTTGTAGGAAACTGGACCAACCTGTTTGATGATCTGATAGGGGCCATGAAATTTGGGTTCCAACTTGTGGTGGACATGGTCTTTGAGAAATGTTTGTTTGTAAGGTTGGATTTAGAGAAACACATGATCACCTTCTTGGAAAACCATTTTGGAATGGTTTTGGTCATCATGTTGCTTCATACGATTTTGGGCCATGTGGAGGCTATCCTTCAGATCTTTGAGGGTAGCTTCTATACCTTACAGTAACTTATCAATAGCCTCGACATTTGATGTTCTTGCAAGATATGAAGTTATTGTAGGTGGTTGTTGGCCATACACCATTCAAATGGTGTCATTTTTGTGGCTATATAATAGGAAGTGTTGTACCACCATTCGACCAAAGGTAACCATTTCACCCACTGATGTGTTAGAAAAACAGGACCG
>ML780634.1:666660-691244 GCA_009831015.1 Picea engelmannii
GAAGAAAAAAGTGCAATTAGGTTTCCAAACATTTATTGACAACTTTCATTTGGTCATCCGTCTGGGGGTGGTAGGTTGTGCTCATGTTTAGTTGTATTCCCTGTAATTTAAACAATTCTTGCCAAAATGTGTTGGTAAAGTTCAAGTCACATTCAGACACAATGGATGTTGGCATGTCATGCAATTTGAAAACCTGATCAATGAAAACTTGTGCTACCATAGCTAGTGTAAAAGGGTATGGTAAGGCACAAAAAGGTGCATACTTGGAGAGGCAATCTACCATGATCATGATGACTGAATTGTTACCTACTTTTGGAAAGCCCACTATAAATTCCATTGAGATGTCAGTCCAAATGGAAGTCGAAATGGGAAGAGACTATATAGATCCATGGGTCTTGATAGTTTCACCATTATTTCATTGGTAGACATCACATTTGATGGCAAGGGTAAGGATGTACTTCTTCATTCCTTCTCAGAAAAAAGAATGGTGAGCACAAGCATATGTATTTTGGAATCCTAAGTGACCCGCTAGAAAATATGAGTGAAACTCATTTAAGATATGAGGCTTGAGGGATGAATATGGAGAGAAAACCAAGTGATCATTATACTAGAGAATATTGTCTTTCCAAGTGTAGCTAGGGGGAGGGTTAGGGGCTCAGGGGAGGTTTAGGGTCCTCCTTAAGTCATTGAATTACATGTGATATAGTTGGGTGTGTTGGCCATACTTGTAACACTTCATCAATCCAATTAGGAACATGTAATGATAATGAAAAGAGGGATCCTTTATCCTTATATTGTATGGATAACACATTAGCCACTACTTTGTCTTTGCCTTTTTTATATATGATCTCATAATCATAGCCTAGCATTTTGGTCAGCTACTTGTTCTGTTTCAGGGAGGCTAATTGTTGCTCCAAAAAACATTTCATACTATGGTGATATGTTTTAATATGAAAATGATGTCCCAATAGATATGGTTTCCATGTGTGGACAACATGGATAATGGCCATCATTTCCTTTTCATATGTATATTTTCCTAGATTGCATCCAGTCAAAGTTTGGCTAGTGAAAGCAAGAGGTCTACCATCTTGTGTGAGAACTATGCCAATAATATTGTCAGAAGCATCCAATTACACCACAAACGTTTTGTTGAATTCAGGGGATACTAAGATGGGGGTAGTGCCCATGGAATTATTTAACATTGTGAAGGCCTGCACTACTGCATGTGTCCAATGAAATGCATTCTTCTTAAGAAGGTTCATCAATGCCATGGAAATTTTTCCATAATCATGGAAAAATTATGGTAATATCCTGTGAGGCCTAAGAAATCCTAAAGGTGCTTCAAATTCATGGGTCTCAGCCACTCGTACATGGCTTGAATATATTTGGTGTCCACCCTTACCCCATCACATCCCACAATGTGTCCCAAGTATTCAACCTCACTTGGTCTTTTTGACAAACAATTGTTTGTCCTATAATAATTAAATAACTTTGTCCACATGGCGTAGATGGGCATCCCAAGTGCAGCTATAAATGAGGATGTTATCAAAGAAAACTAGAAAAAACAACCACAGATAGGGATTCAAGATTTTATTCATGAGACTTTGGAAGGTAGATGGGGCATTGGAAAGGCCAAAATGCATTACCAAGAATTCATAATTCCCTTCATGGGTTATGAAATCAGTCTTTAGAATTTCTTCTTCATTCATCTGAATCTGGTTATAGCTTGAGCAAAGATCTAATTTGGTGAAGAAATAGGCACCCTAGAGTTCATCCAATAGATCATCAATAACAGGAATGGGAAACTTATCCTTGATGTTCAATTTATTAAGGGCATGAAAATATGGATGCATGCACAACAACCCTTACTTTTTTAATACCATCACAGTAGGGTATGAATATGGTATTATACTTGGGAGAATTACCCCCACCTCTATTAATTCCTACACTATTTTTTCTATTTCATTTTTTTGAGTAAATGGATTCCTATAGGGACTTAGATTGGGCGGATGACTACCTAGGAGGAGAGGGATGCAGTGATCATGCTCACCCCTATAAGAGGGTAGTTCCATGGGTGTCTCAAAGATCCTATGGTGCTTATCCAAAACCAGTTGCAGACTAGGATGTACTACTGGATATTATTGATCCTATAAGTGGATGGAATTAAGTTGAACAATCACACCATGGTGGCCTTTCTTTAGGACTTTCTCCATCTTGTGAGAACTGATAATTTATTGGAAGCTAACTTGTAGGCCTTTGAGGTGTAAGTGTGAGAATATTTAGTAAATATCATATATAATTTATGATAATCCATGGTAATTGGTCTTTATGGTGTGAATCCATTCAACGCCCAAGACAATATCACAACCACCCATGGAAATGGATAACATGTGGGGTTTTAGGTGATAATCACCCATTTGGAGTTTGAAATTATTGCAAAGGCCCCAAAATTTCATTGTACCACCATTAACTATGAGAATTTGAAAATTAGAAACTGGTCTAACAAAGTAATTGACCTCCTTAGTTATCCTGCAATGAATAAAATTATGGGTGATACTACTATCAATCGACACCACTACCATCCTGTGTTTGATGTATCCTTGATTTTTAATGTTTGTGGAGCAGAAATACATGTGAAGGCATGGAGGGAGATGATATGTTCCTCCATTTCCATGGGAGGTGGGGATGTATTTGAGATGGGGAAAGTTGGATGTGTGTCCTCTATGTCAGTGGCCTCATATGATAATATGTCCTTGGAGGATGTAGAAGATGACACATCAATTTGGAAGAACTTGTTTTCACAACATTTATGGCCTAGAGAATACTTCTCATCATAGTAATAGAAAATTCATTGCTTCCGAAGTTTATCTTTTTCTACTAGAGATACCTTTTGGACCTTCAAAGTTTGTGTCGATAATAGGTATCCCCTGGACGATGGCGATTAGTAACAATAGAACAAAGGGGTTGGGCTTGCATAATGGTATCATCTTATAGAGCTAATTTTCATGCCTGCAACTAGGTAGTCGGATGGTGAATGAAAACGTGAGCCTGAATGGTGTCCTTTAATCCACTAAGAAAACACTCCAGATTAAAATCATCAAATAAGCCCTATGTTATTACAACCAATTGTTCAAATGTAGAGATGAAGTTTGTTATTGGCCATGTTTGTCGCAACTTGGTGAGTAGTCCCAAAAAATGAGATTCCCTATCAAAACGGGCACAAACTACTTTGGTGAAAATGGTCCAATTTGGTAGTCCTGGATAACATTTCTTATGCCATTTCCACCATATCCATCATTCTTGATCCAAGTAGGAAAATCTCACATGGATTTTTTCTCCTCATCCCATATATCATGGAGGGAAATGTATTGTTCCATTTGAAATACCCACCCAACTGGGTTTGAGCCATCAAATTTATGCATCTCAACTTTGGCCACCCTATTCTAGAAGTTGGGAGAGCCCAAAGGGGAGTGGGAAAGATGAAGGTTCTCATAATAGGAATAATGAGAAATGTGAGGGTGGGACTTCAGTTGCAAACCCTATTGGTTTCAGAAAGTCTTGAAATTTGTTGGAGAGGTTGTTCAGGATCTGGTGTAGCTCCTCTTGAAATTTTTTGGAGAGGTTGTCCAAGCCCTTGGTTATCTCCTCAGATAGTTTGTTTACCTTAGTGTCCAATTCATCTAGGATATTTTGAGTGTGTGTGGTAGGGTCCATTGTGGAGGCTTAGGTAAAGTAATACCTAAGTGATCAACACAATATGTAGAGTATGTTTGGATTGATAGAAAACAAGGGTGTTGGGAGAGGAATGTGGTCCACAAAAAATTATAGGTACCATTGTGATCAGGATGAAGAGAGGAATACAATGGAATAGGTCTCAAATAAGGGTGATTAGAAGGGGTCGGGTCCATAGGAAAAAAACAACAACTTAAAAATGAAGGGTACCACTGCAATCGAGACAAATCAAGGAATCGAATGGGATAGGTATCAAATAAGGGTGTGGTTGGGACCACTATAAACTTTTTTTCTTTAACTCATGCAGAGTTATACTCTGATCTGAATATGTCTACAACTTCGAGATGCCCAAATTATTAACCGTAACAAATGTGTAGTCAATTTGCAACCAAAATGAAAAAAGAAAGGTTGCGTGACCAAAAAATCTTGTTTGTACCTTCTATGGGATGTTCCCCCCTAGTTAGGGTTTGCAGGGTGCCTATGGACAAGGGTTTTCCCTGTGTTATATCTCTCTGATATACATGTGGGGTCAAATAATAGTACTTGGCCCAATATCTCAGGGCACCAACTAAGGAGGCTCGACCATAGCCTTAGCCATACTACTCGATTACCCATGTACTAGAGAGTATCTTTCTGAGTGATTTTCACGGTGGCACTATAGTATTCACGCGATTGATTAATCTATGGAGGGTTTTGGGATACCTAGGCCAGTCTGTATACATGTGTTTTTTGATGCACTAACACTCAAAGGGGTATCAACATGGGTTACAAGGTTGTCCAACAATGTGAGGTTAAAAACCTCTTGTATTCCCTGCGTGTATTCTTCCCCAACCATTGATTTATGCATTAAATGATAGATCATTGTAACTTAAAGATGTTGGAATACATCTCTACCTTGGAAAATTAACCCACAATTCCTTCCTAGGAAAGAACTTAGATACCACATATTATTCACCTGGTTATGTTATTTTGAGTAGAGAATATCACACCAAAAAATGATACCTTTTATTGAAATGGGAGCAATGTTCACTTTCCTCTTCGAGGGGTCGACCTCCAATAGAGTAGTGCTCTATTACAATAATTTTCAAGACATCCTTTCTCATACCTCCTACTCTTATTTGTACTAACTATATCTTCTAGAGAACATTCTAGATGAAGATCTTTCTATAAGTGGAAGCTTCTATTAGGTCTTCTTATATTAACTTGTTCACATTTATTTAATAGGCCTTATTAACTAATGTCATCCTTTATTACATGAAAAATATATACTTCTAGCTAATGACCAACTAAGAGGGGTTAGTATTGGATCCTAACAACATCAAGAATGAGGAGACAATAGAGGATGTGGGCAAAAGCAAGCCAAGGATCTATGCAACCTTGGACAATAGACAAGAAACCTATCAATCCTGCATTAAGTGGAATGTAATATTGATCAATGTCCCATAGCTATTTTGATTGATTATGAAGCTACTCATAGCTACATAGATCCAAATCTAGTTGAAATATTTAAATTGAATAAATTTAAGAATGAAAAATCTTGGTTAGTTCAACTAGCTACTGGAACAAAGAGAATAATCAATGAGATTGTTAATCATTTTCTAGTAAATATGAATGGATTCAACACTAAGGAAGATTTGAACATCGTACCTCTGTGGTCTTATGATTTCCTTATTGGTATGGATTGGATAGAAGAGAATCATGCTATATTAGATTGTTATAACAAGGCTTTCACATGTCTTTATGAGGAAGGGAATTCAAGGATAGTCCTAGGTATTCCAAGGCCTATATCTATCTGAGATATTTTATCATTGCAGTTGAATATAAGTTTTAGAAAAGGGTGTCAGATATATGCAACCCATATGGAGGAGCCAATGAAGGATAAGGATCCAATTATTGAAAATTATTCATTATTGAAAGAGTATGAAGATGTATCTGGGGAGTTTCCAATATCTCCACCAAAGAGGGACACTGATTTATCTATTAATTTAATGCCTAGATTTTCCCCGGTGTCCAAACACCCTACAAAATGAGCACACTAGAAATGAAATTGTTGCAGATGCAACTAGAAGAGATGTTGAAGAAGGGGTAGATATTCCCAAGTGTTTCTCCTTGGGGTGCCCAATTATTTTTTTTATTAAAAAAGATGAAATGTTGAGGTTGTGTATTGGCTTCAAACAACTAAACAAGGTTACAGTGAAGAAAAACTATCCTTTTCCAAGGATTGATGATATTTTTATCAGCTGAAGAGAGAAAAGATGTTTTCCAAGATTGACTTGAGATCAAGTTAACATCGAGTGAGAATCATAGAATCAGATACTAGAAAAACAACCTTTCAAACAATGAATGGACACTATGAGTTTTTGGTGGTGCCCTTTGGGTTGACGAATGCACCCACTACATTTATGTGTCTGATGAATGGGGTGTTTAGAGATTTCCTAGAGACATTTTTCATTGTATTCATGGATGATATTCTTATGTATTCTAAGACAAAGGAGGATCATGAGAGCCATTTGAATATGGTGCTACAATTTTTGACAGAGCACCAAGTGTATGCCAAGTTTATTAATTGCACCTTTTATCAAAAGCATATCCACTATTTGGTTCACATTGTTTCAGAAGATGGCATAGTTGTTGGCACAGGGGCAAACCCAAGGTTCAGCTCCAAGAGCACACCAACAAGCCCTAACTACTGGCCCTTTTGGCAACACCTGTGAAGTAGATGCAATCTCACCCAAAGAGGTTATGAGGGGGTTGCAGGACATGGATGTCTACAACCAAAGGAGATATCAAGTGTATCTAACACAAGAACAACACAAAGTTCGTATATCACTTATCAACTTAGATCTATTTTGCAAATCTACTTATCATATCTAAAACAGTAATGCAATCATAGTATATCAATGACAAAGATAAAATACCAGTCACACACAACACAAAATATACGTGGTTCACCCTCTCTCTAGGGCTACATCCAAAGAACTGTGTTATAATATATTAAGGTAAAGAATACAGTTCTTGTTTGCGCTCTTAGCTAGCAGATCTTCTTTCTTCTCCTCTCTTTCTCTCCCCTCCTTGTGAACCCAGCTACAGGGTTGATCTTCGCACCCAACTGAAGATCTTACAATACATGAAGGCTCTCGTACTCAGCACTTATTTCTCACACACTACTACTTGCTTGATCACACAACAACAAAGACAACAACAATAATCATAACACCAAACCATCATAGATCCTTTAGACATATATTTATACATTACAATAGCTCATCGACATCCTTAGGCCAAAACCTAGGTGTCCAAAACCCTAGGTCAAATTGACCTGTATTTTTAGGGCTTCACCAACCTATCTTTCCTTCCTTCTCGTGCGGTTCTCCAAAGCATCCAACGGGGGATTTTCTTGCTTGTTGAGTTGTCCACAATCCTTGTTTCTTGCTTATATGTCATCCTTGATCTCCTCGTTCAACGGCTTACTTCGCTCCATATTTTCTGCTCTTTTTCTCACTTCGACCCAGTAACAGTCACTTTGTCTTCCGCAAAGTTCACATTATCCCTTTTCTTCCTTGATCTTCGCATACTTCCATAACCAAGGACCAAAAGGCCCCAAAAACACACCTATGACTCCTCCCGAGGCACTTTAGATCTGAGCTTCTTGTTTTACTTCGACTCCAGACTACGTAGTGCAGCCTCTACTTTCTTCTTGATGCCTCCTCTTTTTCCCTTGTGTAGACTATCTTTTTTGTGTCTAGTACCCAGTTTCAACTGCACCTGGTACCTAGACCATTTTCTCCATGCTTTTATTGAGAGATGTGATGCAGCTGGTTGTCATAGTACAATTTCAACCATCTCCCATTCACTAAACCTTCCTTCCACTCCCCATTCAAAGTCTTGAATTGCACAGCTCCTCCCTCTGTAACATAAGAAATCTGATATGGCCCTAGCCAATGTGTTTTGAACTTCCCAGGATGTTATATGAACTTGCTATCGTATACCAATACTAGATCACTTTGTTTGAATGCCTTCTTCTTGATGTGCCTATCATGATAGCCCTTATCTCTTTCCTTCTGAACCTACTGATGGAATCCTGCAATGAATCTATCTTCCTCTAGTTCAACCAGTTGTGAAAGTCTCTCTTGAACAGCGCCTGGGTTGTCCATATCTATAAAGGAAACAATTCTTAGGCTAGGTACCAAATATTCCATTGGAACAACAGCTTCAAGACCATATACCAACTTGAAAGGGGTCTGCATTGTTAGTTTCTTGCAAGTAGTTCTATAGGACCATAATACTGTTGGTACTCTTAAATCCCAATCATCCTTGTTCACGCTGCAAATCTTGGTTAGTGATGTTTCCAAAATATTGTTGAATTCTTCAATTGTCCCATTTTCTTATGGATGGTACGATGTGCTCTTCTAATGGTGGACTGAAAATTCTTCATTCAGGGCTTCAAATGTCTTATTTATGAAATGTGTTCCTTGATCACTCATAAGGATCCATGGGCATCCAAACTTGGTTATGATGTCATCAAATATGAAGCATGCAATCGTAGTTGCACTACAATCCTTAACTACTCTTGCTTCGACCCATTTAGTCAAATACTTTGTCGCAATAATTATGTACCTTGCTCCTGTGCACTTTCCTGGTGGGTTTATAGGTCCCACAAATTCAATGGCCCACTTTTCGAATGCTTGTAGGGTCAGTTGCAGTGCTAATGGAATTTCATCTCTTTTGGATGGTTTTCCCATCTCTTTGGCATATGTCACAGGCTCTAGAATAGTCTTTACCATCTCTGTGTAAGGTAGGCCACCAAAGTCCAGCTCTAAGAACCTTTTGTGTAGTTTATTTTCCTACATAATGTCATCCTATGATGCCTGCATGATATTCTACAAGGATCAGTGGTTGTTCTACCTCCATAACACACCTTCTCAATATCTCATCAGGTCCCATCTTGTATATATTTCCAGCTATAAGTGAGAAGTCTGTAGCACACACTACTAGTTGTTTCTTCTGAGGAATTGTGTACTCAATAGGTGCCATTCCTATTGATATGAACTGGACTATCTCTGCAAAGTGGTCATTGATCTTTCCAATAGCCAGTAGTTGATCATTCAATAGTGCATCCTCCAAACTAGTCGGTTCTTCACCATGTTCCAACCTTGACAAGTGATCAGGACCTTTGTTCATTCTCCCTGGCTTTATGATGATCTCAAAATAATATTCCTGAAATAGCATAAGCCATATGCATATCCTCCCCCCTAACACTAGCTTGTTGACTAGGTATTTCAACGCGGAGTGATCAGTAAACATTTTAAAGTGTCCTCCCAACAAGTAGTGGCAAAATTTCTGCAATGCATATACCATGGCTAACCCTTCTCGCTCAGTGGTGGTGTAGTTGATATCAACAATTGATAGCTTCCTACTAGGAAAGGCTAACGAGTGTTCAATATCTCATGTTCTCAGTTCTTATAACACAAATCCTAAAGAAATGGAAGATGCATCGACATGCATGTGAAACTCCTTGGTCCAATATGGGAAAACTAGAATGGGTGCAGTAACCATTTTTTGTTTCAGTGTGTCGAAGCTCTGCTAGCATTCTTCTGTCCAACTAAACTGACAATCCTTCTTCAACATCTTCTCCATGGGCATTGTAATTTGAGCATAGCCCTTAATGAACTTCCTGTAGTATCCTGTGTGTCCCAATGTAGTGCACAGCTGTTTGACTGTCGTGAGTGGGTAGATCAACTATAATGGCGATCTTGGATGGATCTACCAACAATCCTTTCTTACATAAAATATGTCCTAACAGAAATCCAAATGGTGAAAATAAAATGCATTTCTTCAGGTTCAAGGCAATTTGGCACTACCTGCATTTATCCAGCATTAGCCTTAGACATTCAATATGATTCTTCAATAAAATAAAAACAGTCCAATCATCAAAATATGCTTCTAAAAATTTATGCAGAAATTCCTTGAATGCTTCGACCACCACCCTGGAAAAGATGAATGGGGAATTCTTTAATCCGAATGGCATTACTGTGTATTGGTAGGATCCCCATTCTATTGCAAATGTGGTCTTATGGCGATTGTCCTTGGCAATCCAAATCTGATGGTATCCTGAAAATCCATCTGTGAAAGAATATACTTCCTAGCCTCCCACATTATCTAACACTTCATCAATGACTGATGTAGGGAAGGGGTCATGCAAACAAGCATCATTCAGCTTCCTAAGATCTATGCATATCCTAATTTCTCCTATATTCTTATCTTGTACCACCATAGGGATAATCCACTCTGACTCTTTGACAGGTTCTATAATCCCTGCTTCCAGCATTATGTCAAGCTCAATCTTCACTTTTTCCTTATATTTAGGGTTCAATATGCAAGGTCTCTGTTTGACTAGTCTTGCATTTGGCTTCAGAGGGATCCTCATCTTTCCCATAGGTCCTTTAATTCCCTTCATATCAGTGAAATTGGTTGGAAACAAGTCCCGATATTCATGCAGTAACTCTGTAATTTTGTCAATGGTTGCAGCATCCCAATAATCTCCAACATTTGCAAGCTTCGGGGTCTGTTCTGTTCCAATATTTACCTTCTTAATCTTGATTGGTTGTCCAATAAATGGTAACTCAACTCTTGGTCCTTCTACGTCTCTTTGGCCTTTTGTTTCTACGATGTTCACCTTCCTAGGATCATCGTCTTCATCAACATTGATGTTGTAACAGCCTTGAATTTTCTGGAGAGGCACAATCCATTTGTCCTCTTCTTGTTCCAAACAAAGGCTATATGAATCCTCAAATACTTTCTATCTCACAATCTGTAATGCTTGATCTACTAAAGGAAATTAGCTTTCAAATAGGAATTTAGTTACAAAATTATGAGCCATACCTTCCCAATCTGTAGTGATGAGGCGCAACTCTACTTGGAGGTACCATTTGATAGGCATCGTGTCCAGTGTGTTAATGAATTTGTGCACCCATTGTTCTTGAGGAATGTTTCTCCAGACCTCTTCATAGCTTTGCACATGGTCCTTTGGGAGGCTTCGACCTGTGTACCAAACTTCGCAGCCTTCCACTTGTGCTGAGAACCGAATTGTCATCAAGGTACGACATTGTACCCAATCTGTAATGTTACTTTTGTGTGCCCCCCACCATCTTTCTAAGGTGTCTCTTAGGGCCTCATCCATCGCCAATAGTCTTTTTTGCATTGGTATACTCCCTTCAAAGTCTGAAAAGAAGGTTTCTAGAGGATTTAGACCATCAAAGGTGGGTAAGTTACTTACTATTGTGCCAATCTAGCGGACTTCTCTGGTTAATCCAACACATCTTCTTGTAGATACTTCATACATATTATTCTTCCATTTCTCCAATTCTTCTTCTGAGTCTAATGAGCATATGTTGTCACTTCACCAGCTTAAGTTTCCATCGGTTGTGGGATTAATGTAATCCTGTTGTCTGGCTATTAATTTGTATATATTTTCTAGTTCATATTTGTGTTGTTCTTCTCTTATGGGTTCTATGTATCATTGATCTTCATCTGGATCTAAGGGTGCAGTGGCCATAAGGCCATATATTTCAAAGGTCATACGTATTTTCTTTAAATCAACCATAGTGGAATTATTGAAATCCCAATCGATTCCTAACAGCGTGGAGTAAGGACAACTATCATCAACTATTTCAATTACCTCAAAATCTGCAAACATTCTTACTCTGTCGATGTCCACAAGGACATGTTCTAATCTTCCAAAAGGGATTATAGCTTGTTGGTTGGCCATCCTAAGCCTGATAAGAGAATATATCAACTTCAGTTTTCCCATCAACACCCAGGTTTGCTTCGTCATGACATTAACCTCCGACCCTAAGTCGAGGACTACATAATCTATCTCATACTGTCCAATTTGAGCATTCAAATGTAATTCCTTATTTTTCCTTCTCTTCTTATCGATTTGGTGAACTTCCATATTCAGTAAGGGGTCTATCTTTCCTATCTCATATTGTCTGATTAAATTTTGTAACTCTTGTACAGTGCTTTCATCCTGAATCAACTTAATACAAGTATATAAAAATTCCATGAGCTTGCTTACTTCTTTTCCTTCTTTTGGCGAAGCAGATTGATCAAATTCCAGATTCATTCCATATTCTCTCACTTCTGGTCTTATTTTTCATGAAGAGCCTTGGTCTCCTCTAAATTTTTTTCTTTCTTCCTCAAACATTTGTCTTTCTTTCTTTGCATCAAAGGTTTGGGTTTTCTCTATAGCTTTCCTAATTCCTGAATATTATGTAGTCTTCCCTTGGATCATTCCGTCATCTCTAGTAATAGTGCCTCCTCTAGTTATAAAAATGACTCTAGGGTATTCTCCGTGAGGCTCAACATATATTAGTTGCACTTGCGGGTTCTGTTGAGGTCCTCGTCTTTCTTGAAGCTTAGATAGCATCACAGGATAATCTTCTATAACATGGTCAAACGAGTTGCAGTAGCTGCAAGTGTTACAAGGGTTATGGAAATCCATTTCAAGGTGTCCTAGTTGTGAACAGTTATAATAGATGATCTTTCTTCAGCCTTGACCCATTCCTCCTCCTTTTCCTCTTCCTCTGAATCCCACAAGGATTGAAGTTGCCTCTCCTAGGAGAGTTATACTGCGTAGTGTTTCCTTCTTGCTATACTTCACCTTGAATATTATATATGTCTCTCGACCTTTCTTGCATGAGATCGTAAGCCCTAAAATCCATATCATCATGTCCCATGGACTTACAGAATGTACAGTACAAATTTGTAGGTGTCTGAACATACTTTTTCATGTAGTATCACTCACCAAGGCGATGTCTATTTCTGCATACCTCGCACCACGGTAAGGTGACTTGCTTCAAAGGGCTTGGGGCTCTAGAATCCAATTATTCATTGAATAGGGGGCATTGTTCCTTGTCATGGAATTTTTATCTGCATCTGACACACCATATGTCTTCTCTTTTATCTTTTCCCTTGTCTTTCTTCATATCTTCGACTTGTAGAGACAAACTAGTTAGCTGACTCAAGATATGACTCATACCTAAGTTGGATTCTCCCATAAGGGTTGATTCTGACTTCATGGTGATCTCCAATGCCTTAGACTATGAAGCAATATTTTGTTGCATCAGGGGAGCTCTGATGTGTGGTAAGAGGGAAAAAATGAACCATTCTTTGTTATGTTCACCTGGGATCTAAAAAGACAATCAACCTGTTAAGGTTTTGAATCTTTGATTGAATTCCCAAAAAGGTTCGTCCACCTTCTGCTTGATCTCTTTCATCTCTGTGATACATTGTGACTCCAACTTGGGTTTCTTGAACTCTTCAATCATCGCATTCTTAATTTGATTTAGTGGATTAGGCTGTGCAAATCCTTGAACAATATTCATGTACCATCTCGGTGCATGATCCCTTAGAGTGGTACTAAATTGGGTTCTTTTGACAGCTTCATCAATGAGATTTTTAATATTCCATACGACTTCACATAGGAACCAGTGTTGATCATGATCTTCATATCCATCTCCCCTAAATATAGTAAGTGTCATATCACTTTTCATAGATCTTCCTAGGGTCTCTGAACGAATATGTGGTGGACTACTATTGACACTGCTCTGGGTACTATGGTGACTGGGATTAATCTGATTGCTTAATACTACTGAATCAACAGGAGGGATAAAAGTACTTACTTTGATGGTCTGCATAGTTTCTGAGGTTTCAGGTTATCCCCGGTGAAGCTCTTTATCTTTCCCTTCCTCTATCCAAACAGGTTCTAAATGCTCCCCTACCTGTCAGATCTGCCTCTTCTCCACTATAGAAACCTTCATCCTTGTATTTCTTCTTGAACAGTTTCACAAGGTGAACTTCTTTGAACACTCTCCCACTACACGTATGTCCAACTTCTTTGTCACTGTCGTTGTTCGAATTTTTGAACATTAGCCTTTCTAGATCCAACCAATCTACTATATCTTCAAGATGTTCTTCTCATGCAATAACATCTTGAGTCTCAACTTCGGGAATTGTAAAAAATTTCTTCTAGGTCCCTTGAATAAGTATCTCTCAGCTTGGTTGTATGATTATACTCTGTCAACAACAAACTTTGTGACGTACCCTCCAATGGTGCTATCAAACCAGTGATTTATTGCTCGTGATGCAGTGTTATCAACTCTTTTGACATTCTTGATTAGCTCCAACATCCAAACCACAAGAGGTCTAGATCAGATCTTGAACTAGGTATCAGCTAACCTAGCTAGCCACTCATACAACTCTTGATGGATTCCCCCAAAGAAATTTTTGTGTATATCAGTAAATATATATTTCTCCAACCAATCCTATGAACTAAGATTAGGGTTCTTATTCTGGGCTTCAACGAAGTCCTTTTCTTGATCCTCTATCCACTTTTGAGTCTCTGTCTTCGATGGAAACCACCTTGACAATCCCTCAAGAATATTTTGGTCCTAGAAATGAAACCATTTGTTGGCACAAGGGCAGACCCAGGGTTCAGCTCCAAGAGCGCACCAAAAATCCCTAACTACTAGCCCTTTCGGCAACACCTGTGAAGCAGATACAGTCTCATACAAAGTAGTGATGAGGGGTTTATAGGACAAGGACGTCTACAACCAAAGGGGATATCAAGTCGATCTAACACAAGAACAACACAACATTCATATATCACTTATCAACTTAGATCTATTTTGCACATGTACTTATCAGATCTAAAATAGTAATCCAATCACAGTATATCAATGATAGAGATAAAATACCAGTCACACACAACACAAAATATACATGGTTCACCCTCTCTCTAGGGATACTTCCACAGGATTGTGCTATACTATATTAATGTAAAGCATACAATTCTTGTTTGTTCTCTTAGCTAGCAGATCTTATTTCTTCTCCTATGTTTCTCTCCCCTCCCTGCGCACCTAGCTGCAGGGTTGATCTTCGCACCCAACTGAAGATCTTACAATACCAGAAGGCTCTCATACTCAACACTTCTTTCTCACACACTACTACTTGCTTGATCACACAACAACAATAATCATAACACCAACCCATCCCAGGTCCTTTAGACCTCTATTTATACATTATAATAGCTCACCGACATCCTTAGGCTGAAACCTAGGTTTCCAAAACCCTAGATACCAAAACCCTAGGTGTCTAAACCCTAGTTCAACATGACCCATATTTTCAGGGCTTCGCCAGCCTGTCTTTCCTTCCTTCTTGCGCGGTGCTCCAAAGCATCCAACGGTGGATTTTCCTGCTTGTTGAGTTGTCCATGATCCTTCTTTATTTCTTATCTGTCATCCTCGATCTCCTCGTTCAACGGCTTACTTCGCTCCATATTTTCTACTCTTTTGCTCACTTCGAACCAGTAACAGTCATTGTGTCTTCCACGAAGTTCACATTCTCCCTTTTCTTCCTTGATTTTCTCATACTTCCATAACCAAGGACCAACAATAGTAGTGGATCTAGAAAATATTGAAGCAATCAAAAGTTGGTCAATGGAAACAAGAATTTCAAAGGTTAGATCATTTATGGTTCTAGTTGGTTATTACATGAGATTCATTGCAGGTTTTTCCAATATTGCACACCCAATAACATCTTTGCAAAAGAAGGAGTAAAATTCGAATGGAGAGCCAAGTGTGAAGAAAATTTCCAGCACTTAAAGGATTTATTAACTAGTGTACCCATTTTAAAAATTGCATATCCAAATGAATATTTTTTTGTGTGCATAGATGCATGCAAGGAAGTGCTTGATGGAGCCCTTACACAAAACAAACATGCAATTTGTTATGAGTCCATAAAATTGAAGGAGAATTAAATAAATTATGCCACACATATTAGAGTTGGCATTTGTTACAACAAATTTTTCCTCACTCCATGAAAACTTGCGTGGATGGCCTTCCATTACCCTCTACAGACTTGAAGTCCCATTTTTGTTCATTCCAGAGCCAAAAATGCACTTTTTTATGCATATACGCACCTTATCAGTTATACAACGGGCGTATACGTAGATTGCTCCACTACAGCTCGTGTACATTGAGTTTGGTGCTCAAAATTAAAAATTATGTCAGGTTTCCATGCCATGTCACGTGATTGGAGGGGATGGGCACTTACTTGGTACAAATGATTGTTTATTCCATTGATCATAGCTTCCACAATTGACACTTGAATATCATGGGGAAAATGGCCTAAAATGCACTATGTGGGTGAAAAAACTCAAATGATATGGTAAAATGTTTTATTTTTACTATTAGTAGAATTTTTTTACCCACTTTCTATAGTTATTTTCTATTTTTTGACCTTATGGACTAATAGCGCAGTGGAAATACTTGGTATTTTGTGTTTTTTTCTAGGATTTTTTACGTTTTCCAACGTTGTACTGCTCGTTCATGCCTTTGGTAGATATATTATTTCACCAGAATATAACATAGGTTTTCACTTCGTTTTGAATTCTTGCATCATCCTATGACCATGATCCATACACCCTAGGTATGAACCCATTTCTTAGTGATACAAAACCTTCTCACTACTACTAGAAGTGTCATTATTAAGCGGTAGAGACTTACCAAACATGGGTGCCCTAGTTAGAACCTTTGTGTCATTTTGTGCCCATGCATAATTTATTCCATAGGGTCGAGATTTCCTTATAGTCCCAATATGATTTTATGTTTGAACCCCATTTTCTTACTCATAAGCATTCTAACCATTACCTATGGGACTACCCCCTGAGTCTTGGTTAAGCTCTTTTCCGACTCCCAAAAAAATGAAAATATTGTCGAGTGAACTTGTCTCTTTCACACTCGTTAAATGGTTTTGAAAGGACGTCTATTTGGTATAAGTTTAACCCTTTTTGGGACCAAGTAGAATACTTACGAAAAAGGAATACTCTAGTCACCATTGGCTAGAAGAGTTCTCCTGGGTATTATTTTATATTGTTTTGGGCCTAGGGGACTAAATCTATGAAAAAGGACATTTTTTGGAGTTAAGTTGTAATCGCATTCCATCATCCTTCTTGCATTATTCAGCCTATTGTATGTTCCTTATTTCTCATTATAATCCTCATACCTTTGTAATTTGCATCACTAGCCAAGCAGTGCCTTCCATATATCCTTTGAATCTTGACACCTTGTACCCTCAGAGGAAACATCCCCCCGAGTGTCCATTCTCTACATGCACTTCCTTGAATTAAGCATATGTATGTTCCATTTATTGGAACTAATTATTTACTCATGACACTCATTTCCTCTCCTGTAGGAAATGAGTGTCAAGTGTTCGACCTCAACACCCTTATTCACACTTGTAGAATGTAATCAGTGCCTTGATACCTAATTTCATTATCGGTTGGTTGTCTCATGTTTGTTAACGATATACCTTAATGACTAACAATCAAACTAAGTCTCATTGTGTTCGACCTCAAATCCTCTATTCACATGATGTAGCCTTTCACCTTCAGTGGATAAGTGTAGAAGACATCCAACCTAAAATAGAAGCATTCCTTATCTGTTGTTTCCTTTCATTAGACCAGTACCTATATGAATTCATTGATCATGGGAGATTAAATTGTACTCCATTGTATACAAATATCTTCAGTTGATTTTGAGACTAGATTCCACTATGTCTTCTTTGTGACTATGACAGCCTATCGCATATGTTTCCTTTTGTATTGCCTATTCATGGCCATAAATTGATATTTGATATATTTCAACATGGATCTGAAGTGCAATTTAGAATGGAAACCATGTGCAGTGTAATTCAGAATGGAATCCATATGTACAAAGTCATTATGGATTGTAATATTCATGAGCAACTAGTACTTCCAGCTGAGTGTTCATTACTCCACTTCTGGGAATTATAATGTATTTCAGCCATCGTACATAGTCCTATGACCTCACATATTAGGGGTCATCTGTTACAGTAAAGTTTTCCTCGGTCCATGCAAAATTTATTAGATGGCCTTCCATTACCCTCTACAGACTTGAAGTCCCCATTTTTTTCAATCCAGAGCCAAAAATGAACATTTTTACACATATATGTGCCCTATCAATTATACAATAGGCGTATATGGAGGTTTCTCCACTACAACCCACATATATTAGGTTTGGTTATCAAAATTGAAAATTATGTCGAGTTTCCATGCCATGTGATGAGATCCATGATTCTTTTTTTTCCATATACTGGAAACACTCTGACTTGGCCCTTTGGTTCCATTTGAAGGCTATAAATTGAGCCATATCCAAGACTTGAAGAAAATTTGACAATTAAACTTTGAGAGAAAAGACACTCTGGTGAAATTTCACTTCATATTGAGTCTGCATCCTTTTGTCCTTGAAAGTATGAACGTCTTTTGTTCATCCGCCAAGCTATTCCTTCTTTTTGATGGAGACCCTCATTGACTCCTATATATGAGCTTTCCTTTGTGGAGGATTGAAGTGGTGGAGGCCCAACTAGAGGGACTTAGTTTCTTAGTTCTGATATGTGTCATTACAGAATTTTGTCACCTATGTACTTATGTTGATTATTTTAATAGAAATATTATTTTCTCATCCAATTGATATCTTGCAAATATTTGAATTATTATTCCATGGGCGTATTTTCCATCTATGTTAATGGATTATGCTAATTTATATGCTAACAATATATATTATCACCATATGCTTGCATATCTTGGCTATTGAGGACAAGTTGCAGGTATAAATATTTGGGTCACATGCTCAACGGTGGTATTCTTTGAATGTCCGGATGAGGTGGGCTCTTAGCCTTGTCTTGTTGGCATTTAATTTATACACCACACTTGGGATTAGAGTTGATTTCTGGGTGTCATTCTGTCTGTTGTGGTTTACCCCTATCCATAGAGATATTTTACTCGTAACAACATCCATAGTACATGATTTAAGAATGTGGAGGCATTACCTTATGTGCATAAAATTTGAATTGAGGATAGACCCTAGTGGTCTGAAATACTTGTTTGAATATCCAAAACTAAACACCAGAAAAACTACATGGATGGAATTTCTTAGTGATTATGAATTTGACATCAAGCACATAAAGGGAAAATAGAACAAGGTGGTTGATGCACTCAACATAAGGGTGTATAAAATGCATGTTGCCACCATTAGTATGTACAGGACAAATTCAAAAGATAGAATTCTATAGGAAGTAACAATAGACCGTCATTATGTGCAAGTTAAAGAAAGACCGCAACATAGTACTTTACAACATAAATATAAGGATTACAAGCTAGAAGAGGATGGAATCCTCTTATTCTGGAACATATTTTATGTTCCCAATTCTAAGGAATTGAGAAATTGTGTTTTAAGGGAGATGCACAATGTGCCATATGCTAGACACCCATGATACCAAAAATGTGTTACATCTATAAGAGGCGAATATTTTTGGCCTATTATGAAGAGAAATATCATTGATTATTTGGATATATGCATGGAATGTAAGGAGGTAAAGGATGAGCACAAACATTCAGTGGAATTATTGTAGCCATTGCCCATTCCTTAATGGAAATGGGAAGTTGTTACTATCAATTTCATCTCCAAATTTATTAAGACAACAAGGAAACATGATTCCATCATGGTAGTGGTGGAAATTCTTACAAAGGATGCACATTTCATTCCTATAAAAGTAACCCATATGGCATGCAATATTGCAAAAAGTTATATGAAAAACATTGCTAGGCTACATGGTGTGCCTAAGGAAATAGTGGCAAATAGAGATTCCAAGTTCACTTCCAATTTTTGGAAGAGTTTATTTAAAGGATTTGGGATCAATTTGAATTTAAGTATAGGATATCACCCACAGTCAGATGGGTAGAGAGAGAGAGAGAGAGAGAGAGAGAGAGAGTTAACCAGATAATTGAAGATATGTTGAGAATGTATGTAATGGGAAAACCTTCTAGGTGGGAGGACTATCTCCATTTAGTTAAGTTTTATTACAATAATTGGTATCATAAATCATTTAATATGATCTCGTTTGAAGCATTGTATGACAGAAAATGAAACACGCCAGTAAGTTGGGATAACCCAGTAGACAGATATGTGATTGGGTTAGAATTGTTAAGGGAAATGGAAGAACATATGGTAAAGATAATGGAAAATTTGAAATATGCACAAGAAATGAAGAAGAGATATTTTGATAAAGAATAACACATATAGAGAATTCAAAGTGGGAGGGAATGTGATTTTAAAAGTGAAATCAGATAGAAGCTTGCTGAAATTTGGAAATTTCCCAAAGTTGGAAGTGAGATATTGTGGGCCATTTGAAGTTCTAGAAATAATAGGTCCAATTGCATACATATTAGTATTACCTGTATCCATGAGAATTCATAATGTGTTCCATGTGTCTTTATTAAAAACATATGTACTTCATCCTAATTATGTGATTGATTGGAATGTGATCTAGTTGGAACACAAAGGGGACTTTCGGGTGGAACCAGTGTGGATACTGGACCAAAAATTCAAAGTTCTCAGGAAAAATTTCATCGTATTGGTAAAGGTTTAATGGATATTCTATGGTCCTGAAGATGCTACGTGGGAGAATGAGGAATTCGTGTGGGAAACATACCTACAATGTTTTGCAAATTTTGAAGAAAAATGAATGTACATTTGTATATAAGCTAATGAAGACTCCATTTTCACAATTGTAGTTTCTGGAACCACAACTCTAAAATTTCCTCTCTCACTAATATCAGATCCCATTCCTTGGGATGTGTGGGTTGAGGGGAAAGGATATTTGTTTGTTGGAATTGTTGCGTGAGTCATTAAGTTGTGGAATTATCAAAGTATTTTGATGTAATATTTAATATGTTTCAATGTGTAAATTGTATGGTGATGTGCA
The DNA here is from genome assembly GCA_009831015.1 of Picea engelmannii. Taxonomy (NCBI): domain Eukaryota; kingdom Viridiplantae; phylum Streptophyta; class Pinopsida; order Pinales; family Pinaceae; genus Picea; species Picea engelmannii. The sequence goes on from ML780634.1 coordinate 687,238, forward strand.
CTGGGGAAAGTACAGTTTGTAGGGGGAGGAGAATGTAGCATTCCCATTTTCAAATCCCAAACCCTAAACTAGTGATTTGTATTATAAATGTGATGTATGGTCATGTCCCAAAAGATGTAATATGTAAATGATGTAAATTGAATATAATAAATAAAATGCATCACCATTTGTTGATGGACAAGGACAAAGATTTGGGGGCTTAGTGTCCACAAGAGAGGGAAGGGGTCCAAGGGGGGAGATTTTTCCATGTTTATTAGACCCAAACCATTTCTTTCTAAATTATCCTTACTATGAAACTTCAATTTTATGATTGAGTGTTTCCAAAGCCAATCATTGAATTCATGTAAGAGGTTGGGTGTGAGAAGTTGTTGGGACATAGAATTATCATCATTTTACATCCTCTTTCCATATTTTTAATCCCTTCCTGCTTACCCATAACCTAATATTAATGTTTATTAATCCATTTTAATGATTATATGCAAGATTTACAACCAAGGTGATTTCCATTGCATTTATTCAGTACTTCATATGAATTATGGTTAAATATTAGAGAAATAACATATCTTGGATTTATATTTGAAAAATGGTTTAGTTTGTGATTGTTGCAAAACGAGTTGCCACTGTTGTTACTCCTACAATGTCAATGTTGTGACTTCTACAACGGAATATTCACGATGTGAGTACTTGAGATTTCTTGCACGGGGCTTTATTGAGTCAAAATATCATCCTCAAAACATCTCAACAACCCAGATCGTACTTTTTGAGAAATCGAGTTTTTATGATTTGTTGTAACTTTTGTTTTTCATTACTCTGGTTTGTTGTTATGTGTAAGTTACAACATTGCCGAAAATCTGAGTACGATTTTTCAAATCCTTGAAAATGTATATTCAACCATCAAGACATGCCATGGATTTGGACCATCAACAACCATTTTGAATATGGAAAGAATCTTGGAATTATTAATAAGATTAGTTTCATTGGTTAACCAAGAATTTTGGAATTCTTGGGCAAAAGATATTGGAGTTCATTAAAATTTGCTAATTGTTAGCAAAAGATCGAGTTATTTATTGTTTGCTAATTATTAGCAAAGATATTGGAAGTTATTTATTAATTTCTAATTGTTAGAAAGGATCATGGAAACCATTCGTTATTTAGGAAATTGTTGTAACCATTATGGATTTATTAAATCCATAAGTGGGTTTATTTAAATATTTGTTATTTCTAGTTTTCATTTAATTTATGTATAAAAGGGAGCACTCTCTCCATTGTTCAAGGAGGATGTTAAGCCCWAATATTGTCTCATTATCCCTTAATTGGGACATATTACATTAGTAATGTTATTTTATTTATGTCGGCTTTATTCCATTAGTTGTAATTATACCTCCTAGTCTCCTATATATACCAAGGAGACATTTTCATTTGGAATCATCTTGGAATTGTACATTTATGTGATTATGAGGTTGCCCCCTCAAAGAGTATTATTATCTAAATTTATCTCTTTTTCAAGGTGTTTAGTACTTATTATGAGGTTTTTCTATGCTATATTGATATTTGGTTCTTAACATATGGTATCAGAGCTCAAGGTCTTGGGGTTTCACTGCTACATCTAAGACACCTTGGCATTTTCGCTGTAACTTTTTTTCTACTACATCTCAGAAGGAATGGCTTGGAGGATATTTAGTAGACGGATCAAGGTACATTGGGTTAACATTTCAGCTCCAAAGGCGTTATAATTTCGGAGATATGGCCTGTGCAAGATAGGGTTCTGGAATCATCATGAACTGAGTCATTGCAAAATTTTCACTATAAAATTGTTTCTGTAATGTTTCAGACCCTGAAATCTAGAGGATATTCACAGAAATTAGTAAGGTATTTGTGGTAAAAATTTCATCTTCTGGGTCGTCCTACATTTGTAGATACACCCTGTGGAAGATAGGGTATCTGACTAGTCCTCTTGACTAGTCTCAAGAAGGTGTTCCACGTAAAACAATCATAACTTCTTCCTAGAGTATTCAAATTGAGTGATACTAGTTGCATTGAATAGTGGACAGTCTATAGTATTTATGGTACGAGTTTTAGAATTTTGTAACAATTATTTTGTGCGGGGCACGCTATACACGTGACATCTCTCAGAAAGGACAAAAATCAGCAAGTTGTGGGGAATTTATCGTAAATTCCACTTGGAACATACAATTTTGATCAGACCTGTCACATTGCAGAGAAGAAATATCAGAGAACTACAAAAAATAAATTTTCATACCCAGAAGGGTCGAAACTTTGGAGATACAATAGAAGAAATATTGTCTAGCAGAACCACCCCAAAATCAAGCTTCAAAATTGATACTTGGCCAACATGCCACCCAAAAATGGAACTTCTACACCAAATTAGCCTCCAGATACTACACGGACTCTTGATGAAGGTGAAGAAATGCATAGGGACATAAATGATTTACAAAAGAAGACAGTAACAAAAGATGAACTACAAGAGATGATGGAGGGTTTAAAAGGGGAGATCATCGAAGGATTGAAAAATTTCATAATAGAGAAGACACCTGAAAGTGAAAATGTATCCCATGAAATTCATGATGAGGACACAAGGAAGGTGAATCAAGAATGGAGAAATTTCAACTTTGGGTTGAAGACCAACCACATTCCTAAGATCGATATGAGGAAGTTTGATGGCAAGGACCCAATCACATGGATACTTCAGATGGAGCAATTCTTTGATCTACATAATGTGCCACATACACAAAAGGTATGAATTGCTTCTTTATATTTAGAACCCAATCAATTTGTATGGTATCGATGGTTTTTTTCTCGTAATACCTTCACAGAAGAAATGATATCACACTATAAAGATACAAGGAGCAATACCTTCTTTAGCCAATTGATAAATCTCAAGCAAAAGGGTTCAATTACAAAGAACATTGAGAACTTCCAAAGATTGAATATAAAGGTAACAAATATTCCAGATGAGCACTTGATTGATGTATTCATAGGAACTTTAAAGGATAACATTCAACATGAGGTTCACCTTTTGGAACCCAAATCATTGGAGAATGCATTTAAGCTGGAAAGAAATGTTGAAAGTAAAAATATGGCTATGGATACTAGAAGGACCAATCCCAACATCTATAGAGAGAATAATACTCCTTCTTCTAAAACACCTCAACCTACAAGTTTGACACCTCAACAATTGGAGGAAAGAAAAGAAAAAGGTTTATGCTTTAATTGTGACAACAAGTACAGTAAGGGACAAAAGTGTGGTGAGAAGAAATTATTCTACATAGATTGTGAAGAGGAAGAAGAACAAGAATAAGAACCATCTCAAGATGAAAATATAGAAACAATTTCATCTGAAGAGTTGACTCCCACGATATCGTGTAATGCATTGGCTAGAATTAGCACTCAAACCCTCAAGATCAAAGGATACATCAAAAAGAAAAAGGTAATAGTCTTAATTGATTCTAGCAGTACTCATAATTTCGTTCACTATAGATTAGCCAAAGCTCTCAATTACTGTGTATATCCAACGCCAGAGTTTCAAGTAATGATTGTAGATGATGGAACTATTGATTTCTTAGTAAAATGGAATAAGATCAATCTTACTATGGGGGAATATGTAATGAATAGTCCAATTATTGTTATACCCATGGGTGGTGTTGATGTTGTGCTAGGAATCCAATGGTTACAATCATTAGGAATAGTGGATTTTAATTTTCAAGAACTTTTCATAAAATTTTCATTGGAAGAAAAATAAATTGACTTAAGAGGTATCATAGGTAAACCCGATAAGGTGATAAGCTCTAATGGCATGACAAAATTATTGAAAAATGGGCATCCAGGCATTATTGCACAACTATTCTCATTATATGTTCAAAAATCTAAGCATTATATTCCTCAAGATCTCTAAGGGATCATTGATAACCATTCCAAATTATTTGAAGATATTCCCAAAGGTCTTCCACCCACTCAAAATCATGATCATGAAATTCACCTAATTCCCA
>ML780634.1:714635-759045 GCA_009831015.1 Picea engelmannii
CAAAATTTTTCAATACTTCCATGATATCCCCTTTTAAACCATCCATCCTAGTATCCAACTTAGCTTCCATTGAATCCATCTTAGTATCCAACTGAGCTTCCATTGAATCCATCTTATTTTGTAGTTCATTTATGTCCCTATGAATTTCTTCACATTCATCAAGATTCCAAGTAGGATTTTCTGGAGGCTTAGTTGGTGTAGAAGTTCCCTTTTTTGGTGGCATGTTGGCCAAGTATCACTTTTGAACCTTGATTTTGAGGTGGTTATACTAGAAAATATTTCTTTTGTTGTATCTCCAAAGTTTCAGCCCTTCTGGGTATGAAACTTTCTTTTATGTAGTTCTCTGATATTTCTTCTCTGCAATGCCACAGGTTTGATCAAAATTGGATGTGCCAAGTGGAATTTACAGTCACTTCCCCACAACTTGCCATTTTTTTTCCTTTCCAGGAGATCTCACTTGTATAGCATTCCCCGCAAAAAATAATTGATATAAAATTATGAAACTTGCATCATAAATACTATAGATTGTCCACAATCCAATGAAACTAGTCCCACTCAATTTGGATACTCTAGGAAGAAGTTATGATTTTTTTTACCTAGAGCACCTTCTTGAGACTAGTCAATAGGACTAGTCAAATACCCTATCTTACACAGGGTGTATCTACAAATTCAAGATGACCTAGAAGATAAACATTTTACCACAGATACCTTAATAATTTTTGTAAATAGCCTCTGAAGTTCAGGGTCTGAAACGTTATGGAAAAGTTTTTATAGTGAAAATACCGCAATGACTCATTTCCGGATGATTCCAAAACCCTATCTTGTACAGGCTGTATTTTCGAAAGTATAAGGCTTCAGGAGATGAATTTTGAACACAACGTACCTTGATCCATATAGTAAATATCCTCCAAGCCTTTTCTTCTGAAACATTGTAGAAAACAAGTTATAGTGAAAATTCCAAGGTGTCTCAGACGTAGCAGCGAAACCCCAAGACCTTGAGCTCTGATACCATATGTTAAGAACCAATTACCAATATAGCATAAAAAAACCTCAGAAAAAGTACTCAATGCCTTGAAAAAGAGATAATTTCAGATAATAATCCTCTTTGAGGGGGCAACCTCCTTTTACCCCACTTAAATGTTCAAGTACAAGATGATTCAAAATGAAAATGTCTCCTTGGTATATATACGAGACTAGGAGGTATAATTACAACTAATGGCCTAAAGCGGACATAAATAAAATAACATTACTAATATAATATGCACCAATTAAGGGGTAATGAGCCAATATTAGGGATTAACATATTATTAATACTAATTCTACCTTTCAAAGAACATTATAAAGGAAGATATTTCCATAAGTGGAAGCTTTTATTAAGTCTTCTTACATTAGACTTGTTTACTTTATTATATAGGAATTATTTACTAATGTCAGCCTTTATTACCTAAAAATAATATTATTCTACCTATGTGAGGGGTTAGGGAGGTTATATCCTTAACATTCCCTCCCCCTTGAAAAACAACCTTGCCCTCAAGGCTTAAGATGAGGAAATTGTTGTCAAATGGTAGATAGCTCCCATGTGGCATCTTCTAGTGGTGCATCCTTCCACTTAACTAAAACTTCCTTGATGGTGCGCTAATGGAGACAATGTGCACCATATTCCAAGATTACTTGTGGTTGCAACCAAATGGATCCTTCTTCATCCAACTCAGGGAGATTGGTTTGAGTATGGTACTTAGTTCCAAAAACTTTATTTAAGTAGAAGACATGAAAAATATGATGGATATTAGAGTGACTAGAAGAGATAACTGGTAGGCCATAGGCCCCACTCACTTGATAATTGTATAAGGACCATATAACTTGGGGGAAAGTTTCTGACACTATTCATATTTGAGAGATGTTTGATTATAAGGTTGTAGATGAAGAAACAATTGGTCTCCTTCAACAAATTGAGGTTTTGAATGACCCTGATCTTCTTGTTGCTTCATGCAATTCTGAGCCATGACCAAATTTTATTTAAGGGTATGGAGAATGGTTGTGTGGACTATAAGAATATTTCCGACCTCCAGAGTGTTGGGGATACTTGACATGTATGAGATAACTGATGGTGGATTTTCCTATAAATCACTTCAAAGGGAGTCATGCGACTAGAAATATGGTAAGATGTGTTGTACCATTAACCTTTTTGATGGACTTTAGAGAACTTGTTACTAAATTCTCTAATTTGCATACAATTTCATTGGAGAAGTTGGTATTAACCCTCCCAATTTTGGCATTTCGAACCTCTTTTGAGTTATTTCCTCCTTCATCCCTCACCAAAGTTCCCACCATGACTGCCATTATAATTTTATCATTGGATGATGATCTTCCACCAAACATCATTTCAAGCAAATCCTCGGGTAGTTGAATATACTTAGACATATTATTTTTAAGTATCAATTATATTTTTATCCTTACACTAATCCCATCTTCACCTCATAGGTTTAGACATGTCTCCGAGAAAGAAAATGACTAGAAAAGAGCCAAACATCGAGGCCTCTGAAAGTGGCCAATAGATTGAAGATGAACCCAACACCCATGAGGCCATGTATGAAAACACCATTGGACTCCTAGAAAAGGCAGGGGATGCAATTAGATGGGGAGATGTGTATTAGATGCTCAAAAAGTAGAAATTCTCCACTAATTTTGAGGACCAAGATGAACTAAGAATCTTCAAGAATATTAGAAGATATGGGATATTCAGAGTAGAATATGGTGTTGTTGTATTCCCTTGCGTATAAACCATCACATGGATACTAAAGAATGTATATTTGGGGAACATATATGTATGTAACTCTAGAAGGGAACCCGTAGCATCATTTTTTCCTGAAGACTTAGTGAAATACTATCATATCAAGAAGGGAACTAAGGAGTTGGACAACAAACTTCTCTTTGAATTCGAATACATGACAAAAGAGTTATGCCCTAGGAGGTGCAAGATAGATAAGCAATTCAAAATCAAACCCAAGGGAGGGTACCCTACAACTTCACTAAGGAGGCCTTATCAGTACATGGTAGACATGTTATGAAGGCTATATAGGGATCAATATGCCTCCTAGTTCTCACTGTCACACATGCCACTAATCTATTACTGTGCAAAACAAGGATTATCTTTCAACTAGAATGAAATTTTATCATCCAACCTAATGGAAGCTGCCACTTCAATTGTAGAAGCTCAGACAGGAAATTTCCCAAGTTTCCACATGTCTTCATACCTCTTGGACATCATGTGTGTTTCCCACCAATACCCAAAGATGGGGTGGAAATGGAAACCATCAAATGAAACCATTCATATATACTACAAAGTGATTTTGGATCACAAGTACGAGACGAAATACCATAATATATGTGAGCACTTTTTGGATCCTTTGTACATGTTCATATTTTTCACACTATCCCCATGTATGACTAACAAGGAAATAAATTTCATAAAAAGGATCATGGATTGGTAGCTTGTGGAGCTAGGTACTTATATTAGGGTGTACGGTGCCACAATATCCCCCCATCTCCTCCCTTGGTTTGTATAAGAAAATATAGTACTCCAGAAGGTGGCATATCAAACGATGATCCATGGAGTAGGATGAATGTTATACTGAGGTAAGAAGGAAATATATCCATCGCTCCCATTGTACATTGGTGCCTACTCATTTTCAAACACCAAGAAAGAAAAAAAAGAGTCAAACACCTTAATGTTCTCATACCATTTTGGAGAGGAGAGGTTTATGAGACATGACCCAATGGGAGTCATAAAAGAACATTTCAATGAGGTAGGCTTACCTTGGGAATACACAAAAAAAGTCTAGGAGGAAGATGAGATACATCACAATGCAAGAAATTACGATGAGATCACCTTCAAGAGAGGAGGCAAGCCCTTAGGGAGAACTTCATATGAGGATAAATAATGAGAAGAAGAAAGAAAGAAATTAGAGGAAGAGGCAACAAGAACAACATCTCCCATTTCTACTTCTATGTAATCAGGATAAACATAGGAGGAAGAGACACTAGAAGATAAAAAGAGGAGGAAGAAAAAGAACGACACCAATAAGAAAAAGAGGAAATTTTTTGGAGAATCCAAATACAAATCCAAATAATAGGTCACAGCAAAGGAAGTTTCCCAGAAAGAAGTCGAGAAAAAGGAAGTATCAAAAAACGTTGTGGTAGATGTAGTAGTAGGAAAGGAAGCACAAAAACAAGAAAAGGAGGTGGAAAACAAAGAAGCAGAGGAATAACAAATAAAGAAAGTTGAAGAAGATATAAATAGTGATACAGTCTCAATGGATATTGATATCCCTAAGATATCAATAGTCAGTGCCAACAGAGTAAGTTTGAGACTCGATACTCCATTCAAGCATGATGATGTACCCAACCTGAGGAAGTTCATATATGACAAAGTATCAAGTAGAATTGTGTAATAACAAGAGAAGAATGTTTTGGTAAAAATGGGAACCCAATCTCATTCATTACACAGATCCCCATGATAAAAACATGTCAACAAAGATATAGTACCCATAGCCTCAACTAGATCTTCTTTTTGGAATGCCAGAAAAGAAAATGTTTGAAATCTATGCTGAAATAATTTGCAATAGGAAGCAAGGATTAGGGAGCTTGAGGAGAAGATTCGATAGGTAAATGTATATGAGGGAAGCCTCCAAAGTTTCAAGATAAGTAGAGAAAAATTCAATACCTAGTTCGAAGAAGCCCTTATCGATATGTATGGTCACCTGCACATGTTCAAAGACTTAGCGGATATTATCATAAACCAACATAGATATTTTCAAACCAATCTAACACAATTAAAAATTGTCCAGGAGGGAATGAACAACATTGATACATGGATCAAAGAAAACATGGATGCATCAATTGAACTCTATCATCCCTCAACTAGGGAAATAAAAACCGATTCCTATGAACTAGATCATTGCCAACAAATGGGAAAAAGGTAGACAAAGAAACGACAAGATCAATACCAATATGTTCATGCATACACAAAGCAATTAAAGAACTACTCAAGTTGTGTCGAATTCCCCAACTAGAGGAGCTTCGAAAAAATCTCCTAATGGAGGAACTGGTTGACAAGGTACAAGATAGCACAAGTCATAGAAGATTTGTCACTGAGGCAACCACCATAGTAACAACTGACCTCATAGAACAACACCTCATTCAATTGAAAAATGTCCACACTATGTTTTAGGCATTCATGAATACATCATCAAAAGATATGAAAACCCTCGACGACAACGTGGAAATGCACACAACCATCATAGAAGAGATTTCATACCATAGACTCATTTCTTTGCACAATCAGTTGGAAATATAGGTAGCATATCTTCAGGACAAGAATCCATAAAAGGACAAAATAGAAAATTCAAATTGATATTACTTGCTCCCTATTTTTTCTTTTCTAAACTACTTCCAGTTTTATCTTTTCTTTGTACACTTGTCATCAAGAAGAAGGGAGATGAACAGTTTTGTAAGAACTTCTTTAAGGGAATACAAAGAATCACAATAAATTTAGGAAAAAATGGTGTAAATAGAGTAAGAGACCCATTTTGAAGGGGCTCTTCAATCATTGTATAAACTCAAGAACTAATTCAATGGCATATACTATGTTGATTAATATTGAGAATCCCTCAAGGCCAATTTTTGAAAGAGATAAGAACTTGTGTGTGTGGTTGATTTTGTTGTGAACTTCTTCAAGTAGAATGTATGATAATCACATGGAATGTAAGAACACTATTTGTTGATAGACTAATCTGATGCACACAATGTCATGTTACAATATTTATATTCTTTCCTATATTTATAAGTCCTGAGCTCATGAGTTGTTAATGTCTACAAAAATATAATTTAGACTTTTATAGTTATATCTATGTGTTCTAATGTTTCTAAATGTTCACCTTCATTTCAGCTATCTTTGTCGGGTCCTTGGCAAAGTTTAGTTTCATTTATAGCTCATTTGGTTACTATAATTCACTCCTAGTTAGGATAGGATAGGATACAATATCAACAGATCAGATTCACTTTCATACATAGTATTGATCTATATATTTGCATTGCATAACCATCCATTTTCACCCTCATAACCAGTAATGGTAGCTAGGCAAAATTCCATATGGGTCTCCTAAACCAAATGATGCATAGTCTAATTGGGATAATGCACTAGGGAGAACCCCTTACTGTTGCAGGGTGAATTTTTCCCCATCAAAAGGACCAAAATCCTCCCTAAATGGGGAGGTATGATCTGGATTGGATCATTGTATTGTTTTTCATCTATCTTGATCCTTTCAAAGTTGAACAAATTGGAGGATTTGGCTTGCAGGGCCATTTTAGTGGCATGTCCCACTTTGGAAAATTGGGGTTTGAAACATTTCATGGCCATTTTGAGGAATTAAATTATTATTTTTGGGTTTCTGGTGTCCACAACTTGTGCACACCCCCTTAGCGGTGATCTACACTTTTATACCTTTCCAATGGTGCAAATTGAGTGTCAATCAAAGTTCATATGAAAATGTTACGCCTCTCACACGTTGAGATATCATGTTGACCACCATGGTACCATAGGATTCCATGTCATCCCCCATTACTCATGCATATGGGGCTATCCACATGATTAATTTCAAGAATATTCTAGAAGTTTCAAAACCTTACTACAATTGAGGGTTGAGGAAGTCAAAAACCTACCCCTAGATGGTTATTGGGCTATGTTAAATACTAGGCCACTAGGAGAAGGGGTTTCATTTTTTTTTATTGTTTCTTGTTCCATAAATGAGAAGAACATCTAAGAGTGGAATTCTATGAGAAAAATAGAGGAGAGATTTTGCAGCATCCATACAAGCCACAAGTCAAAGGAAACTCCATGGAGAGTGCATGCTTCTTTGTACTTGCATGATTTATATACCAGAGAAAAGAGAGAAAAGTAGCCTCACCTTCTAGTTGGGTTTTCTCTTGTATTGGATTTCCTAGGTTATATCTTGTGTTTATTTGTAAATGGTGTGATTACATTTTACTATTCTCTATTTTCCAAATTTTTTCTTATTTCATGAATAAGTAGAAAATTAGTAACAAAATATTCTATAAATCTAAAGGAAAAATAACCTTATAAATATTCTAGTTATTTATCATATATGTTGTGACGAATTGTTCCAATGGAATATCCATGGTAGTTTTCATATCAAGCAACAATATGTTGCATCCTTTCAAACAATGTACTAGACTTGGAACTTTCATGTGATACCTACCCATAACATTAAAAAAGGAAATCCATTTTGGTGAGCCACAACAAATATTAAGCCTCAAAGGTGAATTTTTTGTTTACAAGTGCCCCCACTTGGTAGCAAGGAACAACATTATAACTCATGTGCTACTAAGTGCACATGGAAACAATACAAGATTCAACCACCCTACAAATGAACCACAATCATTTTTCACGCATACCTAAATAAAAACATGTTTATCATCTTTGTTAGCATGAAATACAACTTCTATTGTCAAAGAAGTGGAAGCTATAATATGTAGTTTGTAACAATTTAAGTAACATACTAGATGGGACACCCACTTATGATTCCCACCCATCAAAACATTGAAAAGGAAATTCCTCTCGAGGAGCCACAACATGACCTGAACCTCAAATTATAAAATCATACATACGAGACTGATTTTCCACTTAAAAGAGGCAGCAACTAAAGAATATCTTACTCGGATAATGGGAAATCAACACTATCTCTTGTAAAGAAAACCGCTTAGTGGTGGCCCATGCTTGAGGATGTATCTTCCAACATATAATGACAAAACATCCCAAAAATAAATTAATTCTCTAGAGGTGACTTTGTCCAAATAATCACCATGATTTGTGTTTTTCTTTGTGTGTTCTCGTTTATTATCTTTATAATAATCTAGGAAGACCCATTATGATGGAACAAGAAGTATATTCAAATATATTTCTTTTTTGATATCTACAATTTCTCTTGTTATGTAAGTAAAGATAGTGGTCACTAGGTTTCTTTTGAGAACAAGAATACAGATTCAATCATTTCCCTCAATTTTCTTTATCCTCACATGCCATTTTAGAACAATCCCTTGAATAAGTATGAATATGATTCACCCTAACCCTACTTATAATTCCCCTTCATGATAAGTCATTCTTATTGGTCACTATACAAAGAAAAGAGGTGATTTCACCCTAAATATGGCCAGTGTTATGATGTTGTTGTGGGAACTCCACTTGTGTTTATGCTAGAAGGAAAGCTAGCAATTGTAGGTTTTTTTCTAGAACAAAAACAAGGATGCAATCTATTCTTAGAGGGTTCCATTGTCAAAATAATTGGCATGGTTCGTGTTCTACCTTTGTGTGTTCCCATTTATTGGATTTGGAACAATATAACAAGATACACAATTTGATGTTGTTGTGTGCTCTAAAATATTTTTCACATGGAAGGAAATACTCTGATTAGTAGCCTTCTTTTAGAAACATGCATTAGCATGCAATCATTCCTCCAAGGTGCCTTAGTCATAAAATTCCCTTTTAGCACAAGCCCATGTATAAATATGAACATGCTTCATATTAAACTTACTTTTGATTCCCCTACATAATGAGCCATGTTTTCACCCTAACCATGGTTTTTGTTATGATGTTTGGCACTATGTGTGTGCTTGTGATAGAAGGAAAGCTAGTGTTCACTAAATTTCCTTTTATCATAAGCATAAGGTTGCAATCATTTATATGGGGTGCCTTCACCCTAAAAATCACCATAGTTATTGTTCTTCCTTAATGTGTTCCCATTCAATGGCTCTAGAACAAGCCAATAAGATCCATGATTATGAAACAAGAAATGTATTCAAATCTATTTTGTTGTGGGCTCTACACTTGTGAGATTTTATGGTTTATGGACCATGAAAATGGTCCAAACTATTTCACATACTCTATAAATTAATATTTCTCCTACATGGTTTTGTATGATATCCATTGCAAGGTTATACATGCCAATTATGGTTCACATGGCACCACACATCCCCCATAAATGAATATATGTCCCATAGGTGCCATATGGCATCATTTTTAGTTTTTTCAGTACATGGATGGTTCTTGGGGTCATATACAAGGTATGAGGAGGAACACCAATGTCATGGGAATGTTAAAAGGAGGAACAATAATGTCTTAGGGAATAAAAGAGGGTTTTACAAATCATGGACTTATACATGGTAAAAAACCATCATAGAGGCTTTGTATAGCGAATATTTTTCCTACAACTATAGTATGGGTGCCATCACAAGGTTAATTTAAATTATATGGGTGGTTCTTAGGGCCATGTCCTAACATGGTATAAGGAGGAACACCAACATCTTAGTATATAATTTTTATTTTTTGTGGGATTGATCACATAACAAAAAGATGACGGTTAGGTTCACACACCCACACACCCATGATGATGTTAAGACAAAAACACCCCCATATACCACATACCCCTAATACATACCCATTAATACTTATCCTTTGTTATGGCTTTGGGTACTACACATGGCCCATGATATAAACCTATATGTTATCATATGGACATAAACCCTACTTCTCAATCTTAGACCATAGCTTACCCCCCAAAAAAACTATCCATGATGTTACAAATCTCAAAATGGGTATTATATATTGAAATACAAGGAAAAGATTCCTTATGTATGTCTTGTATGATGAGCTAGGGCTCCATGCACAACCCATTGGTTCTAGAGGGTATTTTTATGGCATATGACACTAGATTTGACCTTGTATCATGGGATTTGGCATGTAATCACATTCCAAGAACTTACTAGGAGTAAAAGTGTATGCCCTAGCCTAAAGACCAAGTTATATAGTTAAATAGTTGAGATGTGAAAAATAAATACCTAAATGGCTAACTTGACTAGACTTGGAAAAAAATTCCCAAATACCCACTAAGAAATATAAATAATCATAATGTATTGAATGAACATTTGAAAAATTGATTTTGTACAACCTATATATGCATATAGAGTTTTGTATGGGCATCATTTCTAGGTTTTTTTCATCAAGGATTCTTCTTGGGATTGTGGGAATAATGAAAGGAGTAACACTAGTGTCTCATGTCCTAAAATAATATTTTATGCTTCATTGACCATGCACATGATCCAAAACTACCACACATGCCCTGCAAAGTAAATTGTTAGCCTATATGTGTTGTATGTGCACCATTGTGATGTTTTGTACACCAAGGATGGTCCTCAAGGCCATTAGCATGGTTCTTAGAGCCTAAAATACCATGGACCATGAAAATGACCCAAAGCCACTACAAAACCCTGGTAAAGTGAATCATTGGCCTACATGTGTCATATGGATACAATTTCAAGGATTTATAGACAGAGGAGAAGGAAGGAAAAAGTACAATAAATTGTGTTCACAAAAAGGAAGAGGAAAAATAGCCCATGAATAGGCATGTGAATCTAAAGAGATATAATTAAATTACAAATAGATGAACTCCACTAATATATTTTCCAATATGTAAAGAGCTAGTCAGTTAAATAGATAAAATAAATAGAAAAATATAGAGAGGAAAGAGAGAGAGGACCAATTTGATATAGAACCAACAAGAATAATTAATCGTTTGTAGGTGGTTGTTTGTTATAGAGATCGATATTGTATATTGTAGGTCATATTGTTTGTTTTATCCCATCTAGGAATGGTTCAAATAGCCTTTATAGGATCACCTCCCCTTAAAAAAGTATAGTTTTGAACAAATACCTATACGTATCTACCATCTGCTTTTTTTTACCAAATATACTTCATTTAGTTTTTTCCTCGTTTATGTAAACTTTTCATTCCTTGAATTGCGAGGATATTTTTATCCATCTCAACTTTCCCATGATCATTCTTTCTATAGGAATCTTGTCTCTAATTTCATCAAGAGAAAGGAGACTAATGGTATCCCTATTCTTGTCAATGTAGCAACGAGGTTAGCCTTATTCCCCCTACATGGTTTCAAGATAATTTAATAAAATCATATTCAAAACCATTTGGGGTGATATATTCATCCTTGATTCTCATATCAATCATCTCAACTTATTTTCCCATTTATTATATTGTTTGGAGTTCTAAGATCCCAAAATCATAAAAAAATAACAATAGAGATTACATGAATGTACATAAAGAGTGATCAATAGAGGTATACATGATGCATGAAACGATGGATCAATGGGTTGGTTCCAAAGAAAGGATGAAAATGGATGCCCAATCCAAGAGCATGAGTGTAATTCATAAATGACTAAGTCCATCATCAATGTGCCTAATTCTCCAAATCTCAAGTGGCTAAAAAAGCCAAGACTCTTGCTATGAAACCAAATATGATTCTTTTCCTCATTTTCATCTCAACAAACTCCAAAACCCCATTTTTTTTCTAGGAAAACTCCTATTTCACTTCATCTTTTTTCTATGTTGGTGGTCTCAGAAACCCCAAAGTTTTGGAAAGAAACCACCTCTAGTCCTTTACATGTTTCAGTCAAGTAGGAAACCCTATTTTTCATCCATGTAAGGCTTATTTCTTTAATTTCATCTTTCTAAAATTAGAAGCCTTAGTTTTCATCCATGAAACCACCCTTGCATTGTTTTGATCTCAACAAAGTTAGAGACCCTAATTTTCTACCATGCAACCACTCTTGCATCATTTATGTCTTCATAGAGTTGGAAACCTAAAGAACTATTAGTTCAACTTGTTTGAAAACTTGTCTCATTTTTTTTCCCAGTGGACTTATAAACCCCAATATTTGGCCAAGCATCCTCCTCCATCACTTTCCATCATTTCTATGTCATTGGTATTGGAAACCATAAATTCCCACCATTAAATTGCACTTGTATCCTTTATTCCTATACCCTCTTAAGAAACCCCAATGTTCTAGTAGGAAAGAATTGGACAATAATCTACCTCTAGTGCTTGCCTTATTTTTTTACTTCAATGGCTCAAAAACCCCAATTTGTTTTCATATAAGACTTGCCTTGTTTTTTTCTCTTCAAAATTGGAAACTTCAATTTTCATCCACCTGACCCCATTAACCTTATTTTCACCTCGGTCAACTTGCAAATCTCAAATTTTACCCATGAAACTATCCTTGAATCATTTCATCTTGCAGGACTCGAAAAACCTTATTATCACTAATGTGGCTACCCTTGCATATGTCTCAGTAGATATGAGAACCCCATATTCATGCACATGCATTTTTTCCATCCCTTTGGACTTGGAGGCCCCAAATTTGTGCACTTACATTCCAAATATTTCCTACATAAATATTATGTGATGGATCAGGTCCCCATGCATATCCCACAATCCCTAAAGGAAACTTTTATGGCATAAACTTTTCCCATATCCTGTGCATATCACATGAATATGTTGCTGCCATTATTTATTGTGTGTTTTCATTGATGGAAACATGAATAAAACATGTACTATAATTAGAGAAAAATGGAGATCACCTTGGGCCAGAAGAAATTTGTGATCATTGTTGATCACAATAGGATCAACGATGATCCTATGTTCCTAAACTTCATGAGAGGTAGCATATAGATAAATCATGTACAAAAGGAGTAAAGAATGCACAAACAGATATTAAAATCTCAGGAGAAATAGTGGTGAACAGGTAGAGGGAAAAGATCATGAGAAATAGATTATTGTGATCGTGTATAGACAATGCATAAATGAGCACACTGATACAAATCTCGGGAGGAGTTAGCGCATTCAATTGAATCCAAAATAAAATTTTGTAGGTAGAGAAATTCTATGCAAAAGAATTCAACTGATTGTGTCCTTTGACCAAATCCAAGTGGAAGGTTAGCATAATTTTCATGATTTCATAACTTTGCCACTTGAGCGATTATTGGAGACAAGGAAGAAGTAACTCCAACCATCGAATCAAAAAGGATCTTTGGGTGAGCTCTCAACTATTGGATCAAGCAATCAAATCTGGCATTGACCACTCTAGAGAAAATAATCCTGAATCATGTAGGAATACCCAAAGGTCGAAGCCCCAAAGCCATGAACTCTCATCAACTTTCGGATCAAAGGAAGAGTTGGGAAATATCATTTATCGTTGATTTACATAAAGTGGAAGGATAGGGTAATCTTTGAAATCCTTAAGTTTGGAAGTAATGCTAACCATTGATGCATTTCAGGACCATTCTCGACCATTGGATGAAGTAGTGGAAGGATAGGATAAGCGAGGCCAAAGGCATGGAGTCCCGGAGTAAACAGAAATAGTTAGATTAATAAGGAACTCTAAATGAATATACAACCATTAGATCTAGGAGGAATACATGTGACATGTCATCAGGACCATGTCAACAATAGATGACACATGGCCCATTCAAATGGTGACAAGTATCAAGGTTGATGTGGTACATAAGGAATATAAAAGTCATAAATCAGGGTGACATGTGTCACACACACTAAGGGTCCATGCCATCATAGCTAATGTCAGCATACCACGTCACTACGAGATTACAGCTTCCAAGGATGTCTAGCTTCTCCTACTAACAAAAATGCCCAAAGTGTTGAAGGTTGAAGTCGTGAATTAATGTTAACCGTTGATATACCTCGGTAGCATTCTCAATCGTTGATAAAGTGTGGTGGAAGAATAGAGTAAGCCCAAAGTATTAATAGACATCAAGTGGTCACCGAAATTCTATGACTTATTCGGTAGGTAAACCTCTAGAGGAATTGTCCTACTTTATAATTCTAGTAACCCGGAGTCCCAGATTCATGAATTGTCAAAGCCTCAAAATCTTGTCAATCGTCAAATCAGAGTTTTGTGAAAATAGTCAACTCCAACATTGACCAAATTCGAAGATAAAGGAATTAGAGTTACTCAAAGGATCTTGAAGTCCCGGAATGTCGAAATGAACAAGGACCATCCATCTCAACTAAAGATTAAGTCAGAGTCGTCGATCATCTGAAATTCAAAATTAGTCAAAGTTCAACAAGAAATGTGGTAGTATATATCTCACCATCCATCATAACGTTAGATCAACGATGAATGTTTAGAAGCGTAGATTAAATTGCGTAGATGTTAGCAAGGAGGAGAAAACACATTTTTTATTGGGACCATTGGATGAGATTAGGGAAAATATCAACAGTGGAGTAGAACTTTTCCACTTCAGTGATAGTTGGAATTAAGCAAGAGGATTAAATATCTTGGAGTCCCAAATATCCAAATTCCCAGAGTAAATGAAATTTGTCCATCTCAATGGCCAATTAAGTCAGAACCATCGATTGTCAAGGCTTGAAATGATCTAGAGCCAACAAAGTTGTAGGATTGAAATATAACGATCAATCAAAGGAAGAGGAAGATATCAATGAATAAGATATTATCACAACACAAGTTGAGCAACAATTAGACCATACCATTGATTAGAGAACTTTTGGAATAGTGTTAGCTATTAGATTAGACATCATGAGATGTAACCAATTCAGAAGGTAACACTCTGTAAGATATCTCTTCAAAAATAATAAGAGTTTGGTAAAGGATAAAATATATGAAGGGTCAAAGCCCGAAGGACAAGGTTATTTTGTTTGTCGTATGAGTGCTCAAGATATCAAAGGCACAACACTAGCACTTAGGGCAATTATTAGTAGGTAAGCTCATGGTTTCGAGCTTGCGGTCACATAAATTTTGGATTTAAGGGAGCGTCTATTCATTAAGACTCTAATTCACAACAATTCAATATCTATAGACTAATGAACCTATAAACAGTTATAATTAAAGAAGATTTAAGTCATGACCATTATGAATAAATAACAAAAAGGAAAAATGATATTGTTTAAATTTTAATATTATCATTTAAATGAAAGGGTACAATGTTTCAATGTCAAAATACATCTTGATTCAAACCAAAAGACATAATGGATTAACCCTATGCCTTTTGGAAAAGTATATAAAGCAGGAAAACAAAGTGAAAAGAGTATCTTGGTGGATATATATATATATATATATATATATATATATATATATATATAATGGACTGAATGAAAGTTCATTCTACCAGGTTGGTGTCTGTTTACAAGTTGAGTCTTGTCATGAGGATTGGATTCCTCACATCTCAGTTGGATCTGAGATCAACAAAACAAGTCTTGTTATGAGGGTCGGATTCCTCATTTCTTAGTTGGATCTAATAACTAAAAGTCGAGTCTTCTATCAGAGAGTTGGATCTCTCATATTCAGTTGAAGTTGAAGATATTAAAGGATTGATTTTATTTGTATTCATTCAAGTTAAATAAATAAAAGAATGATATTTTATCTACTTCATACAATTTATGTTATACATATTTATGAATAATTAATTGAACTACATACATCTTATTTAGTTAATGTATGAAAGTGTAAAAAGTATCCAAAAGTTCCAAACATTTATTCACCATCCCGCCTCTCAGTGTCAGTGTGTGTTTGAACAATTGGTCCCAGAGCAGGTGCCTTCAACATAATTTAAACACTGGAAGGTATATTATGAAGAAATGGGTGGACAAATGGCTCTCTCCACAAATGAAGCTCCCTTATTTGATGGAACAGACTACTCTTCGTGGAGGGAAAGAATGAAACGATATCTGAAGTCAAGAGGATCTGGTGTTTTTGACTTGGTAGTATCTAAACCTTGGTACTCAACTACCTCAAAGAAAAAATCCAAAACTACAAAACAAGCAAAGAAAAATAATTCAATAGCATTAAAGGAAATCCATAATGGACTATCATACTAAGTCAAAGAAAATATGGGACACTTCACTTCTGCTAAAGTAATATGGATCCATATAGAGAATTCTTATCAAAATAAAGAACAAAACAAAGAAATAGAGAATTCCAATCCAATTAAAGAAAAAAACTCAGAAATGGAGAAATCCAATCAGATTGAAGAATAAATACAGATAAAGAGAATTTTAATCGGAATAAAGAACAAAACATAGAAGAGGACAATTTCATCAATGAATTAATGGTATATATTTTGAATTTACTAAGGATTTTCTTGACCAACTTGAATACACAATTATGTGCACTTTTGAAGAATTGGAGAATCTTCAACAAAAATATATGTTGCTACAACAACAGTTAGATCAATCTAACCTTGAAGAGAATGAACAAAAGATTCACCTAGAAGACAAATAAGAAGAGAACAAAACATCGAAGGTTGAAGTTGTTAATCTAACAAAAGAAATGAACAGATTGAAGACGTATGAAAAATTCAACAAATGCAGAGAATAATTAGAAGAAACAAAAGAATTGGTCAACACTCTAAAGCCTCAACTTGAGAAAGCTAAGGAAATTGAAGAAACCCTAAAGGGCTAGTTGATTAAAAAGAAAGAATTGTGCCACAGATTGGAAATGGAATTCATTAACCTCAAAAGGTTTCAACTAGAGAACAAGGAAGAAATCAAAATATTGAATATTGAAGTTGTTTATCTAACAAAATAAATAGAAGAGTTAAAGAAATATGACAAAACCAATAACTACACAGAATTCTTGGATGATACAGAATAAATGGTCATCAATATAAAGACTCAACTTGAAGAAGCTAAGGAAAGAGAAGAATCCATGAAGATCCAGTTCACTAAAAAGGAAGAAACATGTCACATGTTGGAATTGTAAGTTATCAACCTAAAAAAGAAGAATGAAAAGACAAAATCAACTATCAAATTCTATAACATCTTAGCCATCCTAGATAGGATATGGAATAGTCAAAGATCAAGTGATGGAAAAACCGGTCTTGGATACAATAAGAAAGAAGAAGGTGGAAAATGGAGCACCATTCAAAAACATGATAAAGGATCATACTCCTCAAAGGAGAAAGTTACAGTCAAAAAATAAAACAAAACCATGAAATTTGTTAAGGAAAGAAACTATAAAAGCAAAAAACAAGAAAAATATCAAAATACAAGATTCTCATGTCACAACAAACTCAAGTATGGAAACACCTTCAATGGTTATTGATTTTCTTGTCATATCTTTTATCACAAAGCATTGGAGTGAAACAATCCTGAAAATAAAAATTCAGGAAGGTCCAATAACCTAATGAGATGTTGGATATGTAATTATGTTGGCCAAAAAACAAAGTTTTTTCATACTATAAGATGCTACAATTGTGATAGGTTTGTCCACAAATCTCAAAACTACAGAAAATCGAATAGTCAACCCATGAGAAATAATTCATACAAGTTAGGAAAAAAATCTAATGATGGTTGGAAGAAAAGAAGAGATGACAAATATCAAAGGACAAATTTAGAAAAGAAAGATCCAAAAAAAAATATCTCATGAAAATATATGGAGAAGAAAATATGAAATAGAAAGCAAGAAAAATGATGTGGCACCTGAAAATGAAGAAATTTATAACAAGAAAATGATGGGTGAAGTTCCTAATAAGGAATGTGAAATTCATATATTTGAATATGAAATGCATCAATCTCAATAAAGGAGAGTTCCTTAAGAAGAATATGACGCAATAGCAGATCCTGATGATATCATGCAAATCAATAGTCCATTAGCCAATGAAAGAAAAATGCAAAAAGTACAAGACGAAGAAACGTTTGATGCACAAAACAGTGGTAATGATGATGAACTCTCAAAATAAAATCAGTCTGTAGAATTGTGTGATGAAAAAAACAAATAATATCTAAAGAAAAAAGCAACAAAGGAGTTCAAAATTTATAAATCAATAGTATGAACATAGAAAACTTATTAATAGTATCAAAGAATAGTAAAATTCTCTTGGAATCAAACAACTAAAAGTGATAACATACTTTAACAATTAATTATAAATGGAAAATGATCAATTGGTAATGTTCATTTGGTATCATTGTATATGATCAATTGGTATCAATTAGTGTCAATTGGTACTCTTGTAAAAATTATAATAACATGAAGAAGAAGAAATAGATCAAGAAGATCAGTAAGATTCACACCCTTGTCCTTTATGACAAAGGAGAAGATAGTAAAACCCTATGAAAGAGTAAAATTCAAGGTTTTAATGTTCACATGACAAAAATCATGTTTAATTAACCGAATGGTAACAGGGAAATATGCAATCTGTCAAACACTTTTTATTACCAATTCGGAGCAGACAGAGACCTTTTGATAATTTGAAATCAATGAAATCATAATTGAATCAATCTCAAATGAAATAGACTATAACCGATCAAGCAAATATTTCATGTTCATTTAATACAAACGGAATATTTTATGTCGACTCAGAACTTAACAAAATCGTTTTTGACTCAAAACAAAACTAACAGAGTTGTTTTTTCGAATCAATATATTACATTGTATTTATCAAACCAATATTTGATATTGATGCCTCTCATACATAAAAGACTATGCTAATTCAAACATACAGAATCGTTTCAAAATCAAACCAAACAGAACCGAATCGAGCTAACTCAGAGCTGACACAATCGTTATTCTAGTGCAAAATCGTATCAATGAAAACATAGTTGTGTCCGAGTTTAGAAAACAAATCTTCTGTACATGATTCATAACGATATCATTTTTGATAAAACAAAAATAACAGAATCATTTTGAATCCATTAAAATGAACAGAACTAATTGAAAGAAAACCCAATCAGTCATACTAATTCAAACCAACTCATAAAACAAAATCAATGTTGAAATACATACCTGTGCAATAGGAAAATGATTCAATCATGATAACTTTGAATTGACAAAGGCCGTTGTTACCTCGACATTTCTGAAGACAATTGAACCGGTGGTTTTTTGTTTCTTCTTGTTGGCTTGTAGCCTGTCATTCTCCTTTGATAGAACAGTAACTTGTTCCTCTAATGATTTAATCTTAGATTGCAATAGGGGAACATCTATGTAGTAACGTTCAAGCCAGGAATTGCATTTAGTACATGGTGATTGATCGGGCTTTGGCATCAAAGGCGAGGGTTATTTCAAGTTACCAGGGGTGTCACTGTGAAGCTTAATTCCTGGGAAATTAGGGTCGTTCTTGAAGCATGGAGGTAAGTTGGAAACACAGTCATAGGGTTCCATAGAGCAGAGGCCATGAGAGTAAGGGTATTCCTCGACTAGGAAACGTTCAATCTCAGAGTCTGAATCCTCGCTCAAGATGATAGGTTTTTGGTCAGTGCTCTGCTTGGGCTTGTTCTGAGCAAATCTTGATATCCATCGTGCATTTTTCCTTCCCTTACTATTGACAGTAGTATCACCTTTGCCTTTCTTCCTCATAGGCCTCTTAACGGCCTTAGTATTGTCTTAAGCACATGGGTCGGCCATGGTATCGGGTAGGTCCATGTCGGGGCAATTCAAGGGTTTGACAAGGGGTAAAAGGGTAGGAGGTGGCATGACTGGCTCAACCAGTGTTTCAGTGACCACATATTTATCCATTAGAACACACTCAGGGGTGGAAAAGCCATTCCTTGATAGGAAGGATTGCCAACAGTCACCACTAAGGCTCAAATGATGAACGATAATGACTTTGATCAAGCAGTGATGGAAAAGGATAATATCAGCCTTCTCACGCTTAAATCTTTTGAATGTTTTGTAAAGACTGCGTAGGAGATAGTGGGGCATGTTCATAGGGTA
Source organism: Picea engelmannii (assembly GCA_009831015.1). Taxonomy (NCBI): domain Eukaryota; kingdom Viridiplantae; phylum Streptophyta; class Pinopsida; order Pinales; family Pinaceae; genus Picea; species Picea engelmannii. Next base: position 734,244 of record ML780634.1, read on the forward strand.
GTCTATAAAATTTATCAATAACCGAGGATGATACAGAAATACCAAACCATAATGACCTTCACAAGTCACAAACTGCTTAAAAATTGCCAATAGATCATGCCACCTGGGTTTGAGGGCAGTAACAGGCATGCCTCTATCACAACTAACAATCTTCCTTGATGTGAATAGGAGCATCCATGGAACCTCGTCTACTTTGGAGTTCTTAAACCACATTTTCCCTGTAGCTGGTAAGCCTGTAGCCGAGCTGAGGAATTCCTCATTTATCTCGAGTTGTATATCTCCGACCTTAGCCCTGGATCTGTCAAATGTGAGGGCAAATTGTTGGGCTACCGAAAGGTTGAAACCCTCAAATATTTGGATAAAAAACAGCCAGCCACTATTTTCCAAATCCTCACGAGCATTGTCAAATAGTAGGAGTGTTTGGCTGCCATTAGGCTCTATGCCCACCATAGGTTCCATAGGCAAGGGCACATAGTGAGCCGGCTAAATGGGCAAGGGTTTGGACAGGGTAAACGTAGGATCAAAAGCTCAGGGATTTCCCCAAAACCAACAGAGGTGACCCAGGATAGAAGGCAGGCATTAATGCCTAAGTGTGCGAAGGTGGTGGAATGAAATCAACCCATGTAAAATAGTCATCTCCAACTGTACAATCGACGACGCATATGGTGATTCAAATCACTATTGGTACATGTTAAAAACAATGTGATTCAAACAATTAATGAAAACTATGGTAAGTTGACCCAAATATTTGCGCAAGCATAGTGTTTGCATGGTTTTAAAATCAAAACAATGTTTCGAATAAGGATTTGACCATAAAACATATGCATTGTGTGAAACTATTGAATTAAGGATCTAATCACCATGTTAATGCGTTGTTATGAACCCATTGAATTCGATCAAAAGCAATAGAACATCAAACCACCATTGAATCAAAGACTCGACCATAATCATTCAAACACCATCACATTCTCATAAAAATGAAATCATATTAACAACAACAAAAATGTCAAATGAGTAAAGGTTTTTGGTGTCTTGCTAACTGTGCGACCATAATTAAATTGGAAATGCAATGAACACATAGACAAGAGTGACCATAATAATCCAGTGACGATTTTAATGCCATTGATGTGACTTCGAAATCAAATTTTTCACGCTTGCAGTCGTGAGAACGAGAACAAAAGGTAGGTGTGCAGATGCGCAAGATAATCATGTCGTTTTATCCAAAAAATTGCAATGAGAATCAAGGGTTCCAAAACACTTGTGTAGGCAGCTTATAAGGATAGGATAAAAATGCGAAATGGCTGCCAACAATGGAGACACACTGGTAGAAGCAGCTATCTCTGCCAAAAGAACAAATTCAGATTATGATAACAAGAATAATTCAAACTCAAAAACAACCAGAAAATTGTTTAAACATCATTATTAATCAAATATTCCAGCAGTGTTTAAAGGATGAAAACTGATAATAGTCTTAAGACAAGCGAGCCACGATATTAAAGATAAAATATCCAATACTATTGACAGGGCCACTGCTGCCAGCAGGCATCCATAGCCTTGACATGGTTGCCATTTAACCCACTCTGATATCTGTATCCTACCAAGAAGTTCCAGATCAGAATAAAGGACATGTTAAGGTTAAGAGGTTTCATATTTGAAAATTTTCATATACCCGACATTGCTTCGCTACCAGCGGGCCTGTTCAGTACCCCGACAAAGTTGTCTTGGTGTCATGCATGCATTTACCCGTTGCCAGCAGACCTGTTCAGCATCTCGACAGGTTTACAAGTACTTCCCACAACTCTTTTAATGATTTATTTGTTTTTTTTAAAGGTATAAAATTGAGCGGGGTGACGCTGAAAATTATGATATTTTAAACATATTTTTATAGACCTCAACAAAAAAATTTAGAATTGTCCTTCACTAAGATCCAGAGATGGTTTATTTATAGAACCAACCTTCTAAAGTGGGGAGACATCTTCTGATTCGTTCCCTTAAGGAATAGCGACAGCGTAAGAAGATAATGGATGATCGTGGCAGGCTTTACTCACAAATCGAAATCAGTTAACTTCTTTCAAACAACAGTTTTTTGCCAACACAGATGTAAATTTTAGAAGTATATAATTGATGTTTACACAATTTTTCAGCGGTCATTTTAGTGAAAGAATTTTTTGTTTTCCTTGTCTGAACAATTCCAAAATTCAGGTATGTGTATTTCCAAAAGCAAAAACTGATAAGCGTAAAAGAAAAATCAAAACCAAAACAGCAAAAGAAAAGAAAACAAAAGAAAAATATGTACATAGTATATAAAGGGTTGTCATCAAGCGAAATATCTTTTCAGAGCTTGGCCATTCACCGGATAGATGTCTGGTTGCCCCTCTAAATTCTGTAATTGGAAAGAGCTGGGACCCAATTTCTCAGCAATTAAAAACAGTCCAAGCCATAAGTTTTGAAATTTCGTGTGCTCTCTCTTTCCCTCATGTTGTTTTTCCCATTTCAAGACAAGGTCACCTACTTCGAAGTTCCTATCAGATGCAGAGTTAGCATTAAACAAGATTTTGACCACTAGTTGATGTTGATATAACTTATGTTTAGCTTGAGCTCTTACCTCTTCTAGTTTCATTAAAGCGTTAATTCGGTTCTCCAAAGGGGGACAGTCTTCTTCTTGTATTTTCTTTGATAGTTGTAGTGAGGGAAGAAGGATATGTGGTGGAAGAATCGCTTCTCTGCCATAAATGAAAAAGAAGGGAGAGTTACCTACAACAATTTTTGGTGTTACCCTATCAGTCCAAATTGCGTTTAACAACGCATTATGCTAGTTTTTGTGATTCTCGTATACCGTTCTCTTGATAATTTTAATCAAATTCTTATTTGTTGATTCTGCCAATCCATTGCCCTGAGGGTAATAGCTGGCAGAATACTTCAATTTAATTCCTTTTTCTAGAGAGAATTTGCTCATCTCAAGAGAAGAAAAATAAGAAGCGTTATCGAATACTAAACAGTCGGGGATACCAAAACGAGTGATAATATTCGAATTTAAAAAGGCAATTACCTGACTGGTATTCACAGTTCTTAATGCAGAAGCTTCAGACCACCTGGTGAAATAATCTATGGCTATTATGATAAACTTATGTTGCTGTGAGGATGGCAGATTGATTGGACCTATAATATCAAGGCCCCACTGCTGAAAAGGGGAGTCTACTGAGACAGACTGCAAAGGAAAGGTTGGTTTTTGTAACCGCCCTGATGCTTTTTGACAAATAATACACTTGTGACACAGGGCATGGGCGTCTCTAAAAAGTGTGGACCAGTAATAACTGGCTCTCAAAACTTTATGGGCAGTGGTGTCACCACCAAAATGCCCACCAGCTTCTCCTATGTGCAATTCTAGTAAGACTTTTTCTGTTTCGTCTTTCTCAAGACAGTGCATTAGTACGCCATCAAACTTTTGATGAAACAGAACACCATTAATCAAATGAAAGGAGGTAGAATTTAATCGTAATGCTCTTCTTTTAGTGGGATCTAGGTGACAGGGGAATGACCCATGTTCAAGACAGAATTTTATATCGTCATACCACGGACTGACAGAGTTTTGTGCACAGCAGATTGCATTTTGATTGTGTTGTCCTAGGTTTGACATATCGTTTTCTTTTTGTTGTCCTGCTGCTGAATCAGCAACTAACTTGCATAACCCTTACCCTCTCACTATCTGATCTGGCATAATTTCTATGTCGTACTCCTGTAAGGAGGTAACCCAGTTCACCCTCTTTTCGCCTAATTCTTTCTGCACTAACAGATTCCTGACGGCTAGGTAAGGGATGATAACTTTGGTCCTAGATTTCAAAAGATAAGATCAGAAGTGCTTGACTACTTTGAAAATAGTGTAAGCTTGCTGATCTACTGCTGGGTAATTAATTTCTGCACCCTTGAAAGAAGAGCTCATAAAGGCAATAGGTACTTCATTGTTTTCAGAGTTCTTTTGAGTTAGGACGACAGCATAGGAACAATTAGAAGCGAATGTGTAGAGCGTGAAGTCTTGCGAAAATTCAGGGCTCATGAGAGAAGGAGAGTCTATTATGGAATTTTTTATTGCATTAAAATCTTGATTTTCTAAGGGTCCCCAATGATATTGTGCATCTTTCTTAATTAAATTATGTAAAGGTCTGACCATTTCGGAGAAACTGGGGGCGAATCTCCTGACAAAGTTTATCTATCCTAAGAAAGACTGCATAGAATTTTTGGATGAGGGATGGGGAAGTTTCAATATGACCTAAGTCCTTTTAGGGTTGATAATCATCCCTTTTCTTGACACAATGAATCCTAAGAGTTTACCTTGTTCTACTGCGAAGATGGATTTTTTAGGATTTAAGGAAATGTCGTATTTACGACATCGTTGTAGAACAGCTCTTAAATGAGCTAGATGATCGGTTTTGTTTTTGGAAAATACAGTAACATCATCTAAGTAAACTACGATGGATTGATTGATTAATCCTTGGAAAGCAATGTCCATCGCTCTCTAGAAAGTGGCACCGGCATTAATCAGTCCAAAGGGCATTTTCCTGTAAGCGTAGGTGCCCCATGGAGTGTGGAAGGTAGAGACATCATGACTTGGTTGTACCCTGAAAAACCATCCAATAAGGATAGCCTCTCAGAACCATATACCTATTGAAGGATCTGTTCCATAGGTGGGACAGGGTAGTTGTCTTTATCAGACACTCTATTAAGGTTTCGAAAATCGACGCATAGTCTAATTTCCCCAATTTTCTTCCGAATAGGGACAAGGTTAGAAACCCATTACGTGTGCCTAACTGGGAAAATTATCTTAGCATTCAGGAGTTTATTTAATTCTTTTTTGATGGTCGGTTCGAGCTTAGGGTGCATTTTTCTTAATTTTTGTTGAAAGGGCAAGGTTTGGGTTTTCATGGGAATGACGTGTTGTATGATGTTGGGGTCGAAAGTTTTAAGGTCATCATATGTCCACGCAAAAACATCTTTAAATTCTTTAAACAATTTAATAAATGCATCTTTTTCTTGTTCTGAACACACTACCCCTAAATTAATGAACTGTGGATTGTCATTAGTTCCTAAGTTTACTTTTTCATATGATAAAGAGGAACTATTGGTTTTACAGTTGACCGATTTTTTGAATTTATCTTGAAGATTGTAAAATTTCTCTAATCTAACTATAGACTTAGGGATCGAATTTACCATGTCCGATGAAGATTCAGGAGTTCTCGGATCTGGTATTATCGTGAAATCGCACAAATTATCGTCGTGAGTGTATTCGTCGATCACCGTGCCTTGAAAAGTTTCTTCCATATGCAGGAAGCTAATAATCTGTTGATCGTCGTCAAAGACTCTCCAATTCGTGATGTTGTCGGGAACGGATGGCCTGAACAATAGTTTGACGGAGAATGCGTTCGGGGACAAGCCTTCTGCAGGAAAGAGTTTAGAAGCTACGTTAGCTAATAGATCAGCTTCAGAGTTATTCAATCTAGGAATAGAATTTATATTGAAAGATGAAAACTTATTCATTAAATTCCATACCTCGGATTTCTAGCTTTTAAGATGTGGAGAAATACAGTGGATAGAATCTCTTACCTGTCTAACCACGATTTCAGAATCGCCAAAGACAGTCAAATTTTGAATGTTCATATCTAAAGCTTTTCTGAGGCCCTGCAATAAAGCCTCATATGCTGTTGTGTTATTAGTACATTCAAATTCTAGCCTACATGCAATCAAGGTTTTGTTACCTGCCGAATCAATAATAATGCAGCCTGCGCCTGCTCCTTCCTTGGACTTCGACCCGTCAAAGTAAAGAGACCAAATTTGATTTGTATCGGGTGTATGAGACCATTGCGTAGAATCTGTTGGCTTCACATATGCTACAATCTCAGACTGTTGTTCCGAGTTGGTGATAGCTGAAGTCTCGGCCATGAAATTGCTGAAAAAGGTATCCATCCCTTGTATTTTGGGTGAATCAGCAGAAGGTGTAAATGGTTCATTGGGATCATTCAAATCTRTGACCATGAACTTAAGGTAGTGTTCACGATTTACCTTGATTTTGTTGGGCTTTCCATTCTCTGGAAGCCACAGGTGAGACCAATCTGTCATGAAATAGCCGTGTAGCTTSTCTGACCAATCCCTACTTAAAAATAGACCATACACTTCTGGAATATCCACAACAATAATATCAATCACTTGATGAACTTTGGGGTTAGACGATAATCTTATAAGCACATTCCTTAATTTTCCTATGACTTTAACACTAGTTCGATCAAGTTGGATGATTTTTAAAGTGGATGGTTCAACTTCTTCGTTAATATTCTGACACACAGACCATGGAATCACATTGGATGACGCTCATGAGTCTACCATACAATCATGCACGTTTCTATTAAAGATTTCGAAAGTTAACAAAAATGGAGGTACATTTCTGCGAGTATTAAGTGTGGAAGCTTGTGGATTTTTACTTACAGTTTCTAAAGATAATTTATCTACATTTGTTACATTATTTACAGGAAGGCTTCCATTATCGTGAGGATCAATATTACTCTTAGAAGAAGTCTTCTGAGGATGTTTGTCCTGAACAACCTTGTTACTGCTTGAATTACCATTTTTTCTATTCTCTTCAATGTTTTGTAACATTTTTTGTAGCAAAAACATAAATTTTAATAATTCATAAACATAAATGTTAGCCCTTAAATTTTTAAGATCTTCAACTAAATCATAATCTATGTTGGGGTTTACATGACTCTGTTTAGTCTCAGCTGGTTTAGATTGCTTCGGGGGAAAATTTGTAGTGTTTTAGGGAGAAGGTTTGTTTGTTGTCTTACTCCTAGTATTGTAGGGATGTACTGTCTTGAAGTTAGCTTGAAAGATGCTATCTGAGAAGTGTCCAAAAATGTTCGGAGAAGATTCTTCTTCTTCAACTGTCTCTTCTTCAACTATCTCCTCAGGAATCTTAGGACGTATCAAGATTTCCTGGGCTTCTAGAATTGTTTGAAGGGAAAATTGCAGACTTTCTAGATTTAAGCCCTCAGTATTTGGGTTAGGTTTGTTGGTTGGAAAAGGCTTCCTGAATGGGGGTTTGTAAGGCCCTCTGCTCGAAGAAGCTTCTTCGGTCGTCCTTTTCAAATCTATAACTTGATTTGATAGTTTTTGAATGACTTTAGTTAAGTTTTCTAAATCCGAGCATTCAGGTTGTGTTTTATTTTGAACAGGTCGAGGGAGGATTTTGATCTTCTTTTTGGAAGAAGAACTAGTCTCTGTTTCGTTGCTAGTAGTGTCTTTTAAACTAAGAATGTCTTTTTCAATCTAGCTGGCCTCTTCGAAGGCCTCTAAAAATGTAGCTTTCTTATATCATTTTACCCAAATGGCTATACTTTGATGCAAGGATTTAGTATAGTATGCTATGATAAGATTCTCAGCAGGCATCGAATCGGTAGGGATTCGGTTCTTAAGTGTTAAGAATCCTTGATTAAAGTCTTTTTTTCTCTTTTGGGTTCATTCTTAAGCTAGAAAGCTCCATAACTAGAACTTATGGAGACTTATCATCTCCGAACTTCTCAATAAAGCAGGATTCGAACTTCTCCCAAGACACGATGGTATGGGGTTGTTGGGCAAAGTACCAGGTAGAGGCATTGCCCTCGAAAGTATAGGGGAACAACCTATAGACTACAACTTCATGCTCGACATTACAGAGTCTTATGGCTAACATAAAATTTTTAATGTGATCTTCGGAAATATGTTTAGAGTCAGGGTCAAACTTGGGAAGCCACTTCTCCGGATGTTTGGGTAAGGGATGTTGAGCCCCAGGTATGGCTACTACATCCCGGTCAAGCCAAGGTCTGGCAGGATTGTTCTGGTTGGCCATTGGTGTAGGTGGTGTGGAAGGATGAGAAGGGGAACTGCCTTCGTCAGAAGAGTCTTCTCCAGAAGAAGAAGGAGATGATGGAGGTGGTGAGGGTGGTATTCCAGATCCTCCTGCAACAGGAGTGAGAATTGGATCTGTAGCGTTTCAAGTGAGGTTAGTGCCTCCAAGCTGTTCTATGATATCAGATAAGTCTAAAGGTTGGTCCAAATGTCAATTTGGTTGCCTCAAATGGGTGAAGGCATTATGTGTTCTTAAGAGAGATTGGTGGACAATCTCTTATACGTCGCCACCTGTAGAATTTGGGGTTACTAGCTCAATTGTGATCCGTAGATCGTCGTTTGATGTCGTTGTTGTTTGAGGGGGGATGTTGTCATTCGAATGACTTCTTGTCACTATAGGTGAGTGGTTGGGTGGTGGAGGATTCTTACGACCACCTCATGCCATTAATAAATTCCAGGCCCTCCTTCTAGCGCCATTTGTTGACGGGCAAAAATGAACACTCGTCAACTGGAGGAGTGGATCCAGTCCGGGGTTGTATAAATAACCCAAGTCATTTGGGATGATCCACCCCCATGGGTTTAGAGGCTCCGTTGGCCAATCTAAGTCCTAGGAAAATGAAAGAAAATCTAAACTAAGAAAAACTAATCTAAGTGGGAAAAGTAGCTACAACAAAACTATATACAAATCTAAAACAAATACATACAATTTACTAACTGATATCATAAGACAATAATTCTACTTAATTAAATGTTCATCTATCAACACAATTAAATTTTAATCAGAAATGTACAATATTTACAGATTACCGATTTTAAATGAAAACCTACAAAAATCATTTGTCAGTTGTCCTATGACAGCAAAACTATTGTTTTTTTATTTTTATAATTTTATGAGAAAGAAATAAAACGAAAACTATCTAAGCTGAGCAATTAAAATAATAATCCTAACTATAAATCTAAACTATATATATATATATATATATATATAATGTTTAAATAACACTAATAAACTAACCTGTAATAACGCTTTCCAATTTTTCCCGTGCAAAGTATCTGATTCGGCTGTTTGATGGGAGGAAACCCGCACCAAATTTTCCACAAGCTTCTTGTAAACAGGAAGCAGCAGTGCTCTTTTGAATATCAATGATAGAACAAACAAGACATAAAACGACAGCAATCTTATAATTTACAAACCATCACAATTAGATAAACCCGTATGCGAAGATTTGTACAAAATGATTCATTTAATGAAGAAGATAAACCTTTATTCATTAAATCGAAATAGAGTAATTGTTGTATTAAAACTGAGATACATAAGACATGGACAGAATTTAAATCACAACACATTAACCTGTAATAAGTCTTAATATCTAGAGTAGTCAATGACTTAATCACAAATTAAAATGCACAAAACCTGAACGAAAGTATGATAAATTGAAAGCTAAAGTTGTTACAAAAGATCCACTTCCATTCGAGTTTGTATCATCATAAATCCATAGTCTTGTTCTCCCACCAATCGATGGGTTCATTACAAAAATTAATGAATATATAAAGGACATAGGGTAAAACATCCCTGTGGGAATTATCAAAAACAGTTTACAAAAAATCTGGGAATAATCTCCCAAGTCTCTATTTCTGCCTATGACTAACAACTTAAAATAAAACTATATCACAAAAAGCATCCTCTAATCTGCCACAGCATGTCCAATTTGCCATTGAAATTCGCAGGTACCTGTAGGTGGACAAGAATAAACTAGTTTAGATAATGTTTTATTGGTAAAATTAACAAAAATCTAAATTTTAAGACTAGCTACAGAATCTCACGATTCTGTAGCTGGTCTAATTTGAAAATAGAACTGTTTTAAATCAATCCAAAACTAATAGAAATATATTCGACTTATCAAACAAATATTTAATTACTAATTGAAAACAAAACAAATCGTACATGCCAGAAGTAAACAAATCTTTATGCCAATTTGAAACATACAAAAATCGTGTTTAATTAACCGAATGGTAACAGGGAAATATGCAATCTGTCAAACACTTTTTATTACCAATTCGGAGCAGACAGAGTCATTTTGATAATTCGAAATCAACGAAATCATAATTGAATCAATCTCAAATGAAACAAACTATAACCGATCAAGCAAATCTTTCATGTTCATTTAATACAAATGCAATATTTTATGTCGACTCAGAACTTAACAAAATCGTTTTTGACTCAAAACAAAATTAACAGAGTTGTTTTTTCGAATCAATAAATTACATTGTATTTATCAAACCAATATTTGATATTGATGCCTCGCATACATAAAAGACTATGCTAATTCAAACATACAGAATCGTTTCAAAATCAAACCAAACAGAACTGAATCGAGATAACTCAGAGCCGACACAATCGTTACACTAATGCAAAATCGTATCAATCAAAACTGTCCGAGTTTAGAAAACAAATCTTCTTTACATGATTGATAACGATATCATTTTTGGTAAAACATAAATAACAGAATCGTTTTGAATCTATTAAAACGAACAGAACTAATTGAAAGCAAACCCATTCGGTCATACTAATTCAAACCAACTCATAAAACAAAATCGATGTTGAAATACATACCTGGGAAATAGGAAAATGATTCGATCATGATAACTTTGAATTGACAAAGGTCGTTGCTTCCTCGACATTTCTGAAGACAATTGAACCGGTGGTTTTTTATTTCTTCTCGTTGGCTTGTAGCATGTCGTTCTCCTTTGATAGCATAGTAACTCATTCCTCTAATGATTTAATATTAGATTGCAACAGGGGAACATCCGTGTAGTAATGTTCAAGTCAGGAATTCCATTGAGTACATGGTGATTGATCGGGCTTTGGCATCATAGGCGAGGGTCCTTTCAAGTTACCAGGGGTGTCACTGTGAAGCTTAATTCCCCGGAAATTAGGGTCGTTCTTGAGGCACGGAGGTAAGTTGGAAACATAGTCATAGGGTTCCATAGAGTAGAGGCCATGAGAGTAAGGGTATTCCTTGGCTAGGAAACATTCAATCTCAGAGTCTAAATCCTCGCTCAAGATGATAGGTTTTTGGTCAGTGCTTTGCTTGGTCTTGATTCGAGCACATATCGATATCCATCATGCATTTTTGTTTCCCTTATTGTTGACAACAGTATCACCTTTGCCTTTCTTCCTCACAGGCCTCTTGATGGCCTTAGTATTGTCTTTAGCACACGGGTCGACCATGGTATCAGGTAGGTCCATGTCGGGGCAATTCGAGGGTTTGACAGGGGGTAAAAGGGTAGGAGGTGGCACGGCTGGCTCAACCAGTGTTTCAGTGACCACAGATTTATCCATTAGAACACACTCGGGGGTGGCAAAGCAATTCCTTGATAGGAAGGCTTGCCAACAGTCACCACTAAGGCTCAAATGATGAACAATAATGACTTTGATCAAGCAGTGATGGAAAAGGTTGCTATCATCCTTCTCACGCTTAAATCGTTTGGACATTTTGTAAAGACTGCGTAGGAGATAGTGGGGCATGTTCAGAGGGTAGTCTATAAAATTCATCAATAACCGAAGATGATACAGAAATACTAAACCATAATGACCTTCGCAAGTCACAAACTACTTAACAATTTCCAATAGATCATGCCACCTGGGTTTGAGGGCAGTGACAGGCATACCTCTATCACAACTAACAATCTTCCTTGATGTGAATAGGAGCGGCTACGGCACCTCATCTACTTTGGAGTTCTTAAACCACCTTTTCCCTGTAGATGGTAATCCTGTAGTCGAGCTGAGGAATTCCTCATTTAGCTCGAGTTGTATATCTCTGACCTTAGCCCTGCATCGTCAAACGTGAGGGTGAACTGTTGGGCTACCGAAAGGTTGAAACCCTCAAATCTTTGGATAAAAACTAGCCAGCCACTATTTTCGAAATCCTCACGAGCATTGTCGAATAGCAGGAGTGTTTGGCTACCATTAGGCTCTATGCGCACCACAGGTGCCATAGGCAAGGGCACACAGTGAGCCGGGTAAACAAGCAAGGGTTTGGACAGGGTAAATGCAAGATCGAAAGCCCAGGGATTTCCCCAAAACCAATAGAGGTGACTCGGGATAGAAGGCAGGCATTAATGCCTAAGTGTGTGAAGGTGGTGGAACGAAATCAACCCATGTAAAACAGTCATATCCAAATGTACAATCAACGGCGCATATGGTGATTCAAATCACTATTGTTATATGTTAAAAACAATGTGATTCAAACAATTAATGAAAACTATGGTAAGTCGACCCAAATATTTGTGCAAGCATAGTGTTTGCATGGTTTTAAAATCAAAACAATGTTTCGAATAAGGATTTGACCATAAAACCTATGCATTGTGTGAAACTATTGAATTAAGGATCTAATCACCATTTTAATGCGTTGTTATGAACCCATTGAATTCGATCAAAAGCAATAGAACATCAAACCACCATTGAATCAAAGACTCAATCATAATCATTCGAGTGCCATCACAGTCTCATAAAAATGAAATCATATTAACAACAAAAAAATGTCAAATGAGTAAAGTTTTTTGGTGTCTTTCTAACTGTGCGACCATAATTAAATTGGAAATGCAATGAACAAATAGACAAGAGTGACCATACTAATCCAGTGATGATTTTAATTCCATTGATGTGACTTCGAAATCAAAGTTTTCATGCTTGCATTCGTGAAAACAAGAACAAAAGGCAGGTGTGCATATGCGCAAGATAATCATGTCATTTTATCCAAAAAATTGCAATGAGAATCAAGGGTTCCAAAACACTTGTGTAGGCAGCTTATGAGGATAAGATAAAAATGTGAAATGGCTGCCAACAATGGCAACACACTAGTAGAAGCAGTTATCTCTGCCAAATGAACAAATTCATATTATGATAACAAGAATAATTCAAACTCAAAAACAACTAGAAAATTGTTTAAACATCATTATTAATCAAATATTCTAGCAATGTTTAAAGGATGAAAACTGATAACAGTCTTAAGACAAGTGAGCCACGATATTAAAGATAAAATATCCAATACTGTTAACAGGGCCACTGCTGCCAGCAGGCATCCATAGCCTCGACAGGGTTTCCATTTAACCCACTCTGATATCCGTATCCTGCCAAGAAGTTCCAGTTCAGAATAAAGGACATGTTAAGGTTAAGAGGTTTCATATTTGAAAATTTTCATATACCCAACATTTCTTCGCTGCCAGCGGGCCTTTTCAGTACCCCGACGAAGTTGTCTTGGCATCATGCATGCATTTACCCGCTTCCAGCAGATCTGTTCATCATCCTGGCGGGTTTACAATCACTTCCCAAAGCTCTTTTAATGATTTATTTGTTTTTTTTAAAGGTATAAAATTGAGCAGTGTGACGCTGAAAATTATGATATTTTAAACATATTTTTACAAACCTCAACAGAATTTTTTAGAACTGTCCTTCATTAAGATCCAGAGATGGTTTATTTACAGAAGCAACCTTCTAAAGCCAGGAGACATCTTCTGAGTCGTTCCCTTAAGGAATAGGGACAGCGTAAGAAGATAATGGATGATTGTGATAGGCTTTACTCACAGATCAAAACCAGTTAACTTCTTTCAAACAACATTTTTTTGCCAACACAGATGTAAATTTCAGAAGTATATAATTGAGGTTTACACAATTTTTCAGCGGTCATTTTAGTGAAAGAATTTTCTATTTTCCTTGTCTGAACAGTTCCAAAATTCAGGTATGTGTATTTCCAAAAGCAAAAACTGATAAGCGTAAAAGAAAAATCAAAACCAAAACAACAAAAGAAAAGAAAACAAAAGAAAAATATGTACATAGTATATAAAGGGTTGTCATCAAGCGAAATATCTTTTCAAAGCTTGGCCATTCACCGGATAGATGTCTGGCTGCCCCTCTAAATTATGTAATCGAAAAGAGCTGAGACCCAATTTCTCAGCAATTAAAAACGGTCCAAGCCATAAGTTTTGAAATTCCGTGTTCTCTCTCTTTCCCTCATGTTGTTTGTCCCATTTCAAGACAAGGTCACCTACTTCAAAGTTCCTATCAGAGGCAGAGTTAGCATCAAACCAGCTTTTGACTACTAGTTGATGATGATCTAACTTATGTTTAGCTTGAGCTCTTACCTCTTCTAGTTTCATTAAAGCGTTAATTCGGTTCTCCAAAGGGGGACAATCTTCTTCTTGTACTTTTTGTGATAGCTGTAGTGAGGGAAGAAGGATATGTGGTGGAAGAATTGCTTCTCTTCCATAAACAAGAAATAAGGGAGAGTTACCTACAGCAGTTTTTGGTGTTACCCTATCAGCCTAAATTGCATTTAACAGTGCATTATGCCAGTTTTTGTGATTCTCAGATATCGTTCTCCTGATAATTTTAATCAGATTCTTATTTGTTGATTCTGCCAATCCATTGCCCTGAGGGTAATAGCTAGCAAAATACTTCAATTTAATTCCTTTTTCTAGAGTGAAGTTGCTCATCTCAAGAGACGAAAAATAAGAAGCGTTATCGAATACTAAACAGTCAGGGATACCAAAACGAGTGATAATATTCGAATTTAAAAAGGCAATTACCTGACTGGTATTCACAGTTCTTAATGCGGCATCTTCAGACCACCTGGTGAAATAATCTGTGGTTGTTATGATAAAATTATGTTGCTGTGAGGATGGAAAATTGATTGGACCTATAATATCAAGGCCCCACTGCTGAAAAGGGGAGTCTACTAAGACAGGATGCAAAGAAAAGCCTGGTTTCTATAACTACCCTGATGCTTTTTGACAAATAATACACTTGTGACACAAGGCATAGGCATCTCTAAAAAGTGTGGGCCAGTAATAACCGGCTCTCAAAACTTTATGGGTAGTGGTGTCACCACCAAAATTCCCACCAGCTTCTCCTACGTGCAATTCTAGTAAGACTTTTTCTACTTCATCTTTCTCAAGACAGCGCATTAGTACGCCATCAAAATTTTGACGAAACAGAACACCATTAATCAAATGAAAGGAGGCGGACTTTAATATTAATTCTCTTCTTTTAGTGGGATCTAGGTGACGGGGGGTTGACCCATGTTCAAGACAGAATTTTATATCGTCATACCACAGACTGACAGAGTTTTGTGCACAAAAGATTGCATTTTGATTGTGTTGTCCTAGGTTTGACATATCGTTTTCTTTTTGATGTCCTACTGCTGAATCAGAAACTAACTTGCATAACCCTTGGCCTCTCACTATCTGAGCTAGGGTAATTTCTATGTTGTACTCCTGTAAGGAGGTAACCTAGTTCGCCCTCTTTTCGCCTAATTCTTTCTGCACTAACAGATTCCTGACGGTTGGGTAAGGGACGATAAATTTGGTCATGGATTTCAAAAGATAAGATCGAAAGTGCTTGACTGCTTTGAAAATAGCGTAGGCTTGTTGATCTACCGTTGGGCAATTAAGTTCCGCGCCCTTGAAAGCAAAGCTCATAAAGGCAATAGGTACTTCATTGTTTTCATCATTCTTTTGAGTTAGGACGACAGCGTAGGAACGGTCAGAAATGAATGTGTAGAGCGTGAAGTCTTGCGAAAAGTCGAGGCTCATGAGGGAAGGAGAGTCTATTATGGCCTTTTTTATTGCATTAAAAGCTTGATTTTCTAAGGGTCCCCAATGATATTGTGCGTCTTTCTTAATTAAATTATGTAAAGGTCTGACCATTTCGGAGAAACTGGGGACAAATCTCCTGACAAAGTTTATCTGGCCTAAGAAAGACTGCTTAGACTTTTTGGATGAGGGAGGGGGAAGTTTCAAGATGACCTGAGTATTTCAAGGTCAATAATCATCCCTTTGCTTGACACAATGAATCCTAAGAGTTTACCTTGTTCTACTACGAAGATGGATTTTTTAGGATTTAAGGAAATGTTGTATTTACGACATCGCTGTAGAACAACTCTTAAATGAGCAAGATGATCGGTTTTGTTTTTGGAAAATATAGTAACATAATATAAGTAAACTACAACGGATTGATTAATTAAGCCTCGGAAAGCGATGTCCATCACTCTCTGGAAAGTGGCACCAGCATTAATCAGTCCAAAGGGCATTTTCCTGTAAGCGTAGGTTCCCCATGGAGTGCGGAAGGTAGTTTTAAGTTGGTCTGGAGGAGACATCAGGAATTGGTTGTACCCTGAAAAACCATCCAATAAGGATAGTCTCTCAGAACCAGATACCTGTTGAAGGATATGTTCCATAGGTGGGACAGGGTAGTTGTCTTTATCAGACGCTCTATTAAGGTTTTGGAAATTGACGCATAGTCAAATTTCCCCACTTTTCTTCTGGACAGGGACAAGGTTAGAAGCCCATTGCGTGTGCCTAACTGTGAAAATTATCTTAACATTTAGGAGTTTATTTAATTCTTTTTTTACGATCAGTTTGAGCTTAGGGTGCATTTTTCTTAATTTTTGTTGAAAGGGCAAGGTTTGGGGTTTCATGGGAATGACGTGTTGTATGATGTCGGGGTCGAAATTTTTAAGGTCATCATACGTCCACGCAAAAACATATTTAAATTCTTTAAACAATTTAATAAATGCAACTTTTTCTTGTTCTGAACATCCTACCCCTAAATTAATGCACTGTGGATTGTCATTAGTTCCTAAGTTTACTTTTTCATATGATAAAGAGGAACTATTGGTTTTACAGTTGACCGATTTTTTGAATTTATCTTGAAGATCGTAAAATTTCTCTAATATAACTACAGACTTAGGGATCGAATTTACCATGTCCGATGAAGATTTAGGAGTTCTCGGATCTGGTATTACCGTGAAATCGCGCAAATTGTCGTCGTGAGTGCATTCGTCGATCACCGCACCTTGAAAAGTTTCTTCCATATGCAGGAAGCTAATAATATGTTGATCGTCATTGAAGACTCTCCAATTCGTGATGTTGTCAGGAACGAATGGCCTGAACAACAGTTCGATGGAGAATGCATTCGGGGACAAGACTTCTTCAAGAAAGAGTTTAGAAGCTACGTTATCTAATAGATCAACTTCAGAGTTATTCAATCTAGGAATAGAATTTATATTGAAAGAAGAAAACTTATTCATTAAATTCCATACCTCAGATTGGTAGCTTTTAAGATGCGGAGACAGACAGTGGATAGAATCTCTTACCTGTCTAACCACGATTTTAGAATCGCCAAAGACAGTCAAATTTTGAATGTTCATATCTAAAGCTTTTCTGAGGCCCTGCAATAAAGCCTCATATTCTATTGTGTTATTAGTACATTCAAATTCTAGCCTACATGCAATCAAGGTTTTGTTACCTGCCAGATCAATAATAACGTAGCTTGCGCCTGCTCCTTCCTTGGACTTCAACACTTCAAAATAAAGAGACCAAATTTGATTTTTATCGGGTGTATGAGACCATTGCGTAGAAGCTATTGGTTGCACATATGCTACAATCTCGGACTGCTATTCTAGGTTTGTGATAGCTGAAGTCTCGGCCATGAAATTGCTGAAAAAGGTATCCATCCCTTGTATTTTGGGTGAATCAGTAGAAGGTGTAAATGGTTCATTGGGATCATTCAAATCTGTCACCGTGAACTTAAGGTAGCGTTCACTATTTACCTTGATTTTGTTGGGCTTGTCGTTCTCTAGAAGCCACAGGTGAGACCAATCTGTCACGAAATAGCCGTGTAGCTGCTATGACCAGTCCCTGCTTAAAAACAGACCATACACTTCTAGAATATCCACAACAATAATATCAATCACTTGATGAACTTTGGGGTTAGACGATAATCTTATAAGCACATTCCTTAATTCGCCTATGACTTTAACACTAGTTCGATCAAGTTGGATGATTTTTAAAGTGGATGGTTAAACTTCAGCGTTAATATTCTGACACACAGACCATGGAATCACATTGGATGACACTCCTGAGTCTACCATACAATTGTGCACGTTTCTATTAAAGATTTCAAAAGTTAACAAAAATGGAGGTACATTTCTGCGAGTACTAAGTGTGGAAGCTTGTGGCTTTTTACTTGCAGTTTCTAAAGCTAATTTATCTACATTTGTTACATTATTTACAGGAAGGCTTCCTTTATCGTGAGGATCAGAATTACTCTTAGTGGAAGTCTTCTGAGGAGCGTTGTTCTGAACAACCTTGTTACTGCTTGAATTACCATTTTTGCTATTCTCTGCGATGTTCTATAACATTTTTTGTAGCAGAAACGGAAATTTTGATAACTCATAAATAGAAATGTTAGCCCTTAACTTTTTAAGATCTTCAACTAAATCATAATCTAAGTTGGGGTTTACATGACTCTGTTTAGTCTCAGCTGGTTTAGATTGCTTCGGGGGCAAAGTCGTAGTGTTTTAAGGAGAAGGTTTGTTTGTTGTATTACTCCTAGTATTGTAGGGATGTACTGTCTCGAAGTTATCTTGAAATATGCCATCCGAGAAGTGTCCAAAAATGTTCAGAGAAGATTCTTCTTCTTCAAATGTCTCTTTTTCAACTACCTCCTCAAGAATCTTAGGAGGTATCAAGTTATCCTGGGCTTCTAGAATTGTTTGAAGGTCAAATTGCAGACTTTCTAGATTTAAGCCCTCAGTATTTGGGTTAGGTCTGTTGGTGGGAAAAGGCTTCCTGAACGGGGGTTTGTAAGGCCCTCTGCTCGAAGAATCTTCTTCGGTCGTCCTTTTCAAATATATAACTTGATTTGAAATTTTTTGAACGACTTTAGTTAAGTTTTCTAAATCCGAGCATTCAGGTTGTGTTTTATTTTGAACAGGTCAAGGGAGGATTTCGATCTTCTTTTTGGAAGAAGAACTAGTCTCTGTTTTGTTGCTAGTAGTGTCTTTTAAACTAATAATGTCTTTTTCAATTTGGATGGCCTCTTCGAAGGCCTCTAACAACGTAACTTTCTTAGATCATTTTACCCAAATGGATATACTTTGATGCAAGGCTTTAGTATAGTATGCTATGATAAGATTCTCAGCAGGCATCGAATTGGTAGGGATTTGATTCTTAAGTGTTAAGAATCTTTGATTAAAGTCTTTTTTTCTCTTTTGGGTTCATTCTTAAGCTAGAAAGCTCCATAAATAGAACTTCTGGAGACTTATCATCTCTAAACTTTTCAAGAAAGCAGGATTTGAACTTCTCCCAAGACATGATGGTATGGGGTTGTTGGGAAAAGTACCAGGTAGAGGCATTGCCCTCGAAAGTATAGGGGAACAACCTACAGACTACGTCTTTGTGCTCGACATTATGGAGTCTTATGGCTAACATAAACTTTTTAATGTGATCTTCAGCGATCTGTTTAGAGTCAGGGTCAAACTTGGGAAGCCACTTCTCTGGATTTTTGGGTAAGGGATGCTAAGCCCCAGGTATGGCTACTACATCTTGGTCGAGCCAAGTTCTGGCAGGATTGTTCTAGTTGGCCATTGGTGTAGGCGGTGTGGAAGGCTGAGAAGGGGAACTGCCTTCGTCAGAAGAGTCTTCTCCAGAAGAATAAGGAGATGATGGAGGTGGTGAGGGTGGTATTCCAAATCCTCCGACAGTAGGAGTGAGGATTGGATCTGTAGGGTTTAAAGTGAGGTTAGTGCCTCCAAGTTGTTCTCTGATATCAAATAATTCTAAAGGTTGGTCCAAAGGTCAATTTGGTTGCCTCAAATGGGTGAAGGCACTATGTGTTCTTAAGAGAGATTGGCGGACAATCTCTTATACGTCGCCCCCTGTAGGATTTGGGGTTGTTGTCTCAACTGTGATCCGTAGATCGTCGTTTGATGTGGTTGTTGTTTGAGGGGGGATGGTGTCGTTCGAATGACTTCTTGTCATTATAGGTGAGCGGTTGGGTGGTGGAGGAGTCTTACGACCGCCTCGTGCCATTAATAAATTTCAGGCCCTCCTTCTAGCGTCATTTGTTGACGGGCGAAAATGAAGGCTCATCAACTGGAGGAGTGGATCCAGGTCAGGGTTTTCTAAATAACCCAGGCCATTTGGGATGATCCACCCCGACAGTTTTAGCAGCTTCGTTGGCCAATCTAAGTCCTAGGAAAATGAAAGAAAAGCTAAACTAAGAAAAACTAATCTAAGTGGGAAAAGTAGCTACAGCAAAACTATATACAAATCTAAAACAAATACATACAATTTACTAACCGATATCATAAAACAATAATTCTACTTAATTAAATGTACATCTATCAACACAATATTGGCCAAGTATCACTTTTGAATCTTGATTTTGAGGTGGTTCTGCTAGACAATATTTATTTTGTTCTATCTCCCAAGTTTCAGCCCTTCTGGGTATGAAAATTTATTTTAGGTAGTTTTCTGATATTTCTTCTCTGCAATTCCATGGGTCTAATCAAAATTGAATGTGCCAAGTGTAATTTATAGTAACTTCCTCAGAACTTCCCGATTTTTGGCCTTTCTAGGAGATCTCACTTGTATAACATACCCCACACAAAATAATTAATATCAAATTATGAAACTCGCACCCACAATACTAAAGACTATTCACGATCCAATGAAACTAGTCCCACTCAATTTGGATACTCTAGCAAGAAGTTGTGATTTTTTTACCTGGAACACATTCTTGAGACTAGTCAATAGGACTAGTCAGATACCCTATCTTACACAAGGTGTATCTACAAATTTAAGATGACCCAGAAGCTGAAATATTTACTACAGATACCTTACTAATTTTTGTAAATTTCCTCCAGAGTTTAGGGTCTGAAACGTTACAAAAAATATTTTATAGAGAAAATCCCGTAATGACTCATTTCAGGATGATTCCATAACCCTATCTTGTACAGGTTGTATCTCCGAAAGTATAAGGCCTCAGGAGATGAATTTTGAACCCAACGTACCTTGACCCGTCTACTAAATATCCTCCAAGCCCTTCCTTCTTAAACATTTTAGAAACAAAGTTATAGTGAAAATTTCATAGTGTCTTAGATGTAGCAGCGAAACCCCAAGACCTTGAGATCTGATACCATATGTTAAGAACCAAATATCAATATAGCATAGAAAAACTTCAAAAAAAGTACTCAACGCCTTGAAAAAGAGATAATTTCAGATAACAATCCTCTTCAAGGGGGAAACCTCCTTTTACCCCACTTAAATGTTCAAGTACAAGATGATTCAAAATGAAAATATCTCTTTGGTATATATAGGAGACTAGGAGGTATAATTACAACTAATGGCCTAAAGACGACATAAATAAAATAACATTACTAATATAATATGCCCCAATTAAGGGGTAATGAGCCAATATTAGGGCTTAACAAAAGAATGCACAAACAATTATTAAAATCTGAGGAGAAATAGTATTGAACAGGTCAATCGAAAATATTAGGATAAATAAAGTATTGTGATCGTGTATAGACAATGAATAAATGAGCGCACCGATACAAATATTGGGAGGATTTATCACATTCAAGTGAATCCAAAATAGTGTTCTATAGGTAGATAATTTCTCTGCAAAAGACTTCAAGTGATCGTGTTCGTTGATCAAATCCACGTGGAAGGATAGCATAAGTTTCGTGACTCCAGAACTTCACCACTGCGGTAATTATTGGAGACTAGGAAGAGGCACAAAATTGTGAAGTCGCGAATTCGTGAAGTAATGCCAACCTTCGAAATGGAAGGATCTTCATGTGAGATCTCAACTGTTGTATCAAGCATTCAACTTTCATACTAACCACTTGAGCGAAAAAAAAATTGAATCATGTAGGATTAACCAAAGTATGAAGCCCCGAAGTCACGAACTCCCATCAACCATTGGATCAAAGGAAGAGCTGAGAAATCCCATCAACCATTGATCAACATAAACTGGAAGGATATGGTAAGCTTTGAAATCCTGAAGTCTGGAAGTAACACTAACTTTTGATCCATGTCGAAACCATGCTCGACCGTTGGATGAAGTAATGAAAGGATAGGATAAGCGGGGACAAAGGAACATAGTCCCAAAGTAAATAGATACTGTCAGATAAATCAAGAATTTTAAATGAATATGCAACCATTAGATCTAGGAGGAAGACATGTGACATGTTAGTAGGACCATGTCAGTGATAGATGACACTTGGCCCAATCAAATGGTGACAAGTGTCAAGGTCGATGTGGGACATAAGGACTGTAAAAGTCACAAATCAGGGTGACACATGGAATAGACACTAAGGGTCCATGTCATCATATGTGACATCATCATTCCATTTCATTACAGGATTAAAGCCTTCGGGGATGTCCAACTTCTCCTACTAGAAAAAATGCTTGAAGTACCAAAGTCCGAAGTCACAAATTAATGTTAATCGTTGATATACTTCAAGAGAATTATCGATCGTTGATCAAGCATAGTGAAAGAATAAAGCCTGAAGTGTTAACAAAAAAAAAGTGGTCATTGACATTATATAAATTATTCGGTAAATAAACCTCCAGAGGAATTGTCCTACTTCATAATTCTAGTAACCCGAAGTCCTGAAGTCATGAATTGTCGAAGCCCTGGAATCTTGTCAACCATAAAAATAGAGTTGTGTGGAAATAGTCAACTCAGACATTGACCAACTTCAAATAAAAAATAATTTGAGTTACTCAAAGGATCTTAGAGTCCCAGAATGTCGAAATGAATGAGGACCATCCATCTCAACAGAAGACTAAGTCGGAGTTGTCGATCATCTAAGAGACAAAATTACTCAAAGTTCAATGAGAAATGTGGTAGTATAGATCTAACCATCTGTCATAAGGTTAGATCAATGATGAAGGTTTATAAGAACAGATTAAGTTGTATAGATGTTAGCAAGGAGAAGACAACACATTTTTTATTGGGACCATTGGATGAGACCAAGGAAAATATCAACAGTGGAGCATAACTTCATTGCTTTGGGGATAGTTGGAATTAACCAAGAGGCTTAAATATCCTAGAGTCCCAAATATCCAAGGTCCCAAAGTAAATGAAATTTTTCCATCTCAATTTATAATTAATTCAAAATCGTCTATCGTGAAGGCTTGAAAATGATCTGGAGCCAACAAAGTTGCAAGATTGAAATATAAACACCGATCAAAGGAGGAGGAAGAGATCAACGGATAAGATCTTATCAAATTACAAGTTGAGCAAGGATTAGACCAAAATGTCAATCTAAGAACTTATGGAGGAGTTTTAGCCATTAGATTATCCAGCATGATATGTAACCACCTTGGAAGGTAACACTCCATAAGATATCTCTTTGAAAATAACAAGAGTTTGGTAAAGGATAAAATATCTAAAGGGACAAATCCTAGAGGGAAAGGTTATGTTGTTAGTTGTATGAGTGCTCAAGGTATCAAAGGCACAACAGTAGCACTTAGGGAAATGCTTAGTATGTAAGATCATGGTTTCGAGCTCGCGGTCACACTAGTTTTTTATTGAAGGTAGCACCTATTGATTAAGACTCGAATTCACAACAATTCGAGATATGTAGACTAATAAACCTAGACTCGAATTAAATAAGAGTTAAATCATGAGAATTATGAATAAAGAATAAAAAGGAAAAATGATATTGTTTAAAGTTTAATATTATCATTTAAATGAAAGGGTACAATGTTTCAATGTCAAAAGAAATCTTGATTCAATCCAAAAGACACAATGGATTAACCCTATGCCTTTTGGAAAAGTATATAAAGCAATCAAACAAAGTGGAAAGAGTGTCTTGGTGGATATATATATATATATATCAGGTTGGTGTTTGTTTACAAGTTGAGTTTGTCATGAGGATTGGATTCCTCGCATCTCAGTTCAATCTGAGATCAACAAGACGATTCTTGTTATGAGGGTTGGATTCCTCATTTCTCAATTGGATCTAATAGCTACAAGTCAGGTCTTGTATTAGAGAGTTGGATCTCTCATATTCATTTGAAGTTGAAGATATCAAAGGATTGATTTTATTTGTATTCATTCAAGTTAAATAAATAAAAGAATGACCTTTTATCTACTTCATATAGTTTGTGTTATACATATTTATGAATAATTAATTGAACTACATATATCTTATTTAGTTAATTTATAAAAGTGTGAAAAGTATCCAAAATTTCTAGACATTGATTCACCACCCTACCTTTATGTGTTGATGTGTGTTTGAACAATTGGTCCCATAGAAGGTACCTTCAGCGCAATTTAAACACTGGAAGGTATAGTTTGAAGAAATAGGTGGACAAATGGCTCTCTCCACAAATGAAGCTCCCTTATTTGATGGAACAAACTAGTCTTCGTGGAGGGAAAGAATGAAACGATATATGTTGGCACAGGGTCAGACCCAAGGTTCAGCTCCAAGAGCACACCAACAAGCCCTAACTACTATCCCTTTCGGCTACAGCTGCAATGCAGATGCAGTCTCACCCGAAGTAGCTATGGGGGGGTTGCAAGATAGAAGTGTCTAAAACCAAGGGGAATATCAAGTGGATCCAATACCAAAACAATACAACATGCATATATCACTTATCATCTTAGATCTACTCCATACACCTATCAGATCTATCACAACAATGAAAGAAAAATATATCAACGCAAAATAACACAACATCAATCACACACACAAGATAGATATATGTGGTTCACCCTCTCTCTAGGGCTACGTCCACATAACTGTGCTTTATAATATATTAAGATGACAGCATACAGTTATGAGTTGTGCTCTTAACCAACAAATCTCTCTCTTCTCTCTATATCTCCCCCTTCCTGCCCACCCGGCTGTAGGGTTGATCTTCAGACCTAGCTGAAGATCTTACAATACCAGAAGGCTCTCACACTTATCACTTCTCTCTCACACAACAATAATCTCTCACAATAAAACAACAACTAGATCAAGTAACTCGAACTTGAACCCACCCTCTTTGTTAAGAACCAAACAACAATATAGCATAGAAAAACCTCAGGAAAAGTAATCAACGCCTTGAAAAAGAGATAATTTCA
>ML780634.1:764359-778214 GCA_009831015.1 Picea engelmannii
ATAATGGCCTAAAGCCGACATAATTAAAATAACATTACTAATCTAAATTACAACTAATGGCCTAAATCTGACATAAATAAAATAGCATTACTAATCTAATATGCCCCAATTAAGGGGTAATGGGCCAACATTAGGGCTTAACACTCTTCCCTCATATAGGTTCTTATTTATACATTACAATCACTCACCGAAATCCTTAGGTCGACACCTAGGTTTCTAAAACCCTAGATACCAAAACCCTAGGTGTCTAAACCCTAGGTCAACTTGACCCATGTTTTCAGATCCTTGCCAGCCCGTCTTTCCTTTCTTCTCGCGTAGTGCTCCAAAGCATCTAACAGTGCCTTTTTCCCCTTGTTGAGTTTTCCATGATCCTTCTTCCTTGATGATATGTCATCCTTGATCTCCTCATCCAATGGCTTGCTTTGTCAGGCTTCACTCCATCTTTTCTTCTCTTTTGCTCACTTTGACCCAGTAATAGTCACTGTGTCTTCTGCACAGTTCGCATTTTGCCTTTTCTTCCTTGATCTTCGCTTCCTTCAATAACCAAGGGCCAACAGGCCCCTAACACTCACATGTGACTCATCCTGAGGCACTTCAAATCTGAGCTTCCTGTTTTACTTCGACTTCGGACTATGCAGTGAAGCCTTTTCTTTCTACTCCATGCCTCCTCTCCTCCCCTTGTGCAAACTGTCTTTTTTGTGTCTGGTACCCATTTTCAACTGCACCTGGTACCTAGACCCTTTTCCTTATGCTTCAACTAAGAGTTGTGAAGAAGCTAGTTGTGATAGTACAACTTCAGTTGGCTCCCATTCACTAATCCTTCCTTCCATTCTCTCTTTAAAGTCTTCAACTGCACATCTCCTCCTTCTGTAACATTAGTGACCTCATATGATCTGAGTCAATGTGTTCTGAACTTCCCATGATGCTTCATGAACTTATTGTCATATACCAGTACCAGATCACCTTGTTTAAGATCCTTCTTCTTGATGTGTTTATCATGGTAGGCCTTATGTCTTTCCTTTTGTACTTGTTGATGGAATCCTGCAACAAATCTATCTTCTTCCAATTCGACCAATTGTGCAAGACTCTCTTGAACAACACCAGTGTCATCCATATCTGTAAAGGAAACAATTCTTAATCTTGGCACCAAGTATTCCATGGTAACAACTTCGATACCATAAACCAACTTGAATGGGGTCTGGATTGTTAACTTCTTGCAAGTGGTTATATAGGCCCAAAGTACTGCTGGTACTCTTAAATCCCAGTCATCCCTTTTCACACTGCCAATCTTGGTTAGTGTTGTCTCCAAGATCTTGTTGAATGCTTCCACTATCCCATTTGCTTATGGATGGTAAGGTGTGCTCTTCTAATGGAGGACTGCAAATTCCTCATTCAAGGCTTCAATAGTTGTATTTATGAAATGTGTGCCTTGATCACTCATAAGGATCTTTGGGCATCCAGACCTGGTTATGATGTCATCAAATATGAAGCGTGCAGTTGTAGTTGCAATACAGTCCTTAATTTCTCTTGCTTCATCCCATCTGGTCAAGTATTTTGTCGCAGTGATGATGTACCTTACTCCTGTGCGCTTTCCTGGTGGGTTTATAAGTCTCACGAAATCAATGACCCATTTCTCAAATGCTTGTAGGGTCAACTGTGGTGCTAATGGAATTTCATCTCTTCTAGATGGTTTCCAACTCTTTGTCATACGTCACAGGCTCTAAAATAGTCTTTAGCATCTATGTGTAAGGTAGGCCACCGAATGCCAGCTCTAAGAACCTTCTGTGTAGTTTCTTTACCTGCATAATGTCCTCCTATGATGCCTTCATGAGCTTCTACGAGGATCAGTGGGTGCTCTACCTTCATAACACACCTTCTCAATATCTCATCAGATCCCATCTTGTATATATGTCCAACTATAAGTGAGAAGTCTGCAACGCACACTACTAATTGTTTCTTATGAGGAATTGTGTACTCACTAGGTGCCATTCCTGTTGATAGTAACTGGACTATCTCTGTGAAGTGGTCATTGATCTTTCTAATGGTCAGTAGTTATGCATCCAGTAGTGCATCCTCCAAACTGGTCGGCTATTCACCATGTTGCAACCTTTACAAGTGGTCAGCACCTTTGTTCATTCTTCCTGGATTTACTATAATCTCAAAGTCATATTCTTGAAATAGCAGGAGCCATCTGCATATTCTTCCCCCCAACACTATATTGTTGACTAAGTATTTCAGTGCAGAGTGATCAGTAAAAAATTTAAAGTGCCCTCCCAACAAGTAGTGGCAGAATTTCTGCAGTGCATACACCATGGCTAACCCTTCTCGCTCAGTGGTGGTGTAGTTGACCTCTACAGTTGATAGCTTCCTGCTAGCAAAAGCTAACGGGTGGTCAATATCTCCTTCACCAGGTTGTGCTAACACAACTCCTAAATAAATGGAAGACGCATCGACATGCACATGAAACTCCTTACTCCAATCTGGAAACACCAGAATGGGCGCAGTAACCATTTTCTATTTCAGTGTATCGAAGCTCTGTTGGCATTCTTCTATCCAACTAAACTAACAATCTTTCTTCAATAGTTTTTCCATAGGTGTTGTGATCTGAGCATATCCTTTAATGCACTTCTTGTAATATCTTGTGTGTCTTAGCGCAGTGTGCAGCTGTTTCACTGAAGTAGGAGGTGGTAGATCAACTACAATGGCAATTTTAGATGGATGAACCAACAATCCCTTCTTTCATACAATATGACCTAACAACACTCCAAATGGGGAGAAGAAGATGCACTTCTTCAGATTCAAAGTAATTTGAAAATGCCTTCATTTGTCCAACATTAGCCTTAGACATTCCATATGATTCTTTAATAAACTAAAAATAGTCCAATCATCAAAGTATGCTTCTAGAAATTTATGCAAAAACTCCTTGAATGCTTTGACCACCACCCTAGAAAAGATGGCTGGGGCATTCTTTAATCCAAATGGAATCACTATATACTGATAAGACCCCAATTATATTTCAAATGTGGTCTTGTGGTGATCTTCCCTAGTAATCCGGATCCGATGGTATCCTCAAAATCCGTCTATAAAAGAATATACTTCCTGGCCTCCCACATTATCTAACACTTTGTCGATGAATGGTGTAGGGAAGGGATAATGAAAATAGGCATCATTCATCTTTCTAAGATCTACACAAATCTTGATCTCTCCTGTCTTCTTGTCTTGTACCACCATAGGGCTAATCCACTCTGACTCTTCGACAGATTCTATGATCCCTACTTCCAGCATTTTGTCGAGCTCAATCTTCACTTTCTCTTTGTACTTAGGGTTCAATCTGTAGGGTCTCTGTTTGAATGGTTTATCATCTGGCTTCAAAGGGATCCTCATATCTCCCATAGGCACTTTAATGCCCTTCATATCAGTGAAATTGGTTGGAAACAAGTCCTAATATTCATGTAGTAATTTTGTAATCTTGTCAATAGTGGCATCATCCCAATAATTTCCAACATTTGCAAGATTCGGTGTTTGTTCTATTCCAATATTGACCTTCTTAATCTTGATTGGGTGTCCAATGAATGGTAACTCAACTCCTAGTCATTCTACATCTCTCTGGCCTTGTGTTTCTGTAATTTTCACCTTTCTTGGATCATCGTCTTCATCAAAATTGATGTTGTAACAGCCTTGCAGTTTCTGGAGAGGCACAATCCATTTGTCCTCGTCTTTCTCCAAAGGGAGGCTAGAGGCCTCCTCAAATAATTTTTTCCTGACAATCTGTAGTGCTTGATCTACTAAAGGATATTGACTTTCAAATAAGAAGGTGGTTACAAAATTCTGAGTCATACCTTTCCAATTTGTAGTCATGAGGCACAGCTCTGCTTGAAGGTACCAGTTGATAGGTGGCATGTCCAGTGTGTTGATGAATTTGTGTACCCATTGTTCTTGAGGAATGTTGCTCTAGGCTTCTTCACATATTCACACATGGTCCTTTGGGAAGCTTCTACCTATGTATTGAACTTCACAGCCTTCTACTTGTGTTGAGAACCATGTTTTCATCAAGGTACGACACTGTACCCAATCTATAATATTACTTTTGTGTCCCCCCACCATCTTGTTGAGGTTTCTCATAGGGCCTCATCCATTGCCAACAATATTTGTTGCATTGGTACACTCTCTTCAAAGTCTGACAAGAAGGTTTCTAAAGGATTTAGACCATCAAAGGTGGGTAAGTTACTTATTGTTTTGTTGATCTAGTGAACTTCTCTGGTTAGTCTAGCACATCTTCTTGTAGATACTTCATACATTTTATTCTACCAATTCTTTGGTGCTTCTTCTGAGTCTAATGAGCATACACTATCACTTTTCCAACTTAAGTTTCCATCAGTTATAGGATTAATGTAATCCTTTTGTCTAGATGTTAATTTGTATATATTTTCCAGTTCATATGCATGATCTTCTTCTCTAATGGGCTCTGTGTATCGCTGACCTTCATCGGGATCTAAGGGTGAAACAAACCTAAGGCCATATTTTTCCAAAGTCATGCGTCTCTTCTTTAAATCAACCACAGTGGAATTATTGAAGGCCTAATCAATTCCTAATAGCGTAGGATAAGGGCAATTTTCATCAACTATCTCAATTAGCTCAAAATATGCAAATGTTCTTACTCCATCAATGTCCACAGGGACATGTTCCAATCTACCAAATGGGTTGATTGGCCATCCTAAGCCCGATAGGGGAATAGATCAACTTCAGTTTTCCCATCAGTTCCCAGGTTTGCTTCATCATGACATTGACCTCTGACCCTAAGTCGAGGACTACATAATCTATATCATATTCGCCTATTTGAGAATTCAAATGTAATTACTTATTGGTCCTTCTATTTTTACCAATTTGATGTACTACCCTATTCAGTAAGGGGTCTATCTTTCCTAGCCCATATTTTCTTATCAAATTTTGTAGTTCTTGGACAGCGCTCTCATCCTGAATTAACTTAACACAAGTATATAGAAATTCCATGATATTTCTTACCTCTTTTCCTTCTCTTGGCGAAGCGGACCGATCAAATTCCCGAGGCATTCCATACTCTCTTACTTATGGTCTTATCTTTGATGAAGGACCTTGGTCTCCTTTGAACTATTTTCTGGCTTCCTCAAATATTTTCCTTTCTTTGTTTGCATCAAAGGTTTGGGTCTTCTTTGCAGCTTCCCTAATTCCCGAATCTTCTATAGTCTTCCCTTGGGTCATTCTGTGATCTCCTGTAACAATGCCTCCTCTAGTTATAACAATGACTCTAGGGTCTTCTCCACGAGGTTCATCTTTGATCAACTGTATCTGTGGGTTATGCTGAGGTCCTCGTTTCTCTTGAAGTTTAGCCAGCAGTGCTGGACATTCTTCAATAACATGCTCGAAGGAGTTGCAGTAGATGCAAGTAGTGCAAGGGTTCTGACAGTCCCTTGCCAAGTGTCCTAGTTGTGTGCAGTTATAACAGATGATCTGTCCTCGGTCTCGACCCATACCTCCTCCTCATCCTCTTCCTCTGAATCCACCATGAGGATTGAAGTTTCCTCTCCCAGGGAAGTTATAATGCGTAGAGTTTCCTTCTTGTTGTACTTCACCTTGAATCTCGTATATGTCTCTTGACCTTTCATTCATGAGATCGCAAACCCTACAATCCCTATCATCATGTCCCATGGACTTAAAGAACATGCAATACAAATTTTTGGGTGTCTGAACATATTTTTTCATGTAATATCACTCACCAGGGCGATGCCTATTTCTACATACCTCACACCAGGGTAAGGTGACTTTCTTCAAAGGGCTCGGAGCTCTAAAGGCCAAGTATTCATGGAATAGAGGGAAGCACTCCTTGTCATGGCCTTCTGATCTACATCTGACACACCATATGTCTTCTCTTTTATATTTTCCCTTGTCTTTCTTCATATCTTCTACCTATAAATACAAACTAGTCAACTGACTCAAGATCTAACTCATACCTGAGCTGGATTCTCCCATAGGGCCTGATTCTAACTTCATGGTGATCTCCATATCCTCAGCCTGTG
Organism: Picea engelmannii; assembly: GCA_009831015.1. NCBI lineage: Eukaryota > Viridiplantae > Streptophyta > Pinopsida > Pinales > Pinaceae > Picea > Picea engelmannii. The sequence goes on from ML780634.1 coordinate 770,413, forward strand.
AAGCAATCTTTTGTTGCATTAGAGGAATTATGATGTATGGTAAGAGGGAAGCAATGAACCATTCCTTGTTCTACTCATCTGGAATTTGAAAAGTCAATCGGCCTATTAGGCTCTTGAATCTCTAATCGAACTCCCAAACTGGCTCAACTACCTTCTGCTTGATCTCCTTCAGTTCTGTAATACATTGGGACTCCGAATTATGTTTCTTAAATTCTGCAATTACCGCATTCTTGATCTCATTCAATTTCTTAGGCTACAAAAGTCCTTGGACAAGCTTCATGTACCAGCTTAGTGCACGCTCTCTTAGGGTTGTACTAAACTGGTTTCTTTTTACTGCTTTGTTGGTGACAATCTTAATATTCTATACGGCTTCACATAGGAACTAGTGTTGGTCAGGATATTCATATCCATCTCCCTTGAAGATAGGGAGTCTCATCTCATCTACCATAGATCTTCCTAGGGTCCCTGACTGAGTATGTGGTGGAATACCAGTACGCTGCTCTGGACACTCTGGTGGCTTGTATTACTCTGACTACTTAATACTACTGAATCAATAGGAGGGGTAACAGAACTTACTTAAACAGTCTGCACAGTTCTTGAAGTTTTTGGCTCGTCCCGACGAAGTTATTCAGCTTCCTGTTCCTCTGCCCTAGCAGGTTTTGAATGCTCTTCATTGGTCAGATATTCTTGTTTTCCATTGTAGAAACCCTCGTCTCTGTAGTTCGGGTTTGCAATATGAACTTCTCTGAACACTTTCCCACTGCATGTATTTCCATCCTCTGTGTCATTGTCGCTATCCAAATTTTTGAACATTAGCCTTTTCAAATTTTTGAACTGTATCTTCAATATGTTTTTCTCATGCAACAACATCTTGATTCTCAACTTCAGAAAGTGTAAAAATTTTCCTCTGGGTTCCTTGAAAAAATATCTCTTGGCTTGGCTATAAGATTCTACTCTATCAACAACAAACTCTGTGATGTATCCTCCAATGGTGTTATCAAACCCATGATCCACTTCTCTTGACATAGTGTTATCAACTCTCTTGACCTTCTTGATCAACGTCAACGTCCAAACTACAAGAGGTCTAGATCTGACATCAAACTTGGTATCTTCCAACCTAGCTAACCACTCATATAGTTCCTGATGGATTCCTCCAATGAATATCTCGTGTATATTAGTAAAAACATGTCTCTCCAACCAATCCTCTATACTCAAATTAGGGTTCTTTTTCTTGGCTTCAGCGAAGTCCTTTTCTTGATCCTCTATCCACTTTTGAATCTTTGTCTTTGATGGGAACCACCTTGACATTCCCTCAAGAAGATTCATGTCTCGACAATGGAACCATTTGTTGGCATAGGGTCAGACCCAAGGTTTAGCTCCAAGACTGCACCAACAAGCCCTAACTACTAGCCCTTTCGGCTACACCTGCGAAGCAGATGCAGTCTCACCCGAAGAAGCTATGGGGGGGTTGCAGGATAGAAGTGTCTACAACCAAGGGGAATATCAAGTGGATCCAATACCTGAACAATACAGCATGCATATATCACTTATCAGCTTAGATCTACACCATACACCTATCAAATCCATCACAACAATACAAGAACAGTATATCAAGGAAAAATAACACATCATCAATCACACACACAAGATAGATATATGTGGTTCACCCTCTCTCTAGGGCTACATCCACAAAAATGTGCTTTATAATATATTAAGATGAAAGCATACAGTTTTGATCTGCGCTCTTAACTATCAGATCTCTCTCTTCTCTCTATATCTCCCCCTTCCTATGCACCCATCTACAGGGTTGATCTTCACACCCAGTTGAAGATCTTATAATACCAGAAGGCTCTCACACTTAGCACTTCTCTCTCACACAACAATAGTCTCTCACACTAAAACAAAAACTAGATAGAGTAACTCGAACCTGAACCCATCCTCTTCCTTTATATAGGTTCTTATTTATAGATTACAATCACTCACTGACATCCTTAGGTCGACACCTAGGTGTCCAAAACCCTAAATACCAAAACCATAGGTGTCTAAACCCTAGGTCAACTTGAACCACGTTTTCAGGGCCTCGCCAGTCTGTCTTTCCTTCCTTCTCACGCAGTGCTCCAAAGCATCTAACAGTGGATTTTTTCCCTTACTAAGTTGTCCATGATCCTTCTTCCTTGTTGATCTGTCATCCTCTATCTCATCATCCAACAACTTTCTTTCTCGGGCTTTGCTCCATCTTTTCTGCTCTTTTTCTCACTTTGACCCAGTAATAGTCACTATGTCTTCCACGTAGTTCACATTTCACCTTCTCTTCCTTGATCTTCACTTCCTTCCATAACCAAGGGCCAAAAATATTTGAAGTCAAGAGGATATGGGGTTTTCACTTGGTAGTATCTAAACCTTGGTACTCAACTACCTCAAAGAACAAATCCAAAACTATAAAACAAGCAAAGAAAAATAATTAAATATCATTAAAGGAAATCCATAATGGACTAAGTCAAAGAAAATATGGGACATTGCACTTATGCTAAAGTACTATGGCTCCATCTAGAGAATTCTTATCAAAATAATGAACAAAACAAAGAAATAGAGAATTCCAATTAGTTTATAGAACAAAAAAATGAAATGGATAAATCCAATCAGATTAAAGAACAAAACTTAGAAATGGAGAAATCCAATCAGATTGAAGAATTAAATACAGATAAAGAGAATTCTAATCAGAATAAAGAACAAAACATAGAAGAGGACAATTCCATCAAAGAATTAAAGCAAACCCTAGTCATCAATAGAGAAGACTACTACATCATGGAATTGTTGAATACCTTAGTATTCACTAAAGAAAAACTATCATATTTTAAGATTGATTTTGTAACCATATTTGAAGGGATTCATATGGAACCAAAAAATGGTCTATATATTGAATTTACTAAGGATTTTCTTGACCAACTTGAATACACAATTATGTGCACTTTTGAAGAATTGGAGAAACTTCAACAGAAATATATGTTGCTACTACAACAGTTAGATCAATCTAACCTTGAAGAGCATGAACAAAATATTCATCTAGAAGACAAAGAAGAAGAGAACAAAACATTGAATATTGAAGTTGTTAATCTAACAAAAGAAATGAACATATTGAAGACGTATGACAAATTCAACAAATGCATAGAATACTTAGAAGAAACAAAAGAATTGGTCAACACTCTAAAGCCTCAACTTGAGAAAGATAAAGAAATTGAAGAAACCCTGAAGAGCTAGTTGATTAAAAAGGAAGAATTGTGCCACACATTGGAAATGGAAGTCATCAACCTCAAAAGGATTCAACTAGAGAACAAGGAAGAAATCAAAATATTGAATATTGAAGTTGTTTATCTAACAAAACAAATAGAAGAGTTGAGGACATATGACAAAACCAATAACTACACAAAATTATTGGATGGTACAGAATAAATGGTCATCAATCTAAAGACTCAACTTGAAGAAGCTAAGGAAAGAGAAGAATCCTTGAAGATCCAGTTGACTAAAAAGGAAGAAACATGTCACGTGTTGGAATTGGAAGTTATCAACTTAAAAAAGAAGAATGAAAAGACAAAATCAACTATCAAATTCTAGAACATCTCATCCATCTTAGATAGGATATATAATAGTCAAAGATCAACTGATAACAAAACCAGTCTTGGATATAATAAGAAAGAAGAAGGTGGAAAATCTAGCACCATTCAAAAACATGATAAAGGATCATACTCCTCAAAGGAAAAAGGTACAGTCACAAACCAAAATAAAAAACATGAAATTTGTCAAGGAAGGAAACTATAAAAGAAAAAACAAGAAACATAACAAAAGACAATATTCCCATGTCACAACAGACTCAAGTATGGAAACACCTTCAATGGTTATTGATTTTCTTGTCATAACTTTTGTCACAAAGCATTGGAGTTCAAGAGTCCTGAAAATAAAAATTCAAGAAGGTCCAGAAACCAATTGAGATGTTGGAGATGCAATTATTTTGGCCACAAAATAAAGTGTTTTCATACTATAAGATGATATAATTGTGATAGGTTTGTCCGCAAATCTCAAAACTACAGAAAATCGAGAAGTCAATCCATGAGAAATAATTCATACAAGTTAGGAAGAAAATATAATGATGATTGGAAGAAAAAAAGAGACGACAAATATCAAAGGACAAATTTAGAAAAGAAAGATCCAAAAAATATATATCTCATGAAAATATATGGAGAATAAAATATGAAAGAGAAAGCAAGAAAGATGATGTGGCACCTGAAAATGAAGAAATTTATAAGAAAATGATGGGTGAAGTTCCTAATAAGGAATGTGAAATCCATATATTTGAATATGAAATGGAGCAATCTCAAGAAAGGAGAGTTCCTGAATAATAATATGACACAATAGTAAATCTTGATGATATCATGCAGATCAATAGTCCATTAGCCAATGAAATAAAAATGAAAAAAGAAGAAGATGATGAAACTTTTGATGCACAAAACAGTGGTAATGATGATGAACTCTCAAAAGAAAATCAATCTGTAGAATTGTGTGATGAATAAAACAAATAATATATAAAGAAGAAAGCAACAAAGGAGTTCAAAATATATAAATACATATTATGAACAAAGAAAAGTTATTAATAGTATCAAAGAATAGTAAATATATCTTGGAATCAAAGAACTAAAAGTGATAACATACTTTAAAAATTGATTATAAATGGAAAATGATCAATTGGTAATGTTCATTTGGTATCACTGTATATGATCAATTGGTATCAATTAGTGTCAATTGGTACTCTTGTAAAAATTATAATATCATGAAGAACAAGAAACATATCAAGAAGATCAGTAAGATTCACACCCTTGTCCTTTATGACAAAGGAGAAGACAGTAAAAGCCTATGAAAGAGTAAAACTCAGGGGGAGTATTTAATTTGGTCATTAAATGAGGAATTCATTGGATTAGGTTTTGATCACTACAAAAAATTTGTATCAATAAGACTCCCTATTTGAAAACAAAATACCAAGAGATTGAGATAACAATTGACACATTCATAGGGGAAGAAAAGTAGTAAACGTTTAACTCTTTTTCATTGATGTCAAAGGGGGAGAAAAATAGTAAAACAAATTTGGTATTAGTAAAATTTCAATATTCCAACTTGAAAATGAGATCAGTGATAGGGGGAGAAAAAGGATTTGTTTTAGATATATGTTTCCCTCAATGCCAAAGGGGCAGATTGTTGTAATTATTGATTGTGTGTTGTCATTGATGGAAACATGAACAAAACATCTACAGTAATTAGAGAAAAATGGATATTACCTTGGGGAAGAAGCAATTTGTTATCATTGTTGATCACGATAGGATCAACAATGACCCTATGTTCCTAAATCTTGGGAGAGGTAGCATACAGATAATTCACATACAGAAGGAGTAAAGAATGCACAAACAATTATGAAAATATCAGGATAAATAGCAGTGAAGAGGTCAAGGGAAAAGATCAGGATAAATAAAGTATTGTGATCATGTATAGACAACTCATAAATGAGTGCACCGATACAAATATCGGGAGGAGTTATCACATTCAAGTGAATCCAAAACAAAGTTCTACAGGTAGAGAAGTTCTCTGCAAAAGACGTCAAGTGATCGTGTCCGTTGATCAAATCCAAGTGGAAGGATAACATAAGTTTCGTGACTCCGAAACTTTAACACTTCGGTAATTATTGGAGACAAGGAAGAAGAACAAAATTGTGAAGTCGTGAATTCAGGAAGCAACACCAACCGTCAGATTAGGAAGGATATTCAGGTGAGTTCTAAACCATTGGATCAAGAAGTCAACTTTGACATTGACCACTCGAGCGAAAAGAATTATGAATCATGTAGGATTACCCAAAGGCTGAAGCCCCGAAGTCATGAAGTCCCATCAACCATTGGATCAAAGGAAGAGCTGGGAAATCACGTCGACCATTGATCAACATAAAGTGGAAGGATAGGATAAGATTTGAAATCCTTAAGTTTGTAAGTAACGCTAATTGTTGATCCATTTCAGAACCATTCTCGACCATTGGATGAAGTAGTGGAAGGATAGGATAAGAGGGGCCAAGGGAACAAAGTCCCAAAGTAAACAGAGACCATCAAATCAATCAAGAATTTTAAATGAATATACAACCATTATATCTAAGAGGAAGACATGTGACACATCAGTAGGACCATGTCAGTGATAGATGACACTTGGCCCAATCAAATGGTGACAAGTGTCAAGGTCTATGTGGGACATAAGGATTGTAAAAGCCACAAATTAGGGTGACAAGTGGAATAGACACTAAGGGTCCATGTCATAATATACATTAGAATTCCACGTCACTATGGGATTACAGCCTCCGAGAATGTCCAGCTTCTCCTACTAGAAAAAATGCCCGAAGTACCAAAGTCGAAGTCGCAAATTAATGTTAATTGTTGATCTACTTCAGGATCATTCTCGATTGTTGATCAAGCATAGTGAAAGAATAGAGTAAGCCTGAAGTGTTATCAGACAAAAATCAATCACCAACATTATATGAATTATTCGGTAAATAAACCTTCGGAGGAATTTTCCTACTTCATAATTCTAGTAACCCAAAGTCCTGGAGTCATGAATTATCGAAGCCCTCGAATCTTGTCAACTGTCAAATTAGAGTTGCATGGAAATAGTCAACTCTGACATTGACCAAATTCAGATAAAAAGGAAGTTTAGTTACTTAAAGGATCTTAGAGTCCTAGAATGTCGAAATGTATGAGGACCATCCATCTCAACTGAAGATTAAGTTGGAGTTGTCGATCATTTAAAATACAAAACTATTCAAAGTTCAATGAGAAATGTGGTAGTATAGATATAACCATTTTTCATAAGGTTAGATCAATGATGAAGGTTTAGAAGCACAGATTAAGTTGCGTAGATGCTAGCAAGGAGAAGACAACATGTTTTTTATTGGGACCATTGGATGAGACCAGGGAAAATATCAATGGTGGAGCATAACTTTGCTTCTCTAGGGATAGTTGGAATTAAGAAAGAGGCTTAAATATCCTGGAGTCCCGAATCTCCAAAGTCTCGGAGTAAATGAAAGTCATCCATATCAATGAATAATTAATTCTAAATCGTCTATCGTCAAGGCTTGAAAATGATCTGGAGCCAACAAAGTTACAAGATTGAAATCTAAAAGTCGATCAAAGGAGGAGGAAGAGATCAATGGATAAGATCTTATCACATCACAAGTTGATCAAGGATTATACTAGACCGTCGATCTAAGAAATTATGGAGTAGTGCTAGCCATTAGATTATCTAGCATGAGATGTAACCACTCTGGAAGGTAACACTCCATAAGATATCTCTTCAAAAATAACAAGAGTTTGGTAAAGGATAAAAGCTCTGAAGGGACAAATCCTGGAGGATAAGGTTATGATGTTGATCGTATGAGTTCTCAAGGTATCAAAGGCACAACACTATCACTTAGGGAAATTCTTAGTATATAAGATCATGGTTTCGAGCTCGCGGTCACACTAATTTTGGATTGAAGGTAGCACCTATTGATTAAGACTCGAATTCACAACAATTCAAGATATGTAGACTAATGAACCTATACAAATTTATGATTAAAGAAGAGTTAAATCATGAGAATTATGAATAAAGAATAAAAAGGAAAAATGATATTGTTTAAAGTTTAATATTATCATTTAGAAGAAAAGGGTACAATGTTTCAATGTCAAAAGGCATCTTGATTCAAACCAAAAGACACAATGGATTAAACCTTGTAGAATCAGATT
>ML780634.1:789796-857126 GCA_009831015.1 Picea engelmannii
TTTTGTTGTAGGTTGTATCCCTTCATTTGTTGGATAATAATAAAGGAAGGACCTGGCAATTTCTCTAGTGGACGTAGCCCACACTGGGTGAACCACGTAAATCTGTGTCTCTCTTGTATTGTGTGTCTTCTGTGTTTTTTTTTGCACTTTTTTTTATTTTATTGCTCCGCGGTCCTGTTTTTCTAATAGTCATGAGGATTGCATTCCTCACATCTCAATTGGATCTAATATCACTTATGCTAAAGTGTTATGGCTCCATCTAGATAATTCTTATCAAAATAAAGAACAAAACAAAGAAATAGAGAATTCCAATCAGTTTATAGAACAAAAAAAATAAATGGATAAATCCAATCAGATTAAAGAACAAAACTCAGAAATGGAGAAATCCAATCAGATTGAAGAATAAAATACAGATAAAGAGAATTCTAATCAGAATAAAGAGCAAAACATAGAAGAGGGCAATTCCATCAAAGAATTAATGTAAATCCTGATCATCAATAGAGAAGACTACTACATCAAGGAATTGTTGAATACCTTACTATTCACTAAAGAAAAACTATTAGATTTTAAGACTGAGTTTGTAACCATATTTGAAGGGATTCGTATGGAACCAAGAAATGGTCTATATATTGAATTTACTAAGGATTTTATTGACCAACTTGAATACACAATTATGTGCACTTTTGAAGAATTGGAGAAACTTCAACAAAAATATATGTTGTTACTACAACAATTAGATCAATCGAACCTTGAAGAGCATGAAAAAAAGATTCATCTAGAAGACAAAGAAGAAGAGAGCAAAACATTGAAGATTGAAGTTGTTAATCCAACAAAAGAAATGAACATATTGAAGACATATGACAAATTCATCAAATGCATAGAATACTTAGAAGAAACAAAAGAATTGGTCAACACTCTAAAGTCTCAACTTGAGAAAGCTAAAGAAATTGAAGAAACCCTGAAGAGATAGTTGATTAAAAAGGAATAATTGTGCCACACATTGGAAATGGAAGTCATCAACCTCAAAAGGATTCAACTAGATAACAAGGAAGAACGACTCAACTTGAATAAGCTAAGGAAAGAGAAGAATCCTTGAAGATCCAGTTGAATAAAAAGGAAGAAACATGTCACATGTTGGAATTGGAAGTTATCGACCTAAAAAAGAAGAATGAAAAGACAAAATAAACTATCAAATTCTAGAACATCCCATCCATGTTAGATAGGATATGGAATAGTCAAAGATTAACTGATGACAAAACTGGTCTTGGATACAATAAGAAAGAAGAAGGTGGAAAATGGAGCACCATTCAAAAACATGATAAAGGATCATACTCCTCAAAGGAAAAAGGTACTGTCACAAACCAAAAAAAACCATGAAATTTGTCAAGGAAGGAAACTATAAAAGCAAAAAACAAGAAACATATCAAAAGACAAGATTTTCATGTCACGACATAATCAAGTATGGAAACACCTTAAATGGTTGTTGATTTAACTTGTGTCACAAAGCATTGGAGTGCAAGAGTCCTAAAAATAAAAATTCAGGAAGGTCTAATAACCTAATGAGATGTTGTATATGTAATTATGTTGGCCACAAAACAGAGATTTGTCATAGTATAAGATTCTACAATTGTGATAGGTTTGTCTACAAATCTAAAAACTGCAAAAACTAGAGAAGTCAATCCATGAGAAATAATTCATACAATTTAGGAGGAAAATATAATGATGGTTGGAAGAAAAGAAGGGATGAAAAATATCAAAGGACAAATTTAGAAAAGAAAGATCCAAAAAAAAAATATCTCATGAAAATATATGGAGAAGAAAATATGAAATAGAAAGTAAGAAAGATGATGTGGCACCTGAAAATGAATAAATTTATAACAAGAAAATGATGGGTGAGGTTCCTAATAAGGAATGTGAAATTTATATATTTGAATATGAAATGGATTAATCTCAATAAAGGAGAGTTCATGAAGAAGAATATGAAACAATAGCAGATCTTGATGATATCATGCAGATCAATAGTCCATTATCCAATGAAAGGAAAATGCAAAAAGAAGAAGATGAAGAAACTTTTGATGCACAAAGAAGTGGTAATGATGATGAACTCTCAAAAGAAAATCATTCTATAGAATTGTGTGATGAATAAAACAAATAATATCTAAAGAATAAAGCAACAAAGGAGTTCAAAATATATAAATACATAGTATGAACAAAGCAAAGTTATTAATAGTATCAAATAATAGTAAATATCTCTTGGAATCAAAGAATTAAAAGTGATAACATACTTTAACAATTGATTATAAATGGAAAATGATCAATTGGTAATGTTCATTTGGTATCATTGTATATGATCAATTGGTATCAATTAGTGTTAGTTGGTACTCTTGTAAAAATTATAATATCAAGAAGAAGAAGAAACAGATCAAGAAGATCGGTAAGATTCACACCCTTGTCCTTTATGAGAAAGGAGAAGACAGTAAAACCCTATGAAAGAGTAAAACTTAGGGGGAGTATTTAATTTGGTCATCAAATGAGGAATTCATTGGATTAGGTTTTGATCACTGAAAAAAAATTGGTATCAATAAGACTCCCTATTTGAACACAAAGTCTCGAGAGATTGAGATAACAATTGACACATTAACAGGGGGAGAAAAGTAGTAAAAGTTTAAATCTTTGTCATTGATGTCAAAGGGGGAGAAAAATAGTAAAACAAATTTGGTATTAGTAAAATGTCAATATTCCATCTTGAAAATGAGATCAATGATAGAGGGAGAAAAAGTATTTGTTTTACAGATATGTTTTCCTCAATGCCAATGGGGGAGTTGTTGGAATTATTTATTGTGTGTTGTCATTGATGGAAACATCAACAAAACATGTATAGTAATCAGAGAAAAAGGAAGATTACCTTGGGGCAGAAGAAATTTGTGATCACTATTGATCACGATAGGATCAACAATGATCCTATGTACCTAGATATCGAGAGAGGTAGCATACAGATAATTCATGTACAAAAGGAGTAAAGAATGCACAAACAATTATTAAAATCTCAGGAGAAATAGAAGTGAATAGGTCGAGGGAAAAGATGAAGATAAATAAAGTATTGTGATCGTGTATAGACAGTACATAAATGAGCGCAACGATATAAACATCGGGAGGAGTTATCACATTCAAGTGAATCAAAAACAAATTTATGCAGGTAGATAAGTTCTCTACAAAATACTTCAAGTGATCATGTATGTTGATCAAATCCAAGTGGAAGGATAACATAAGTTGTGAGACTCTGAAACTTCACCACTTCGATAATTATTGGAGACAGGAAGAGACACAAAATTGTGAAGTCGCAAATTTGTGAAGTGTTGGCAGCCAATTCACATTTTCATACTATCCTTATAAGTTGCCTACACCAGTGTTTTACAAACCTTAATTTTTATCACAATCCTTGAATAAAACGACACTATTATTTTTGCGCTATTTGCACACTTACCTTTGTTCTTGTTTTCATGACTGCAAGCGTGAAAACTTGGTTTTTGAAGTCGCATTAAAATCGTCACTGAATTGTTGCGATCTTTCTTGTCGATATGCCCATTGCGTTTACAATTTACTTATCATTATACAATTGGCAAGACTTTTTTATCTATACTCATTTGACATTCTTTGATTGATTATGTAATTTTGTTTCATGAGTGATTGAGTTTGTGATGCATTGGTGATTGGATTTACATGTTCTTTCATCGATTCACTTGGCACATTGGTTACATAAAAACGCATTGGTGTTATGGTTAAACTCTTGGTATAAATTGTTTCATACAACACATAGTTCATGTAAATCAAACCCTTGGTATTGGTTTCGATCCATTTGTTTGGTTTTAAAACTATGGTATAACTATTTCTCATGCGAATGTTTAATCCACTTACCATTGATTTCATTGGTTGATTAAATGGCATAATTGTTAACCTATACAATAGTGGGTTGAATAGCTATTTTCACTGGCGGTTGTACTGTAGATATGATTGTTTTGCATGTAATGAACTAGCTCCACCACCTTCGCACGATATGTCATTAATGTCTTCCCCTATCCCTGTTTCACCTTTGCTAGTTTCGAGTAAGCTTGTGAGCATTTCTGTCCCTGCCTATGCTGTGATTCAAACCCTGGCTCGTTCACATCGCTCACCGTGTGCTCCTGTCTATGGCACTGGTGGTGCGAATAGAGTCGAATGGTAGTCAAGATCTGTTACTGTTCGATAACGCCCATAAGGATTTAGAGGATAGTGGTTGGCTCACGTTTGTACAGAGGTTTGAGGGTTTCAATCTATTGGTTGTACAACAATTCTCCCTTACCTTTGATGGGTGTAGGGCTAAAGTAGGTGACATTCAACTTGAACTCAATGAAGAATTCATAAGCTCTGCCACGGGACTAGCAGTCACAAGCTAGCGATGGTTTAAGAACTACAAAGTTGATGAGGTTCCATGGCCTTTATTGTTCATATCACGAAAGGTTACATCCTGTGACAAAGGTATGCCTATTTCCACACTTAAACCCTGGTGGCACGATCTTTTGATAATGGTTAAACAATTTGTGACCTGTGAAGGTTGGTATGGATTGGTTTTTCATTATCACCTTCGACTATTAAGGAATTTCATGGGATATCCTTTGAACATGCCATTTTACTTCCTGCGTAGTCTTTACAAAATGGCTAAGAGGTTCAAACGTGAGAAGGATGATAGTATCTTGTTTCACCGTGGCTTGATTAGACTCATCGTCGTTCACCATTTAAACCTTCACGGCGATAATTGGTAATCTTTTCTCTCTCGAAATGGCTTTGTTGATTGAGATTCTATCCAAATCGACAAGTCTATGGTCAGTGAGACTATGGTTGGGCCACCCGTGCCATTCCATGTCCTTCTACCCTCTCCCAAACACTTGGTTGGCCCTGACATTGACCTACCCGACATCATAACAGACAAGGTTGAGGCTGTAAAGAAGCCTGTGAGTAAGAAGGTCAAGGGTAATCCTACTATCGACAGCAAAGGTAAAAAGAATGCTCGATTGATATCGAGACTTGCCCAGAATAAGCCTAAGCCAAACGCTGATCAAAATCCCATAGTTCTGAGTGAGGACTCGGACTCCGATATCGAGCGCTTCCTAGCTGAAGAGTACCCTTATTCCCAAGGCCTATGCTCTGAGACACCCTATGACTATGTTTCTAACTTGCCCCCATGCCTAAAGAACAATCCTAACTACCCAGGAATCAAGTTGCAAAATGAAACCCTCGGTGATTTAAGAAAAACCTCGACTGTTATGTCAAAACTTGAATAGACATCATGCAGCCAATGTGATGTGTGGCTGGAGCACTACTACACTGGCATTCCCTTATTACAATCGAAGATCAAATCTTTAGAGAACCAAGTCACAGTGATGTCAAGAGAAAGGGACATGCTTCAAACTAATGACCAGAAGTAGAAAACCACTGGTACAATCATTTTTAGGAATGTCGAATCGGCAACAGCCTTCGTCAATTCCAAACTATCATGACCAAGTTGTTTTATGATTATCCAGGTATGAATTTCAATATCAATTTCGTTTTATGAATTGTTTGGATTAATATAATGAATTGGTATTTGGGTTTCGATTAGTTTTGTTCATTATTCAAAATGATTATGTCGTAGTTTGATTATCAAAAATGGTTATGTTGTGGATCCTTTCTATTAAAATCAAATGTAGTTATGATTTAGTTATACGATTTGGTCATGCCCAGCTTAGCAATTGATTGGTTTTCATTGGGTTTGAGTCGTTTTGTTCAATTATCCACAAACGGCTCTGTTTTGTATTGAATCGATATTCTCGTTTGGGTTTGGATTACATTCGACCTGTGTTGAAGATCTATTTGCTAAAAATCATGTGGCTATGATAATTGATGTGATTTTTCATAACAATTTTGTCAAACCATTTTGATTCACTCCTGTGGGACACGATTAGCATGATCGTTTGTATTTGTTTAATATAGTTTTATCAATTTGAAGAACGATCCTGTTGATTTCGTTTTGGATTTGAAAACGATTTTGTTAATGGAGAGGGCGACATAAACTATTGCATTGAAAATCTCTTAGTTGGTTACACTTTGTGTCGATTTCAATTAGTTTATGAAAACAATTTCATTGCTTTCGAGTTATCCAATACGACTTTGTTTACCTGAAATTGTGATAACAAATGGAACAGAGTACATGTATCTCTGTAATCATTCAATTGATCATAATCTTGTTTACTCTCAAATTAGTATAACATTTTTTGATTTGAATGATTCGTTGGTTTTCAAATAGAAATTAGATACTTGTTTAATAGTTTGAATTTAATTATTTGAGTTTTGAATTGGTTTTAATATGATTTTGTGTTCAATTTAGACCAGCTACAGAATCGCAAGATTCTGTAGCTAGTCTTAGAAATTAGATTTTTATCAATTTTATTAATAAAATATCCTCTAATATTGTCTATTCTTGTCTTTGTTCAGGTACATACGAATTGCAATGATCAATTCGGGCATGTTGTGACAATATAGGAGATATTTGTGTGATGTAGTTTTTATTTTTAAGTTGTTAGTTTGAGTTAGAAATAGAGACTTGGGATATTTTCCCAGATTTGTGTAAATTGTTTTGATAATTCCCACAGGGATGTTTTACCCTGTGGGAGGTCTTTAAATACTTGTCAATTTTTGTAATAAACCCATCATCCTCACTATGGGAGAACCAGACTATGGATTTATGATACAGACTGAGATGAAAGTTGATGTCTTGTAACAGCTTTCGCTTTCAATATATCAAACTTTTGTTTCAAGTTTTATTCATATCATGTTGCAGTCGATTATAGACTACTTTAGCTATCATAATCTATTGCAGGTTGATGTGGCTTGATTAATGTGTTATCCATATCTGATCTCTTTTATTATTTAAAAATACAGTAATTACTTTGTTTCAGTTAATGAATCACAGATTTCTCTTCTTTGTTAATTGGATCATTTTATACAAATCCTTGCACGCAGATTTATCTAAATGTTATGATTTGTAAATTATAAGATTGTTGTAACTTTTATGTCTTGTTTGTTCTGTTATCGATATTCAAAAGAACACTGCTGCTTACTGTTTACTAAAGGCTTGCAGAGGATTGATGCAGGTTTCCTCCCATCGAACAGCTGAACTGGATTCTTTACACAGGACAAATTGGAAAGCGTTATTACAGGTTAGCTTATTGGTATAATTTAATTAGTTTAGATAGATATATGCATAGTTTAGATTTGTAGTTAGATTTATTATTTTAGTTTCTTAGTTTATTTATTTTTAATAAAATAAAAAAAAATAAAAAATAAACAACAACAACAACAACAGTTTCGTTGTCTTAGGACAAATTACAATGAGTTTTGCAGGTTTTCATTTAAATCTGTAATTTGTAAATATTGTACATTTGTGATTAAGATTTAATTATGTTAGTAGTTAGATATTTAATTTTGTAGAGTTATTATAGTATTAGATAGTATATTGTATATATAATAGTTTAGATTTGTTTATTAGTTTGTTTTAATTGCTATTTTCATTTAGATTAGTTAATTTAGAGTAGTTTTCTTTTTGTTTTCTTAGGACTTAGATCGGCTAACGGAGCCACTAAACCCATCAGGGTGGGTTATCCCAAATGGCTTGGGTTATTTAGACAACCCCCAACTGGATCCACTCTCCCAATTGACAGACGGTCAATTTCGCTCATCAACAAATGGCGCTAGAAGGAGGGCCTGAAATTAATTAATGGCACGAGGCGGTCATAAGACTCCTCCACCACCTAATCGATCACCTATAGTGACAAGAAGTCATTCGAACAATAGAATCCCCCCTCAAACAGCAACCACATCAACCGACGATCCACGGGTCACAGTTGAACTAGTAACCCCAAATCCTACAGGTGGTGACATACAAGAGATTGTCTGTCAATCTCTCATAAAAACACATAGTGCCTTAGCCCGTTTGAGGCCACCAAATCGACCTTTGGACCAACCTTTAGACTTGTCTGATATCAGAGAGAAACTCGAAGGCACTAACCTCACTATGAACCCTACAGATCCAATCCTCACTCCTGCTGCAGGAGGATCTGGAATACCTCCTTCACCACCTCCATCATCTCCTTCCTCTTCTAGAGGAGATTCTTCTCATGAAGGCAGTTCCCCTTCTCATCCTTCCATACCCACTACACCAATGGCCAACCAGAACAATCTTGCTAGACCTTGGCTCAACCAGGATGTTGTATTTGTACCTGGAGCTCACCATCCCTTGCCTAAACACCTGGAGAAATGGCTTCCCAAGTTTGACCTTGATTCAAAACAGATCGCTGAAGATCACATTAAAAAATTTATGTTAGCCATAAGACTTCGCAATGTCGAACATGAAGATGGAGTCTATAGTTTGTTCCCCTATACTTTCGAGGGCAATGCCTCTACATGGTACTTTTCCCAGCAACCCCATACCATCGTGTCTTGGGAAAAGTTTGAGTCATGCTTTTTGGAAAAGTTCGGAGACGGTAAGCCTCCGGAGGTCCTAGTCATGGATCTTTATAACTTAAGAATGAACCCTAAAGAGAAAGTTAAAGACTTCAATCAAAGATTCTTAACACTTAAAAACCGAATCCCTGTGGATTCCATGCCTGCCAAGAATCTCATAATACCATACTATACTAAAGATTTGCATCAAAGTATAGCTATTTGGGTTAAACGATCTAAGAAAGCCACGTTGTTAGAAGCCTTTGAGGAGGCTAGATAGATTGAAAAAGACATACTTAGTCTTAAAGACTCTACTAGCAACGAAACAGAGACTAGTTCTTCTTCCAAAAAGAAGATTGAAATCTTCCCTAGACCTACTCAAAGTAAAGCACAACCTGAAAGCTCGGATTTAGAAAACTTAACTAAAGTTGTTCAAAAATTGTCAAATCAAGTTATAGACTTGAAAAAGACAACGGAAGAAACTTCCTCGAGCAAAGGACCTTACAAGCCCCCGTTCTGGAAGCCTTTTCTTACCAATCGACCTAATCCAACCACCGAGGGCCTTATCTAGAAAGTCTGCAATACGCCCTTCAAACAATTCTAGAAGCCCAGGATAACTTGATGCCTCCTGAGATTCCTGAGGAGGTAGTTGAAAAAGAGACAGTTCAAGAAGAAGAGTCTTCTCCAAACATTTTTGGACACTTCTCAGATAACATCTTTCAAGATAACTTCGAGACGGTTCATCCTTACAATACTAGGAGTAAGACCGCAAACAAACCTTCTTCTGAAAACAATACGACTTCCCCCCCAAAGAAATCTAAAAAAGATGAGACTAAACAGAGTAATGTGAACCCCAACTTAGATTATGATGTAGTTGAAGATCTTAAAAAGTTGAGAGCTGACATTTCTATTTATGAGTTATTGAAATTTCCATTTCTGCTACAAAAATGTTACATAATATCTCAGAGAATGGAAAAAATGGTAATTCAAGTGGTAACATGGTTGTGCAGAACAAAGTTCCTCAGAAGACTTCCACTAAAAATAATCCTGATCCTCAAGATAAAGGAAGCCTTCCTGGAAGTAATGTAAATAATGTAAATAATGTAGATAAAGTAGCTTTATAAACTGCGAGTAAAAAGCCACAAACTACCACCCTTAGCACTCACAAAAATGTACCTCCATTTTTGTTAACATTCGAAATCTTTAATAGAAACGTGCACAATTGTATGGTAGACTCAGGAGCATCATCCAATGTGATGCCATGGTCTGTATGCCAAAATATTAACGTCGAAGTTGAACCATCCACCTTAAAAATCATACAACTTGATCGAACCAATGTTAAGGTCATAGGTGAGTTAAAGAATGTGCTTATAAGATTATCGTCTAACCCCAAAGTTAATCAAGTCATTGATATTATTGTTGTGGATATTCCAGAAGTGTATGGTCTATTTTTAAGCAGGGACTGGTCAGAGAAGCTACATGGCTATTTCGCGACAGACTGGTCTCACCTATGGCTTCTAGAGAACGGCAAGCCCAATAAGATCAAGGTAAATCATGAACGCTACCTTAAGTTCACGGTCACAGATTTGAACGATCCCAATGAACCATTTACACCTTCTACTGATTCACCCAAAGTACAAGGGATGGATACCTTTTTTGGCAATTTCATGGCCGAGGCTTCAGCTATCACCAACCCAAAACAGCAGTCCAAGATTGTGGCATATGTACAACCAACAACTTCTACACAACGGTCTCATGTACCCGATGGAAATCAAATTTGGTCTCTTTATTTTGACGGGTCAAAGTCCAAAGAAGGAGCTGGTGTAGGCTGCGTTATTATCGATCCGAAAGGTAACAAGACATTGATAGCATGTAGGCTTGAGTTTGAATGTATTAATAACACTGTAGAATATGAGGCTTTACTGCAAGGTCTTAGAAAATATTTAGATGTGAACATTCAAAACTTGGTTGTCTTTGGTGACTCTGAAATAGTGGTTAGACAGGTAAGAGATTCTATCCACTGTCTTTCTCTGCATCTTAAAAGCTACCAATCCGAGGTATGGAATTTAATGAATAAGTTTGTTGCTTTCAATATAAATTCTATTCCTAGATTGAATAACTCTGAAGCAAATCTATTAGCTAACATAGCTTCTAAAATATTTCCTGCAGAAGGCTTATTCCCGGACGCATTCTCCGTTGAACTGTTGTTCAGACCATCAATGCCCGACAACATTACGAACTGGAGAGCCTTTGACTACAATCAGTAGATTATTAGCTTCCTGCATATGGAAAAAACTTTTCAAGGCGTGGTGATAGACGAATGCACTCACGACGACAATTTGCGTGATTTCACAGTAATACCAGATCCGAGAACTCCTGAATCTTCATCGGACATGGTAAACTCGAT
Source organism: Picea engelmannii (assembly GCA_009831015.1). Lineage (NCBI taxonomy): Eukaryota > Viridiplantae > Streptophyta > Pinopsida > Pinales > Pinaceae > Picea > Picea engelmannii. The sequence goes on from ML780634.1 coordinate 800,718, forward strand.
CCCTAAATTGTAGTTAGATTAGAGAAGTTTTATAATCTTCAAGATAAATTTAAAAAGTCAGTCAATTGTAAACCCAATAGTTCCTCATTATTATATGAAAAAGTAAACTTAGGGACTAAGGACAATCCGCAGTGCATTAATCTAGGGTTGGGGTGTTCTCAACAAGAAAATGTTGCATTTATTAAATTGTTCAAAGAATTTACATATGTCTTTGCATGGACGTATGATGACCTTAAAACTTTCGACTCCAACATCATACAACATGTCATTCCTATGAAACCCCAAACCTTACCCTTCCAACAAAAATTGAGAAAAATGCACCCTAAGATTGAACTAACCGTTAAAAAAGAATTGAATAAGATCCTAAATGCTAAGATTATTTTCCCTGTTAGGCACACTCAATGGGTTTCTAACCTTGTCCCTGTTCGGAAGAAAAGTGGAGAAATCCGACTTTGCATCGATTTCCGAAACCTTAACAGAGCGTCTGATAAAGACAACTATCCTATCCCACCCATGGAACATATCCTTCAACAGGTATCTAGTTCTGAGAGGCTATCCTTACTGGATGGTTTCTCAGGGTACAACCAAGTCTTGATGTCTCCTCCAGACCAACTTAAAACTACCTTCCGCACCCCGTGGGGCACCTACGCTTATCGAAAAATGCCCTTTGGATTGATTAATGCCGGTGTCACTTTCCAGAGAGCAATGGACATTGCTTTTCGAGGCCTAATTAATCAGTCCATTGTAGTTTACTTAGATGATGTGACTGTATTTTCTAAAAACAAAACCGATCATCTAGATCATTTACGAGTTGTTCTACAACGATGTCATAAATATGGCATTTCCTTGAATCCTAAAAAATCCATTTTTGTTGTAGAACAGGGTAAACTCTTGGGATTTATTGTGTCAAGAGAAGGGATGATTATCGACCCCGAAAGGACTCAAGTCATTGTGAAACTTCCCCCTCCTACATCCAAAAAGTCTATGCAGTCTTTCTTAGGCCAGATTAACTTCATGAGGAGATTCGTCCCTAGTTTCTCTGAAATGGTCAGGCCTTTACAGAATTTAATTAAGAAAGACACCCAATATCACTCGGGACCCCTAGAGAAGCAAGCTTTTAATGTAATAAAGAAGGCCATAATAGATGCTCTGTCTCTCATGAGCCCCGACTTTTCTCAAGACTTCACACTCTATACTTTTGCTTCTGACCATTCCTATGCCACCATCCTAACTCAAAAGAATGCCAAAAACAATGAAGTACCCATTTCCTTTATGATCTCTGCTTTCAAAGGCGCTGAACTTAATTACCCAGTGGTAGATCAACAAGCCTACAATGTTTTCAAAGCAGTCAAGCATTTCTGGTCTTATCTGTTGAAGTCTAGAACGAATATTATTGTCCCATACCCAGCCGTCAGGAACCTGTTAGTGCAGAAAGAGCTAGGAGAAAAGAGGGCTAACTGGGTCACCTCCTTGCAAGAGTACAACATAGAAATTACCCCAGCTCAAATAGTGAGAGGCCAAGGGTTATGTAAGTTAGTTGTTGATTCAGCAGCAAGACAACACGAAGATAGTGATACGTCAAACTTAGGACAACACGATCAAAATGCAATCTGTTGTACAAAAAACTAGTCCTTGGTATGACGATATAAGATTTTGTCTTGAACATGGGTCAGCCCCCCGTCACTTGGGTCCCACTAAAAGAAAAGCGTTGAGATTAAATTCTGCCTCCTTTCATTTGGTTAATGGTGTCTTGTTTCATCAAAGTTTTGATGGTGTGCTGATGCGTTGTCTTGAGAAGGACGAAGCAGAAAAAGCCTTGCTAGAATTGCATGAAGGAGAAGTTGGTGGTCATTTTGGTGGTGACACCACTACCCATAAGGTTTTAAGAGCCGATTATTACTGGCCCACACTTTTTAGATATTCCCATGCCTTGTGTCGTAAGTGTACCATTTGTCAAAAAGCATCAGGGCGGTTACAAAAACCAGCCTTTCCTTTGCAGCCCGTCTCAGTAGACTCTCCTTTTCAGCAGTGGGACCTTGATATCATAGGTCCGATCAACCCCCCATCCTCACAATAGCATAAATTCATCATAACAGCTACAAATTACTTTACCCGGTGGTATGAAGTTGCCGCATTAAGAACTGTCAACACCAGTCAGGTAATTGCCTTTCTAAATTTGAATATTATCACTCGTTTTGGTATCCCTGACTATTTAGTATTCGATAACGCTTATTACTTTTCCTCTCTTGAGATGAGCGAGTTCACTTTGGAAAAAGGAATTAAATTGAAGTATTCTGCTAGCTATTACCCCCATGGCAATGGATTGGCAGAATCAAGAAATAAGAACTTGATTAAAATCATCAAGAGAATGGTGGCTAAAAATCACAAAAATTGGCACAATGCACTATTAAACGCATTGTGGGATGATAGGGTAACACCAAAAGCTGTTGTAGGTAACTCCCCCTTTTTTCTCATTTATGGAAGAGAAGCAATTCTGCCACCACACATTCTTCTTCCTTCACTATAGTTATCACAGAAAATTCGAGAAGAAGATTGTCCCCCTTTAGAAAACCGAATTAACGCTTTGATGAAGCTAGAAGAGGTAAGAGCCCAAGCTAAGCATAAGTTAGATCAACATCAACTACTGGTCAAAAGCTGGTTCGATTCTAACTCTGCTTCTGATAGGAATTTCRAAGTAGGTGACCTCATCTTGAAATGGGATAAACCGCATGAGGGAAAGGGAGAGCACACGAAATTTCAAAACTTATGGCTTGGACCATTTTTAATTGCTGAGAAGTTGGGTCCCAGTTCTTTCCGATTGCAGAATCTAGAGGGGTAGCCTGACATCTATTCAGTGAATGGCCAAACCATGAAAAGATACTTTGCTTGATGACAACCCTTGTACATTATGTACATATTTTTCTTTTGTTTGCTTTTTATTTTTCTTTTTTGTTTTTGATTTCTCCTTTGAGTTTATTAGTTTGTGTTTTTGGAAATACACATACCTATATACTGAGTTATTCGGACAAAGAAAACAGAAAATTCCTTCGCTCAAATGACTACTAAGAAAATTGTATAAACATCAATTGTATACTTCTGAAATTTACATCTGTGATTGGCAAAAGTTTGTTGTTTGAAAGAAGTTAACTGATTTCAATCTCTAACATAAGCTTGTTGCGATCATCCATTATCTTTTTACGCTGTCCCTATTCCTTAAGGGAATGACTCAGAAGATGTCTCCCTGCCTTAGAAAGTTGGTTCTATAAATGAAACATCTCTGGATCTTAATGAAGGACGGTTCTAAAAAAAAATCTACTGAGGTATGAAAAAAATATGTTAAAATGTCAAAATTTTCAGCGCCACCCCACTTAACTATATATTGTTAAAAAAATAAATCATTAATAGAGCTGTGGGAAGTGCTTGTAAACCCATTGGGATGTTGAAAAATTATGTTGGCAGCGGGTAAATGCATGCATGGCACCAAGACAACTTCGCCAGGGTACTGAACAGGCCCGCTGGCAGCGAAGCAATGTCGGGTATGTGAAAATTTGCAAATAAGAAACCTCTTAACCTTAAAATGTCCTATATTCTTATCTATAACTTCTTGGCAGGATACGGATGTCAGAGTGGATTAAATGACAACCCTGTCAAGGCTATGGATGCCTGCTAGCAGCAGTGGCTCTGTCAATAGTATTGGAGATTTTATCTTTAATATCGCAACTCACTTGTCTTAAGACTTCTATCAGTTTTCATCCTTTAAACACTGCTGGATTTTGGTTAATGATGATGTTTACACGATTTTCTGGTTGCTGTTTTTGAGTTAGAATTTTTCTTGTTATCCTAATCTGAATTTGTTCTTTCTACCAGAGATAACTGCTTCTACCAGTGTGTCGCCATTGTTGGCAGCCAATTCGCATTTTCATACTGTCCTTATAAGCTGCCTACACCAGTGTTTTACAAACCTTATTTTTTGTCGCAATCCTTGAATAAAACGACACTATTATTTTTGCGTTATTTGCACACTTACCTTTGTTCTTGTTTTCACGACTGCAAGCGTGAAAACTTGGTTTTCGAAGTCACATTAAAATCGTCATTGATCTGTTGCGATCTTTCTTCTCGATATGCCCATTGCGTTTACAATTTACTTATCGTTATACAGTTGGCAAGACTTTTTTATCTGTACTCATTTGACATTCTTTGATTGATTATGTAATTTCATTTCATGAGTGATTGAGTTTGTGATGCATTGGTGACTGTATTTACATGTTCTTTCATCGATTCACTTGGCACATTGGTTACATAAAAACGCATTGGTGTTATGGTTAAACTCTTGGTATAAATCGTTTCATACAACACATAGTTCGTGTAAATCAAACCCTTGGTATTGGTTTCGATCCATTTGTTTGGTTTTAAAACTATGGTATAACTATTGCTCGCATGAATGTTTAACCCACTTACCATTGATTTCATTGGTTGATTGAATGGCATAATTGTTAACCTATACAATAGTGGGTTGAATAGCTATTTGTGCTGGCGGTTGTACTGTAGATATGACTATTTTGCATGTAATGAACTAGCTCCACCACTTTCACACGATATGTCATTAATGTCTTCCCCTATCCCTGTTTCACCTTTGCTAGTTTCGGGTAATCTTGTGAGAATTTCTTCCCCTGCCTATGATGTGATTCAAACCCTAGCTCATTCACATCCCTCACCGTGTGCTCCTGTCTATGGCACTGGTGGTGCGAATAGAGTCGAACGGTAGTCAAGCTCTGTTACTGTTCGATAACGCCCATAAGGATTTAGAGGATAGTGGTTGGATCACGTTTGTACAGAGGTTCGAGGGTTTCAATCTGTTGGTTGCACAACAATTTGCCATTAACTTTGATGGGTGTAGGGCTAAAGTAGGTGACATTCAACTTGAACTCAATGAAGAATTCATAAGCTCTTCCACTGGACTAGCAGTCATAGGCCAACGATGGTTTAAGAACTCCAAAGTTGATGAGGTGTCATGGCCTTTATTGTTCGTATCACGAAAGGTTACATCCTGTGACAAAGGTATGCCTATTTCCACACTTAAACCCGGGTGGCACGATCTTTTGATAATGGTTAAACAATTTGTGACCTGTGAAGGTCGGTATGGATTGGTTTTTCATTATCACCTTCGACTATTAATGAATTTCATGGGCTATCCTTTGAACATGTCATTTTACTTCCTGCGTAGTCTTTACAAAATGGCTAAGAGGTTCAAACATGAGAAGGTTGATAGTAGCTTGTTTCACCATGGCTTGATTAGACTCATCGTCGTTCACCATTTAAACCTTCACGGTGATAATTGGTAATATTTTCTCTCTCGAAATGGCTTTGTTGATTGAGAGTCTATCCAAATCGACAAGTCTATGGTCAGTGAGACTATGGTTGGGCCACCCGTTCCATTCCATGTCCTTCTACCCTCTCCCAAACACTCGATTGGCCCTGACATTGACCTACCTGACATCATAACAGACAAGGTTGAGGCTGTAAAGAAGCTTGTGAGTAAGAAGGTCAAGGGTAATCCTACTGTCAACAACAAAGGCAAAAAGAATGCTCGATTGATATCGAGACTTGCCCAGAATAAGCCTAAGCCAAACGCTGATCAAAATCCCATAGTTCTAAGCGAGGACTCGGACTCTGATATCGAGCGCTTCCTAGCTGAAGAGTACCCTTATTCCCAAGGCCTATGCTCTGAGACACCCTATGAATATGTTTCTAACTTGCCACCATGCCTAAAGAACAATCCTAACTACCCAGGAATCAAGTTGCAAAATGAAACCCTCGGTGATTTAAGAAAAACCTTGACTGTTATGTCAAAACTCGAATAGACATCATGCAGCCAATGTGATGTGTGGCTGGAGCGCTACTACACTGGCGTTCCCTTATTACAATCGAAGATCAAATCTTTAGAGAACCAAGTCACAGTGTTGTCGAGAGAAAGGGACAGGCTTCAAACTAGTGACAAGAAGAAGAAAACCATTGGTTTGATCGTTTTTAGGAATGTCGAATCGGCAATAGCCTTCATCAATTCCAAATTATCATGACCGAGTTGTTTTCTGATTATCCAGGTATGAATTTCAATATCAATTTCATTTTATGAATTGCTTGGATTAATATAATGAATTGGTATTTGGGTTTCGATTAGTTCTGTTCATTATTCGAAATGATTCTGTCATGGTTTGATTATCAAAAATGGTTATGTTGTGGATCCTTTCTGCTAAAATCAAATGTAGTTATGATTTAGTTATGCGATTTGGTCGTGCCCAGTTTAGCAATTGATTGGTTTTCATTTGGTTTGAGTCGTTTTGTTCAATTAGCCATGAATGGCTCTGTTTTGTATTGAATCGATATTCTCGTTTGGGTTTGGATTACATTCGACCTGTGTTGAAGATCTATTTACTAAAACTCATGTGGCTATGCTAATTGATATGATTTTTCATAACGATTTTGTCAAACCGTTTCGATTCGCTCCTGTGTGCCATGATTAGCATGATCATTTGTATTTGTTTAATATAGTTTTATCAATTTGAAGAACGATCATGTTGATTTCGTTTTGGATTTGAAAACGATTTTGTTAATGGAGAGGGTGACATAAACTATTGCGTGGAAAATCTCTTAGCTGGTTACAGTTTGTGTCGATTTCAATTAGTTTATGAAAACAATTTCATTGCTGTCGAGTTATCCAATACGACTCTGTTTACCCGAAATTGTGATAACAAATGAAACAGAGTACATGTATCTTTGTAATCATTCGATTGATCATAATCTTGTTTGCTCTCAAATTAGTATAACATTTTTTGATTCAAATGATTCGTTGGTTTTCAAATAGCAATTAGATACTTGTTTAATAGTTTGAATCTAATTATTTGAGTTTTGAATTGGTTTTAATATGATTCTATGTTCAATTTAGACCAACTACAGAATCGCAAGATTCTGTAGCTAGTCTTAGAAATTAGATTTTTATCAATTTTATTAATAAAATATCCTCTAATATTGTCTATTCTTTTCTTTGTTCAAGTACATACGAATTGGAATGATCAATTTGGGCATGTTGTGACAATATAGGAGATATTTGTGTGATGTAGTTTTTATTTTTAAGTTTTAGTTTGAGTTAGAAATAGAGACTTGGGATATTTTCCCAGATTTGTGTAAATTGTTTTGATAATTCCCACAGGGATGTTTTACCCTGTGGGAGGTCTTTAAATACTAGTCAATTTTTGTAATAAACCCATCATCCTCACTGTGGGAGAACTAGACTATGGATTTATGATACAAACTGAGATGAAATTTGATGTCTTGTAACAGCTTTTGCTTTCAATATATCAAACTTTTGTTTCAAGTTTTATTCATATCATTTTGTAGTCGATTATAGACTACTTTAGCTATCATAATCTATTGCAGGTTGATGTGGCTTGATTAATGTGTTATCCATATCTGATCTCTTTTATTATTTAAAAATACAGTAATTACTTTGTTTGAGTTAATGAATCACAGATTTCTCTTCTTCGTTAATTGGATCATTTTATACAAATCCTTGCACGCAGATTTATCTAAATGTTATGATTTGTAAATTATAAGATTGTTGTAACTTTTATCTCTTGTTTGTTCTATTATCGATATTCAAAAGAACACCGCTGCGTACTGTTTACTAAAGGCTTGCAGAGGATTGATGCAGGTTTCCTCCCATTGAACAGCTGAACTGGATTCCTTACATAGGACAAATTGGAAAGTGTTATTACAGGTTAGCTTATTGGTATAATTTAATTAGTTTAGATAGATATATGCATAGTTTAGATTTGTAGTTAGAGTTATTATTTTAGTTTCTTAGTTTAGATAGTGCTTATTTTATTTCTTTTTTATAAAATTATAAAAAAAAAAAACAATAGTTTTGCTGTCTTAGGACAGATTACAATGAGTTTTGCAAGTTTTCATTTAAATCTGTAATTTGTAAATATTGTACATTTGTGATTAAGATTTAATTTTGTTAGTAGTTAGATATTTAATTTCGTAGAGTTATTATAGTATTATATAGTAGATTGTATATATAATAGTTTAGATTTGTTTATTAGTTTGTTTTAATTGTTATTTTTCATTTAGATTAGTTAATTTAGAGTAGTTTTCTTTTTGTTTTCTTAGGACTTAGATCGGCTAATGGAGCTGCTAAACCCATCAATGTGGGTTATCCCAAACGGCTTGGGTTATTTAGACAACCTTGCACCGGATCCACTCTCCCAGTTGACGGACGGTCAATTTCACCCGTCAACATGAAGTAACACCAAATGTCGGATCAAGACGGATCTTCGGGTGAGCTCTCAAGTATTGCATCAAGAATTCAACTTTGATGCTAACCACTCAGGCGAAAAGAATTTTGAATCATGTAGGATTACCCAAACGTTGAAGCCCCAAAGTCACAAACTCCCATCAGCCATCGGATCAAAGGAAGAGCTGGGAAATCCCATCAACCGTTGATCAACATAAAGTGTAATGATAGGGTAAGCTTTGAAATCCTGAAGTCTAGAAGTAACGCTAATTGTTGATCCATTTCAGAAGCATTCTTGGTTGTTGGATGAAGTAGTGGAAGGATAGGATAAGCGGGGCCAAAGGAATGGAGTCCCAAAGTAAATAGGGACCATCAAATCAATCAAGAATTTTAAATGAATATACAACCATAATATCTAGGAGGAAGACATGTGACACGTCAGCAGGACCATGTCAATAATAGATGACACTTGGCCCAGTCAAATGGTGACAAGCATCAAGGTCGATGTGGGACATAAGGACTATAAAAGTCACAAATCAGGGTGACACGTGGAATAGACACTAAGGGTCCATGTCATCATATGTGACATCATCATTCCACGTCATTATGGGATTACAACCTCCGGGGATGTCCAACTTCTCCTACTAGAAAAAATGCCTGAGGTACCAAAGGTTGAAGTCGCAAATTAACGTTAATATTTGATCTACTTCAGGAGAATTATCGATCGTTCATAAAGCATAGTGAAAGAATAGAGTAATCCTAAAGTGCTTACCGACAAAAAGAGGTCACCGACATTATATAAATTATTTGGTAAATAAACCTCCGGAGGAATTGTCCTACTTCATAATTCTAGTAACTCGAAGTCCCAGAGTCATGAATTGTCAAAGCCCTAGAATATTGCCAACCATCAAATCAGAGTTGCATGGAAATAGTCAACTCTGACATTAACCAACTTCAGATAAAAAGCAAGTTGAGTTACTCAAAGGATCTTAGATTCCCATAATGTCGAAATTAATGAAGACCATCCATCTCAATTGAAGATTAAGTCAGAGTTGTCGATCATCTAAAATCCAAAATTACTCAAATTTCAACAAGAAATGTGGTAGTATAGATCTAACCATCCATCATAAGGTTAGATCAACTATGAAGGTTTAGAAGCACATATTAAGTTGCGTAGACGTTAGCAAGGAGAAGATAAAACATTTTTTATTGGGACCATTGGATGAGACCAGGGAAAATATCAATGGTGGAGCATAACTTTGTTGCTCTGGGGATACTTGGAATTAAGAAAGAGGCTTAAATATCCTGGAGTCCCGAATATCCAAAGTCCCAGAGTAAATGAAAGTCGTCCTCAATGAATAATTAATTCTAAATCGTCTATCGTCAAGGCTTGAAAATGATCTGGAGCCAACAAAGTTGCAATATTGAAATCTAAAAGTCGATCAAAGGAGAAGGACGATATCAACAGATAAGATCTTATCACATCACAAGTTGAGCAAGGATTAGACCAGACCGTCGATCTAAGAACTTATGGAGTAGTGCTAGCCATTAGATTATCCAGCATGAGATGTAACCACTCTGGAAGGTAACACTCCGTAAGATATTGCTTCAAAAATAACAAGAGTTTTGTAAAGGATAAAATCTCTAAAGGTCCAAATCCTGGAGGATAAGGTTATGATGTTGTTCATATGAGTGCTCAAGGTATCAAAGGAACTACACTAGCACTTATGGCAATGCTTAGTATGTAAGATCATGGTTTCAAGCTCGCGGTCACACTAGTTTTGGATTGAAGGTAGCACCTATTGATTAAGACTCGAATTCAAAACAATTTGAGATATGTAGACCAATGAACCTATAAAAAGTTGTGATTAAAGAAGAGTTAAATCATGAGCATTATGAATAAAGAATAAAAAGGAAAAATGATATTGTTTAAAGTTTAATATTATCATTTAAATGAAAGGGTACAATGTTACAATGTCAAAAGACATATTGATTCAAACCAAAAGACACAATGGATTAACCCTATGCCTTTTGGAAAAGTATATAAAACAATCAAACAAAGTGGAAAGAGTGTCTTGGTGGATATATATATATATATATATATATATATATATATATATATATAATGGATTGAATGAAAGTTCATTCTATTAGGTTGGTGTTTGTTTACAAGTTGAGTCTTGTCATGAGGATTGGATTCCTCACATCTCAGTTGGATCTGAGATCAACAAGACGAGTCTTGTTATGAGGGTTGGATTCCTCATTTCTCAGTTGAATCTAATAACTACAAGCCGAGTCTTGTATCAGAGAGTTGGATCTCTCATATCTAGTTGAAGTTGAAGATATTAAAGAATTTATTTTATTTGTATTCATTCAAGTTAAATAAATAAAAGAATGATATTTTATCTACTTCATATAGTTTGTGTTATACATATTTATGAATAATTAAATGAACTACGTATATATTATTTAGTTAATTTAATTAATGTATGAAAGTTTGAAAAGTATCCAAAAGTTTCAGACATCGATTCACCGTCCTGCCTCTCAATGTTAGTGTGTGTTTGAAAAATTGGTCCTAGAGCGGGAGCCTTCAACATAATTTAAACATTGGAAGGTATATTGTGAAGAAATGGGTGGAAAAATGGCTCTCTCCACAAATGACACTCCCTTATTTGATGGAACAGACTACTCTTTGTGGAGGGAAAGAATGAAACGATATATGAAGTCAATAGGATCTGGTGTTTTTGACTTAGTAGTATCTAAACCTTGGTACTCAACTACCTCAAAGAACAAATCCAAAAATACAAAACATGAAAAGAAAGATAATTCAATAGCATTAAAATCAATCCATAATGGACTATTAGACTAAGTCAAACAAAATATGGGACACTGCACTTATGCTAAAGTACTATGTCTCCATCTATAGAATTCTTATCAAAATAAAGAACAAAACAAAGAAATAGAGAATTCCAATCAATTTATAGAACAAAAAAAAGAAATGGATAAATCTAATTAGATTAAAGAACAAAACTCAGAAATGGAGAAATCCAATCAAATTGAAGAATAAAATACAGATAAATAGAATTCTAATCAGAATAAAGAACAAAACATAGAAGAGGACAATTCCATCAAAGAATAAATCCAAACCCCGATCATCAATAGAGAAGACTACTACATCAAGGAATTGTTGAATACCTTAGTATTAGCTAAAGAAAAACTATTAGATTTTAAGACTGATGTTGTAACCATATTTGAATGGATTCGTATGGAACCAAGAAATGGTCTATATATTGAATTTACTAAGGATTTTTGTGACCAACTTGAATACAAAATTATGTGCGATTTTGAAGAATTGGAGAAACTTCAACATAAATATATGTTGCTACTACAACAGTTAGATAAATCTAACCTTGAAGCGCATGAACCAAAGATTCATCTAGAAGACAAAGAAGAAGAAAACAAAACATTGAAGAATGAAGTTGTTAATCTAACAAAAGAAATGAACAGATTGAAGACGTATGACAAATTCAGCAAATGCACAGAATACTTAGAATAAAAAAAATAATTGGTCAACACTCTAAAGCCTCAACTTGAGAAAGCTAAAGAAATTGAAGAAATCTTAAAGAGCTAGTTGATTAAAAAGGAAGAATTGTGCCACACATTGGAAATGGAAGTCATCAACGTCAAAAGGATTCAACTAGAGAACAAGGAAGAAATCAAAATATTGAATATTGAAGTTGTTTATCTAACAAAATAAATAGAAGAGTTGAAGACATATGACAAAACCAATAACTACATATAAGTATTGGATGATACAGAAGAAATGGTCATCAATCTAAAGACTCAACTTGAAGAAGCTAAGGAAAGAGAAGAATCCTTGAATATCTAGTTGACTAAAAAGGAAGAAACATGTCACATGTTGGAATTGGAAGTTATCAACCTAAAAAAGAAGAATGAAAAAACAAAATCAACTATCAAATTCTAGAACATCTCAGCCATCCTAGATAGGATATGGAATAGTCAAAGATAAATTGATGACAAAACCGGTCTTCGATTCCATAAGAAAGAAGAAGGTGGAAAATGGAGCACCATTCAAAAACATGATAAAGGATCATACTCCTCAAAGAAAAAAGGTACAATCACAAACCCAAAAAAAAACCATGAAATTTGTCAAGGAAACTATAAAAGAAAAAAACAAGAAACATATCAAAAGTCAATATTCTCATGTCACAATAGACTCAAGTATGGAAATACCTTCAATGGTTAGTGATATTTGTGTCATAACTTTTGTCATAAAGCATTGGAGTGCAAGAGTCCTGAAAATAAAAATTCAGGAAGGTCCAATAACCTAATGAGATGTTGGATATGCAATTATTTTGGCCACAAAACAAAGTTTTTTCATACTATAAGATTCTACAATTATGATAGGTTTGTCCACAAATCTCAAAACTGCGGAAAATAGAGAAGTCAATCCATGAGAAATAATTCATAGAAGTTAGGAAGAAAATATAATGATGGTTAGAAGAAAATAAGAGATGACAAATACCAAAGGACAAATTTACAAAAGAAAGATCCAAAAAAAAAAATATCTCATGAAAATATATGGAGAATAAAATATGAAATAGAAAGCAAGAAAAAAGATGTGGCACCTGAAAATGAAGAAATTTATAATAAGAAAATGATGGGTGAAGTTCCTAATAAGGAATGTGAAATTCATATATTTGAATATGAGATGGATCAAGCTCAAGAAAGGATAGTTCTTTAAGAAGAATATGACACAATAGAAAATCTTGATGATATCATGCAAATCAATAGTCCATTAGCCAATGAAAGAAAAATGCAAAAAGAAGAAGATGAAGAAACTTTTGATGCACAAAACAATGGTAATGATGATGAACTCTCAAAAGAAAATTAGTCTATAGAATTGTGTGATGAATAAAAAAAATAATATCTAAAGAAGAAAGCAACAAAGGAGTTCAAAATATATAAATACATAGTATGAACAGAGCAAAGTTATTAATAGTATCAAAGAATAGTAAATGTCGCTTGGATTCAAAGAACTAAAAGTGATAACATACTTTAACAATTGATTATAAATGGAAAATGATCAATTGGTAATTTTCATTTGGTATCACTATACATGATCAATTGGTACTCGTGTAAAAATTATAATATCATGATGAAGAAGAAAGAGATCAAGAAGATCAATAAGATTCACACCCTTGTCCTTTATGACAAAGGAGAATACAGTAAAACCCTATGATAGAGTAAAACTTAGGGGGAGTATTTAATTTTGTCATCAAATGAGGAATTCATTAGATTAGGTTTTGATCACTAAAAAAAATTGGTATCAATAAGACTCCCTATTTGAGCACAAAATCCCAAGAGATTGAGATAACAACTGACGCATTCACAGGGGGAGAAAAGCAATAAAAGTTTAACGCTTTTTCATTGATGTCAAAGGGGCAGAAAAATAGTAAAACAAATTTGGTACTAGTAAAATTTCAATTTTCCAACTTGAAAATGAGATCATTGATAGGGGGAGAAAAAGTATTTGTTTTACAAATATGTTTCCCTCAATACCAAAGGGGGAGATTGTTGGAATTATTGATTGTGTGTTGTCATTGATGGAAACATGAACACAAAATGTACAGTAATCAGAGAAAAGGGGATATTACCTTGGGGCGGAAGCAATTTGTGATCATTGTTGATCACGATAGGATCAACAATGATCCTATGTTCCTAAATCTCGGGAGAGGTAGCATACAGATAATTCACGTACAGAAGAAGTGAAGAATGCACAAACAATTATTAAAATATCAGGAGAAATATCAGTGAATAGGTCAAGGGAAAAGATTAGGATAAATAAATTATTGTGATCATGTATAGACAGTGCATAAATGAGTGCACCGATACAAATATAGGGAGGATTTAGAACATTCAAGTGAATCAAAAAAAAAGTTCTACAGGTGCAGAATTTTTTTGCAAAAGACTTCAAGTGATTATGTTTGTTGATCAAATCCAAGTGGAAGGATAGCATAAGTTCCATGACTCTGTAACTTCACCACTTTGGCAATTATTGGAGACAAGGAAGAGGCACAAAATTTTGAAGTCGCGAGTTTGTGAAGTAACGCCAACCATCGAATTGGGAAGGATATTTGGGTGAGCTCTCAACTGTTGGATCAAGCATTCAACTTTTGATGCTGACCACTTGAGAGAAAATAATTATGAATCATGTAGGATTAACCAAAGGCTGAAGCCTCGAAGTCATGAACTCCCATCAACTGTCGGATCAAAGGAAGAGCTGGGAAATCCCGTCGACCATTGATCAAAATAAAGTGGAAGGATAGGGTAAGATTTGAAATCCTGAATTCTGGAAGTAATGCTAATTGTTGATCCTTTTCGGAACCATTATCGACCGTTGGATGAAGTAGTGGAAGGATAGGAAAATTGGGGCCAAGGGAACAGAGTCCCAAGGTAAATATAGAACATTAGATCAATCAAGAATTTTAAATGAATAAACAACCATTAGATCTAGGAGGAAGACATGTGACACGTCAGCAGGACCATGTCAGTAATAGATGACACTTGGCCCAATCAAATGGAGACAAATTTCAAGGTTGATGTGGGACATAAGGACTGTAAAAGTCACAAATCAGGGTGACACATCGAACATATACTAAGGGTCCATGTCATCATATGTGAAATCAACATTCCACGTCACTACAGGATTACAGCCTCTAGGGATGTCCAGCTTCTCCTACAAGAAAAAATTCCCGAAGTACCAAAGGTCGAAGTCGCAAATTAACATCAATCGTTAATCTACTTCAGGATAATTCTTGATCGTTGATCAATCATAGTGAAATAATAGATTAAGCCTGAAGTGTTAACCGAAAAAAATTGGTCACCGACATTATATAAATTATTCGGTAATAAACCTCAGGAGGAATTGTCCTACTTCATAATTCTAGTAACCTGAAGTCCCGAAGTCATGAATTGTCGAAGCCCTAGAATCTTGTCAACAATCAAATCAGATTTTCATGGAAATAGTCAACTCCGACATTGACCAACTTCAGATAAAAAGGAAGTTGAGTTACTCAAAGGATCTTAGAGTCCTAGAATGTTGAAATGAATGAGGACCATCCATCTCAACCGAATATTAAGTTGGAGTTGTCGATCATTTAAAAGACAAAATTACTCAAAGTTCAATGAGAAATGTGGTAGTATAGATCTAACCATCCATCATAAGGTTAGATCAATGATGAAGGTTTAGAAGAAAATATTAAGTTGCATAGATGTTAGCAAGGATAAGACAACACGTTTTTTATTGGGACCATTGGATGAGACCAGGGAAAAGATCAACGGTGGAGCATAAATTTGTTGCTCTGGGGATAGTTGGAATTAAGAAAGAGGCTTAAATATCCCAGAGTCCTGAATCTCCAAAGTCTCGGAGTAAATTAAAGTCATCCATCTCAATGAATAATTAATTTGAAATCGTCTATCGTCAAGGCTTGAAAATGATCTGGAGCCAAAAAAGTTGCAAGATTGAAATCTAAACATCGATCAAAGAAGGAGGAAGAGATCAACGGACAAGATCTTATCACATCACAAGTTGAGCAAGGATTAGACCTGACTTTCGATCTAATAAATTATGGAGTATTTATAGCCATTATATTATCCAGCATGAGATGTAACCACTCTCAAAGATAACACTCCGTAAGATATCTCTTCGAAAATAACAAGAGTTTGGTAAAGGACAAAATCTCTGAAGGGCCAAAGCCTGGAGGACAAGGTTATGTTGTTGGTTGTATGAGTGCTCAAGGTATCAAAGGCACAACACGAGAACTTAGGGAAATGCTTAGTATGTAATATCGTGGTTTCAAGCTCATGGTCACACTAATATTGGATTGAAGGTAGCACCTATTGATTAAGACTTGAATTCACAACAATTAGATATCTGTAGACTAATGAACCTATAGAAAGTTATAATTAAATAAGAGTTAAATCATGAGCATTATGAATAAAGAATAAAAAGGAAAAATGATATTGTTTAAAGTTTAATATTATCATTTAAATGAAAGGGTGCAATGTTTCTATGTCAAAAGACATCTTGATTCAAACCAAAATACACAATGGATTAACCCTATGCCTTTTGGAAAAGTATATAAAGCAATCAAACAAAGTGGAAAGAGTGTCTTGGTGGATATATATATATATATAATGGATTGAATGAAAGTTCATTCTATCAGGTCGGTTCCTGCTTACAAGTTGAGTCTTGTCATGAGGATTGGATTCCTCACATCTCATTTGGATCTGATATCAAGAAGCCAGGTCGTGTTATGAAGGTTGGATTCCTCATTTCTCAGTTGGATATGAGAAATACAAGCTAGGTCTTGTATCAGAGAGTTGGATCTCTCATACTCAATTGAAGTTAAATATACTAAAGGATTGATTTATTTGTATTTATTCAAGTTAAATAAATAAAATAATGATATTTTATCTACTTCATACAGTTTGTATTATACATATTATGAATAATTAATTGAACTGCATATATATTATTCAGTTAATTTAGTTAATGTATGAAAGTGTGAAAAGTAGCCAAAAGTTCTAGAGATTGATTCAGCGCCTCCTCTTAGTGTCAGTGTGTGTTTCAACATATGTGACCATCAACCATGTCATTATCCATGAGAAAAAATTCTATCATGCCAAACTCAAGTGACACCATATCTCACTCACATGAAAAATATTCCCTTTGTAGGGCCCATGAAATGGCCAATAGTTCCACATATGACTCATGAGCTCCATATATGAATGTTATGGATAAGTGAAAGAGCCTAAGTATTGATTTGTATAGTAAGTAAGTGATATTTTTAAGGTGGATATTGTTCAGAGATACATTCACATTCAATGGTTTTTCATTAATAGTACTTAAGGGGGTGATTTTCTATAAACCACCCCTAACAACTTTATCTTTTTGTACATTTAGAGGCATTTTTTGGAAATCACCTTTAAAATATAAAACCTACATTTTTTTTACTACATTTACAAGCATTTTTTTTTTTAATTCCCTTAAAACTTCAAATCTCGTGACTTTTAGGGGTGGTTTTACATATCCATTGCCAAAATAAGACGGTTGGACATAGTGTTTTCCAAAAAACTTCCGAAAATTCAATTATCATGACATATGGGGGAATTTTTCAAAGAAAACACCCCGAATAGTGATGAGAATTGAAGTTTTGGGGGTCATTTTTTTACAAACTGCTCCCAAAACTTCAATTCTCATTACGTTTAGGGGTAGTTTCCAAAAATATACCCAATAGAATATATTTAGGAGGTGTGTTTTAAAAACTTCCCCTAGAAGTCATGAGAATTAAATTTTCAAAGGTCATTCATAAAAAAATGTCTCTAAAACTTTAATTCTCATAGATTTTAGGGGAATCTTTAAAAAAACCACCCACAAAATAGATTTAGGGGTAGCGTTTTGAAAACTAGCCATAAAAGTCATGATAATTGAAGTTTTAGAGGTATCTTGTAAAACAATACCTCCATAACTTCAATTTTCTTGACTCTTGGGGGTAGTTTTCATCTACATTGAAAGACCTTAAAAAAATTGTAGAGATGATTTTGGTAAGACCATCATGAACCTAAACGACCATTGAAAGTGTAAATTGTTGTAATGTCTATTGTGACCATCATAGGTAGAAGATTTTTCCTCACATGCGAAGGCCCATCCTTTGGCGTTTCTATAGTACACTTATGAGTGTGATCCATATGAGTTCCCTATGCTACCATGATGGACACCATTTTCACACACCCAAACCAACCATTGAAAATGAAAAAAACATTAACTAGAAATACCACCTTCCATCTCTATGTTTCAAGACCTCAAAATCAAACTCAAAGAAAAGATCAAACTCCGTAAACATGAACTTCACTTCAAAAATCGGTAGAACCAGTTGTTCCTTATTCCATTAATAAGATAGGTGTCACAACCCCACTGATGCATTCTCAAATCTTACAATTGTGCACCTATTGAGGGTGTACCTCACTATGATGGTTCTCACTTGGTTGCTTGGAAACACCAAGGATACTTCGTCTGGACTATGCCTCTTGACCTAGAGCATAACCATACTCTGTTCTAGGAAACAAACAAGTATCACTCCTACTCTAGTGCAACTAACTTGTATACTTAGACAATGTGTTAATAGATTAACACTTAGTCATTTAAGAATACATCCATGAACATGTGAAATAAAGAGAACACTAACGAAACAAAAAAGAGACACACATATATAGTGCAGGTGATACAATATGTTCCTAACACCTGGCTAAGTCTTATTATTCTGAAACAATTACAATATGAGCACTATCGACTTGGTTTACAATTTGGGCAGAGTTGCACGACTCTCCTCACCTCACCTAGACACTCATATAGAGATTCTTCACACTAAGACTCGTCTGTTGAAACAACTTTTGAAACTCCTCTGGTGCACCCTAGATGTGATCCCACCATAGACTCACTGTCTCTTCTCTATCGCAAGAGTTCAAACATCTTTGTGGTTTTGTCTCATGGCATGCCTCACCCAAACCTATGACAAGACTTCCCCAAACCCCAAGGTCACTCTGCCTACTGCTAGATTCAATCCAAAGAGTGTTTCCCCAACTCTAGCCATAGACTCACCTTAATATAGTACAATTCCTCCCATGTGAAGTGAATTGGATCCTTGAGGGAGCTCACCCCTCCTTTTTTGAATATGCCTCAAAAATTTTGTCTTGATGTTTCTCTCATCACCATGCCTTTTTGGTTTTGCACCCTTTTTCTTTTATATGGACTCCAAAATTCACCTTCATGAATCATCATGTCCTTTGGGTCTATCACACACCTTCACAAACCAATGCACCCAAATGAACTAATGCACCCCTTCACAAATTGACATACCCAAATGAACCTTTGCATCCCTTGGTACCAACGTGCCCCAACCTTGGGAATGCCTGTTGTGTCGACATGCCCCAAACTCTTTTTTGTGCCCAACCTTGAGTGATCCATGCTGAGATGTCTCATATTATAGCTCAACGTGCCCCTTCTCTTGTTCTCTTTCACCCCATGCTTCACCTCATGATTGGGAAAGCCCTTGGATATTTTTGCATGCCCAAGGAACCCGCTTTTCCAACTAGTATGACTCTTAGGTGTTAGAGCAACCCCAAGTTCTGTCTCCTTGAGGCCTTGGGTGAGGGTGCATGTTCCCTTCTATCCAAGGACCTTACATCCTACCCCAACTCAATTTTTTTCCATCCCCAAAAACATCCAAAAAAATTTTGATCTCCAAGTCTGCTCGAACCCAATCCTCCATCCATAGATCAACCTAATGGAAACCCCCAATCTCATGCTGCTAAAAATCCCAAAATTTTGTCAAGTGGAAATCTCAATTTTTCCTATGATGGAAACTCTAAATTTTCTTTGGACAAAAAAACTACCAACTTCTCAACTCTTGTATCAAATCGACCTAAAGAAGATCTCGCTCAACTCTGCTACGTTGTCGTGTCATTCTTATCATGCCTTGTTGTTGAAAATCACAAAATTTTCTAAGTGTTAATCTATTGTGATGAATTATTGTGCCCATACTCCAACTACATCTGCCATGTCTCTGCACACTACTAGCATTTACATCTCAAGCAAGTCGGGTAGCTAGTCCAACTTTTCGCTCAATATATGAAAGTGTACGACCTCATGAATTCACCTAATCATTTCTTCCCATCATCTATCACTTCGTCCAACTCCAAATACTAAGGAAAGTGTCCACCCTTTCCTTGCTACTTATACATCTAATATTCATCAAGGAGATCATCTATAATCTCCAAGTGTTGTACTCCCAAAATTACTAGCACGTATGTACTCTCAACCCCTTGTCATTTTATTCTTCTTTCACAAATCATGAGCTAGTTGAATGGCCATTCCAACCATCACATTCCTTGAGTCTGCACACCCTCATGTAAAAATTGGCCATTCCTTTAGCAATTTGATTTGTCTACACACATCCTCGAATCAAGGAAAGGTCACCCCTCACCTTGCTGCACTATGAAGACACCCCAAAACAAGGTCATATATGGCACCTTGACTACACTTCCCACCTCGTGGCACAATTATCCAATATTCTACAACCACACATATTTTACATCTCATCCAAGTCTATGAAGATTCAAGGGAAATCACTGTGCATCTGCATGTCCAACCAACTCTGCCCTTGTGACTCAAACAGTGATCAAGTCCATAAGTATGGCTTCCTTGGACAAATTCTCCCCATTTTCAACTACGAATTTAGATATGAAACATCCCATCTGCACCAATAACCGCACATCCAGATTATCTTTGCCCCATTACTTCACCACCTGACCATGTTGTTTCATCTACCTCTCTATTCCTTGAAATGGTTAGGTTTGAACCTCAACCACGCTTCCCAAAGAAAGATAAATTCCCATGCCCAAGTAATCTCTTCATCAATCTACCTGTCTTCACAATCCTCCAAACCAAGTCAAGTCCTCAACTCACCTCCTTCCATCATGTCACCTCTTTGCAACTCAACATCTCCAATGAGTTTTTCCAATGCACCCACACTCCTCAAATGTCCTAATGAACTATCCAAAGTGATCCAAGTAGAATGAGTCGCCCCTAAAGAAATTCCATGCCTAAGGGACATTTGAACCAAAATTTTTTCCAACCTCAACCAACGACCCTCTCGGATCTCTGAGTCATCAAAATATGATCCACAAGTTAGCAAGGTACACTCTTCCTCATCCAATGCGACATACCAAAGGTGATAAAACACCACCCAAGTCACTTATCATGCGTTCTTCCCTTTCAGGATGACTACCAAAAATTCTTGGTCGACTTCATTGTTGACTTCATCCATCTCCTAGAACAGAACTGCCTTGCACCTATGCAAGCATCCAAACTATGGCACTATCATCGCAACTTGTCAATTCATTGCATGACCCAACAAATCTTGCTAAGACACCAAAAACCAAGGTACCTCATCCAAGAGTTAGGAAACTCCTTAGTCACCTCCACTGTTGCATCCAAATCTGTCTAATTCCACCACAAGACTCATCTAAGTAGGTCACCCCAAGCTCTCCACACATTCTCCCAAGTCAAGGCATCCCAATTGCTACATGAATTCTTTGAATCTACACCACTTGAGCCACCCTCAAGTCTGTCAGTTTTCACCGCAGAAATAGATTATGCTTGAACCACCAAGTCACAATATGTCCCTTCAAAGAACTCACCGAAACACTTAGGAAATGCAAGAACTCAAAACCAGCCATACCTTTCCAATTAAATTCTTGGCTATACCCATGGTTGAAGTCTGTTTTCTTGGATCTTCAGTTTCCCAAGCCATCGACTCTCCACATGAACTCCCCTTAATCACTATTCATAGCTCCACAAAACTGCATAGCACCTTCACTACAATACAAGGTTGGGACCATTTGTCCACTTCAAAAATACATCTAAGTCCCAAATTTTCCATGCAACCAACCGAACTCATCTCCAATGTACTTCCATCTTCACACCTTGACTATTTCCACTTGAAGGAACCATGCACACAATTTCCAACTACTAAGCCATACTATTTATAATTGAATATATTAACTCTACGAAGAGCTACCCCATATGAAGGTTGTGGTTGACCCACTCGTCCAACAACCCAAATCAACTTAATTGATATTCTCGATGATGTACGACATGGATATGTCATGATAAAAATGTGCCCAACCAACTTCCTTGTTGCGAAGCTTCTCTAGGTCACATAAAGTTTCCCAACTCATCCAAGTGCTTCAACTCATCACATGGCGACCTTCCCTATCATCAATCTGCACAAAGGTGTGTCCACTTCATCATAACCTAAAACTACTCCACTTCATGATCACCCTTTGCGATCACTTTTGGGATCATTGGTGTGATCAGATCTACAACAAGTCCTGTGTTCGTTCACATTTCCCAAGTGACTCATTTCACCATGAGCTCTATTCCTAGTCTTCCTAAGGTGTGCACACAAGTATGTTTACAAGTCGTGGATTCATCTTCAACTTGGCACTTTACTTCTGTTGCAAACCAAACCAACCAAGTCTACACCCAGACTATCACTATGAAAGGTCAGTCCACCTTACCGAACAATTCACCAAGTTTGCAACCAAATTTTCTTTGTGCTATGCCTCACCACCACTGTCACCACCATAGTAGTAGAGTGCGTTTCAAGATCTAATACGATCTATCATTAAGATATTGGTGAATAGATAGCCAACCTATTCACCAAAATAAGCTATGATATCATATGTCACATCCCCACAAGATGCCTTCCTTAATCTTACAATCATGCACCTCTTGAGGGCATGCGACACAACAATGGTTCTCACTTGGTTGCTTGGAAATACCAAGGATGTTTCATTCGGACTACGCCTCTTCACTAGAGCATACCCATACTTAGTTATAGGCTACATGTGAGTCACACTCCTACTCTAGTGCAACTCACTTGTATAGTAAGACAATTTGTTAACAACTTAACACTTATTCATTTAAGCATACATCCATGAACATGCAAAACAAATAGAAAACTTACGAAACAAACAAGGGTCACACATATATAGTGTGGGTGACACAAGATGTGCCTAACACTCGACTAAGTCTTATAATTGTGAAACAATTACAATATGATATGAGCACTATCGACTTGATTTACAACTTGTGTAGAGTCGTATGACTCACCTCACCTCACTACGACACCCTTATATAGATTCATCACACCAAGATTCGTCTATCACAAAAAATTCTGCAACTCTTGTGGTGTGCCCCAGATGTGCACCCATCACAGACTCACGATATCTTCTATGTTGCAAGACTTCACATAGACCTATGGTTCTGTCTCATAGCATGCCTCACCCAGAACTACAACAAGAATTCCCCAAACTCCAGATTTTCCTTGCTTGTTTCTAGACTCAATCCAAAGAATGTCATCCCAACTTTGTCCACAAAATCACCTCAAGGTAGCACAAGTCCTTCCATGTGGAGCGAATTGAGTCTTTGAGTGAGCTCACCCCTCCTTATCCAAATTTTCCTTAGAACTTTGGTGCTAATCTTGGTCTCCCCATTGTGCCTTCTTGGTTGTGCACCCATGTTCTTTTATATCCACTCCAAACATTACCTTCACGAATCGTCGCATCCTTTGGCTGTGTCGCACCCCATTGCGGACTAATGCGCCCAAATGAATCGAAGCGCCCAAATGAACCCATGCACTCATCAACCTTCACACCCCTTGGGACCAACGTGCCCCAACCTTGGGCATGCTCCTCATGTTGATGCACCCCTACCTCTTTGGTGTGTGTAGCCTTGTGTGCTCCATGCCAAGCCGACATGTATTCTAGCCCGACACACCCCTTCTTTTAGTCGATTGTTCCCCACGCTTCACCTTATGCTTGGGAAATCCCTTGAGCATGTTCATGCAACCAAGGTGCCCACTTTCCTAACTAGTGTGATTCTTGGGTGTCAGAGCAACCCCAAGTTTTGTCTCCTTAAGGAATTGGTCGAGGGTGCCTGAGCCCTTCTAGTCGAGGACCTTACAATAGGAGATAACCCCACTACATGTGCCTCTTCCTTCCATTATCATAGGGTGTAATGGTTGTCTTTCCCACAACAAGTTGAGATTATATTGCAAAATGTCAGAGATAGAGTTCTATCAAGACATTATGACTTGAGTCCCTACTTCCCCTCCCGTCTATCATGTCTACAAACTTAGATTATATCTCCCACTACTAGGTACTCACCTTAGGTTGTGCCACATCATCCTCACAAACACTCCTCCCAAACACCAAGGAATTTTAAAATATAATCGTAATCATGGTAAAATTAAAGAACATTATGCTAAAAGTTATTTACTTCGATGAAATGTCAAATAATTTCAAAATCTAAATTGTTTAGATTTATTTTTTTTTATTTTTTTTTAAAACACATTTTATTTGCATCCCAAAGCATCTCTCAACTAGACTAACTAAATATATATATTAATTATTTTTAAAAAAATTAATATATATATATATATATATATATATATATATATATATAATTGTTTAAATTTTATATCAATAATATAAAATAAAAACAACATAAGTAACCATAAGTAAAGTTTTTCCATAAGTAACCATATGCTGTTTTCTTAAAGGTGAAATGAATTTCAGTAAGCCGTATTGATATAAAATAAATAATATAATTATTTAATAATGGCTCTTCTCTCACTATCTTTCTCAGACTTTTTTGGTCCTGATGATGGATCCTGTTATGGATCCGAAACGTCGACAACAAGATGTCTTAAATACTGTGGTTCTTCCGACAATCTCTGAACAAAAACAACATATTGAAAATTTATACATAAATACTATTTTATGTATATACCATTTTTTTTTTTCATTTTTTAAAGGATTTGTTTGTGTCGCTAATAAAGTCCATATTCATTTCTTATTTTAGATACCCAAGTTATGACTAGTATATTTAAATAATTTTTCATTGATTTTCAAGATTGGTTATTATTGGATTTTTTAATTCAATCATATTATATTAAACACGTAGAGTTTTTCCATAAGTAACCATATGTTGTTTTCTTAAAGGTGAAATGAATTTCAGTAAGCCGTATTTTTTCTCATCCTAATCACTTATTCATAATTTATATTCATCTGAATCACTTATTCATTTATAATCCTAATCACTTACTCATAATTTATTTTCATTTTAATCATTGAGAAAGTTTTTTACAATTTAATATAATATAAAGAAATAAAATTCTCAAAATATTAAATAAATAAAAAATACTTATTCATTTACATTGAGAGAGTTTTTTACAATTTAATATAATATAAAAAATAAAATTCTTAAAATATTAAATAAAGAAAAGACTATATAACATTTACTCAATTCAAAAAATAAAGTTAAAGATTTTTTTACAATTTAATATAATATGAAAAAAAATTCAAAATATTAATTAAATAAAAATATATAACATTTATTCAATTCAAAGTTAAAGATTATATATTTAAATCTAAATAGATAGAATATGTATACTTCTTATCAAAAGTTTCATATATTAATTTTGTGTCTAATTTAACTGCAATCTTAAAAATAGATTATTATTATTATATATAATTTTAATAAAAAAAAATCAAAATTATCAAATAAATTTAAAACCAATCTTAAATTCCAAATAATAGTTTCCTCTTATAAATTTAAACAATAATATCAATGTTAAAAGTTAGAAAAAACCTACATTTAACAATGTCGAATTAAAGCATGAATGTCTTGATTTATACCCACACATAATTCTTTCTCAGCATTAGATGCACCGATAACTAGTGTTTTGCCTCTAATAAAAAGTATTGTGGAGTTGATTGATGTAAATTGTTTTTTCTTTATACCATAACTCTTATTGTGACCTAAATTAGAAATGAAGAATGGAACTTTGATATATAAAATATAAATATTAAAATATTTGTTTTAATTTATGAATGATAAATAAAGTTTTAAATAAAATAATATTTATAATCAATTATTTTGAAATCAATTTTTTAAATAAATAAAAAATAAAATAATATTTATTTAAATTAAATAAGTGTTTTAATAATATTATATTAAATAGTAAATTAGTTTAAAATTATCTTAACTTTAGTTTTAACTTTAGTTTTATTGGTGAATTAAAAGAGATCAAATTCTTTTATACACAAATCTTTTTTTAATTTTAATGATAAAAACTTAAGAAAACGTTTATGCCTACAAAAATCTATCCCCTCTTAAGACTTTAAAAATAAACTAATTATGTAAATTTACATACCATTTTAATACAAATTTATTATACTAAAGTTTTAATATTTCAATATGAATGACTTTATAATCGGAGAGAAAGATTGAAAGGTTGGATCATAATTAGACGTTACTTTCTCTAAAGTGATGAGTATGCCAATATCACATTGATTATGTAAATTTACATACCATTTTAATACAAATTTATTATATTAAAGTTTTAATATTTCAATATGAATGACATTATAATAGGAGAGAAAGATTGAAAGGTTAGATCATAATTAGACGTTACTTTCTAAAGTGATGAGTATGCCAATATCACATCATTTACACAGAATGTCAAGATAATTTGATAATTATCATTAAAACTTCTATACGACACATTTTTAAAGTAAAGAATATGTCCATACCAATTAATAAATAATGACAAATGCAATTACGTTAAGAAAATAACTTAAATAGCAATGTGTGCAAGTACACTAGGAAGATACTTGTTATTCAATGATAATTAGTACTTCAAAGCATTATTTCTTAAAGGCAATCAATTAATAACAACAAATGCAAGTACATTAAGAAGATAACAAGTACATTAAGAAGATAATTTGATGCATAATTAATTGATAATTTGATGCATAATTAATTGAGTTCATAAAAAAGTAAAGTACATTAAGAAGACAATTTGATGTCTAATGAGTAATGATTAAGATTTCAAAATGTTAAATCTTTAAATAATAATATGCTAATATCAATTGATAGTAGAGAAGATACATTAAAAGATATTTTGGTATCACGAAATTATTAAACATATGTTTTTAAATAAATTTTTTTATTAAAATGTAGATAAGTATAAAGTTGGATAAAAGGCCTTGGTATTGGAAGTAATGGAGAAACTACTCCCTCGTGGTGGAAGCCCATTTAGAAGTTTAAATGTCTTGGAAAATAAAAAAATATTTATGTGGTTTTTTCTTAATAATAAGGCCAGTGTCTTTGGAAATGGGATCTTAGCCCAAAAATTAAGCTTTTTCTTTGCTTATCTCTGGAGAATAGGATTCTTACCTGGGATAATCTTCAGAGGAAGGGGTGGGAGGGACCAAACATCTGTGTTTTATGTCAAGAAGAAGCTGAGTTTGTTCATCATCTTTTTGTTTCTTGTCGCTTTGGTCGGGAGGCATGGAACTGATTATACTCATAAGTAAATATTTGTTCCATTTGGGAAGGAGGCTGCCTCAACTCTAGCTATGAGAGTTGGCTCAAGAAGGATACATCCCTTACAACGCTCTCGTCGATTGTTTGTTGGATCTTGTGGCTAGAGAGGAATCTGGTTACATTTGAAGGGCACAAAGTATCGGTGTTTTCGGTCACAGCTAAGGTCAAATCTCTATTGCCACTAGTGGAGGAAAAACACTAAAATTTTGTAGAGACCCAGTGTAGTGGAAAAGAACAAAACACACTGAGATACACATGCATTACATTAGAGAGTTTTTTCATGATGGGATCATAGATTTTCATTACTATCCTTCCTCTAAATGGACTATAGACATCTTCACCAAGACTTTCACTGAGCAGAAATTCCACTTTTTATGTGACCTCCTTGGAGTGAAGAACACAACTATATTTTCTTTTTAGCATTGTAGTTTGACGGGGGGTACCATGAGGTTTTCCCTCTTTCCTCTTTTCAATGTTCATTCATTAGATGCATTGTAAAATGGGTACCTAACATGGCTTCTTGTCGGGACCCATTCGTCATTTACCCTCTAATAGTGTTTGCGAGGGGGGGTTGTTGGAGATATTGCACACCCACATAGTATTTATATTCCTAGGTTGATTATTCTATGTTGAGGGTGAAACTATTCATATATAACATCCCCTATATGAGGGTTACACACCCTATTCATTCAATAGTCAATTTCACTTCAGTTACACTAGTGGAGTAGATTATTGCATTGAAACCTCAGTATTACCACCAATTGTTGCATTCTCACCTTGGGATCATCACCAAAAAGGAACCACACATGTGAATGCATGAGATTATCCTCACTCCATTGTTAATATCCAACTAACTAATGATTTCATGGCTAGTTAACTAGGACTAGCTGGCAGTTCACTCCCGTGTTTGTCAGTGTGTGTTCACATCTCTATATGTCACTACTATGGCACATTAGTTCAGCCATGTAGAGTATATCATGTGCATTTTCCCATTCTCTCATTTGTTTAATACAATTATTTATTCTCTCTCTCTCTCTCTCTCTCTCTCTCTCTCTCTCTCTCTCTCAACTTTGCAAGCTTTGTGTGAATTGTTGCTAGATAGATTCTTTGTGTAGGTTTCAACCAAATTTTACATTCTCACCTTAAGATTTATTTTGTTTGTAAAATAGAGTTTTATGCTTAAAGTAGCAAGTATACTTATCTATATGTGTAGTGAATTTCTACTTGAGTTATCAAATCAAAACCATTTATTTATTGTGTGGTTGGTAGAAAGGCCATGAAATGGATCAACTATGATGTGGAATTTCATTCTATGCAAAGGAATTGGAAGAAATCATTAAGAGCATGATTGAAGATGTTGATGATACTGTCGCTTTTGGTAATAAACATTTTGAAGTTTTAGGATAAGGACTAAAAGTTGTATATCAAGAGGTTGGTGAAGTATTATGTAAGCTTCCATAAAACACCCATTGATCAGGTAATATGAAATATTTTGATAGAATCCATGCAAATATGGATTTAGTATGCTTATATTTCATATGCACTAAATATCATTTAGGTAAGAATTCATTTAGACATGAATTGATATCATAAATTTATTTGGTTATGTGGTTTGAATGCATATATGTAAATGATACCTAGGTGGGGTATGTTAAAAGTAGGACACCTTAGACAATAAATATTGTTAAAATATATTTATGCATTCATATGAAATAAAATAGTGGTGGCATGTGTGTTGGTTATGAGATCAGAACCAAAACAAGTCAAGACCTATGATCCTATTGTGATAGTGAATGTCATGTGTGAGGTCATAGTTCTTTTGGATATGAAAAGGCTATAACACTAGAAAAGTGTCCAGTGGACTCCATGATTTTATGAGAGTCATGGACCATAAACTTCTTTCCAACACTAAAGAGAAATAAGAGTGTTTATCCCTAGTGTTATGTTTGGGCTAAAGAGGAAGGTGTCCTTATGGACTAGCAAGTATTGGGGAGGTGGCTTGGTGATGTGTTGAGGCATTCGATAAACCTTCCAACTTGTCATGGTGGAATGCATGACACGAGAATGTGTTATTATATGTGATGTTGGAGTGTGTAATTTGTGGCTATGCATACATATGTGTTGGAACAAATGTATGATTGCATTGTATGAATGCATGCTTGTACCATATTTCATTATATTCCATATGTTACCAACTAAAAGTGATTGAATTATTGGTATGACCATAATCCTGAGACTATTTCTTGGGATATTATGTCTATCATAGTGAAATAATTGTATAAATAAGTATTCATGTTTTGTTTGACAACATCAAAGCTATATCGAAAGAAATTTTTTATAGAATGAGATGTCTTGGATATGGAAATGAAAGTAAGCCATAGTAAAGTAATGGACTATTTCCTACACAATCCAAAGTTAAGTGTTATGTAGAATTTCGTATATTATTTGGAAGTGAGTATTGTAATAACTATTTCCAATGTTGGTTCAAATATAAAGAGATGACTCATAATACTAGTATGTTTGTGACATTTGTTGTCGAGAGATCTACCTAGTAAGGGAAAATAATGGTTATTGTAAGTCGAAAATCACAACAAGAAGGTTATTTTGATGACACTAGAACCAATGATATACCTTGATCATTATAAATTGTTAATTTATTATAGGATACCATTAGGATTCCCTAGTAGTAAAACTCTATAATTTAGTTATCTTCTTACATGTGGAAGCCTTGGTAAATGATGAATCGCCCAAGGTATTGTTTAGTAGAGAAGGGGATGATTTAGCTTGGAAGGGTGAGTAGCTGCAAGAAAGAAGAAAATTGAATGAATCTATTGTGAGACATTTATGTTTCATATTTTTAAGGACCAAGGATGTTGTGTCAAAAAATAAAGTAATTTGGACTCTTACCTATGGCAACCATGTGGAGTAGATAAATATTCATAAAAATAAGTATTGGAATGAATTTCACACTTAATCTTGTGTTATGATTATATATGCTTATATTGTGAAATTAAAATTCCTAAGAATGGGATAATCACTACATAAAATGGCTACAACATGCGTCTTTTCCTATATGATT
Source organism: Picea engelmannii (assembly GCA_009831015.1). Classification (NCBI taxonomy): domain Eukaryota; kingdom Viridiplantae; phylum Streptophyta; class Pinopsida; order Pinales; family Pinaceae; genus Picea; species Picea engelmannii. Next base: position 831,132 of record ML780634.1, read on the forward strand.
ATTATAGGTGCAACTAAAGAATGAAGACGTGGGTTTATTATTGGAAAGAATTGCATTAAGGATGATATCATTCCAAGGGGACCCCATATGAGAATTGGGTGAGATGTTTAAATATGTGGTAATTTGGTAAGTTAATTACCATTTAATTATTATTGGAATTAATAAAAATAATATAATAAATAATTGCATTTGGGGGATAAAACTCCCTTGAAGCACCATGGGGAAATGAACTAATGAGTGGAGAAGTAGGGTGTTCAAATTTATAATACTTCATTGTGTATTCCAAGAATGTACTTAAGGCTTCCTACCCCCTTTCCTTATGTGATCCATGTATTATTTTCCCAACACTATGGGTGTAAACATATTCCTCATGTAAGTGTGGTATTGATAGAAGCCTTGGGAGGGATTCTCTCAACATTTGGGAGAAACATAATTCATTCATTCTCTCATTCATATGGTGTCATTGAAAGTGCATTATGATAATGGAATATGTGGCCATAGATAAATGTAGAAGCTATGATTGAGTTTATGCTTAATATTCAAGTTATAGTTGAGATTCCCTAGTTCTCTGCATTAGGTATTCCCTAGGAAACTAATCTGTCGGAGCACCAGTGCGAAGTGGGATAGCCTAAGGGAGTATTTATAAGTGAAGGGTATCCCATTCCTTATGTTGTGTAGGATTGAGGGGTAATAGAGGAAAGTGAGTGGGGTGGATGTAGTAAGAATGGGTTGAAATGTTATCCCTTATTTGTTATATTTAGAAATTGTGTTGAGAGAGAAGATGTGGATATATAACAAGTTGATTCAACATGATGCCATAATAATTAAAGTTGATAAATTGAGAAAGGTTTCCCATTTTTTTCCCAAAAATCTCACATTTAAAGTAGTGAACATTGCAGATATTTTCATGAAATAAATTATTAGATTGCATGGGATGCCTACCATGATCATATCAAATAGAGGTCCAAAGTTTACTAGAAATTTTTGGAAGGGGTTGCTTGAAGGGTTTGCTACTAAGTTAAATTTTAATAGCTCTTATCATCCACAAACAAATGGACAAGTTGAAAGGACACATCAAACACTTGAAGACATGTTTAACATGTATGTTATGAACAAACCAACTAAGTGGGGTGATTATTTACATCTTGAAAATTTTTCTTATAACAATGGATATAAGGAATAATTAAAAATGAGTCCATTTGAGGTTATTTATGGTAGAAGATGTAATAATCCAATGAGATAAGATAATCTAGTGAACAAGATCATTCCTTGTTATGCATCAAACACCCAAATAACATAAAAGGAGAAAGAGAAGTGTCGTCACACCTTACAATGAGAGAATAATGAATGTGGAGCCTCTTAAAGGGGGAAACATGATTTTACAATAGATGAAATGTACAATATGAGATGATTTCTAAAAGTAGGTATCATTGGAATATATAGGACACAAAAGGTATAGTCACAATTAAAGAGTCTAGCAACCAACACTAATATAACAATATAAATATAATGACTCGATATCTAGGATTTTATCTAGGACTTAAAATGCCCCTCCCATTCAAACACGTTTTTCCCTCAACACTTGATTAGTTGTGTATGTTTCTTCATTAACAACACATCTTCCCATGTCACCTCTTCTACTATTATGTTCTTCCACTTGATGAGATACTCAATAATTTTTAGCTTATATAGTTGCTTGATCCTCATTTCAAGGATTGTTTCTAGTTCTAGTATGATTTTCCCTTTTTCATTAATCTCTAGTAAAATAGTTTGAACTAGGATCTTGTCATCGATTACCTTTTTTAATAAATAAACATGGAAGATTGGATGTACATGTGAAGATGGAGGAAACTTTGATTTGTAGCAATGTAGAATCGGGTGAAACTCTACTTTTCACACAGTAAGTATTACATTGGGTGAAACTTGGAAATTCCCACATTGAATGCATTCATTGAGTCCCTAATACATGAGAAAGAGAATCTCACAAAAATGGGAACACTCAAACTCCAAAGAGAATGCACTTATTGTGCATAAAATTTGCAAGACTAACTCGAAATACAAAAAGAAATCAAAGGGAAAGAAGGATCTCAATCAAAGGGATGAAACTTCAAAACCTATAATGATTCTTCAAACTCAAAAGAAAGAACGGAAAAAAAAAAAATGAAATAACAGTGCATTTATTGCAATCATGGTTATCATCTTGAATCGTCTTGAATCATATTGCATGAAGAAAACCATTGACCTCATGGTGAAAACACTCCAATAGAACAATCTTGGAGACTACATTCCTAATAATGCAAAGATGATAGTATACTTTGGCATGAACTATTTGGTTACTTAAATATTAGGTACATGTGGTAGCTCAATAAACTAGGGATGGTGGAAGGTATGTCGAACATACAATTTTCAAAAGGAGATTTTCAAGGATGTGTTCATGGAAAGAATCTATAAGAGAAATTTGAGAAAGGGAAGGTGATGTAGGAGCATCACTCCACCTCAACAATGCGCCAACATTCCATCACATCAACGTGCATTTCAGAGAAGGAGAGGCATCGACCCTCCCATTTTTTAAAATTTGAAATATAATCCTATACGGATTCATGTTGAAAGCTTGAGTGAAAACCAATCCATATCTCTGAATAGACAAAAGATAAGGTCTCCTTTAATGGCTGACAGGTTGATGGCTCTAGGTTCAATTCAGACTAGATGGAAATTTATGAAAACTTCAATCTAATAGATGAGGTTAGGTGACAAGGACAAGCTCGTAGAGCCCCTATTTTGTAAAGAGATCTTGTAACAGATTTCAAGGGGAGAGTTAGGAGACTTGAGAGAGAGATCTCGGGGAGAGAGGTCTGATAGTAGAAGAAGAACTCAGGATAGAGTTAGAATATGAGAAAGAACTGAGACACTGTCTTAGTCCAATTTATGTACACATTTGTAACAAACATTCATCTTAATATGAATAAAATAAGTTTTTCCTGCACACGATGTGTTTATGAATTATTTGTATTATTTGAATGTTATCTATGTGTTAATGTGATGTAGATGTATGATAGGTTTCATCTGCAGTCGGTAGATAAATTTATTTATCTTTTCTTGAGTTTGAAGTATCATTATATGTCCTTTAGGTTGTGCAAGGAGTGCACAATATAACATTTGAAGTTTTGTAGCCAACGCAAGGAATGCACATTTAAATTCTATGGAATCAAAAAAGAATGTGCCAAGAGGGCACACTAGAGTGATCAAAAACTCAAGAAGAACCTCAAGGATATTGAATAGCTTAGAGGGGAGACAATGCAAAATATGCACAGAGAGGCAGAGTTACTAAGGACTCTGTAGAGCTATGTCAGGAGGGTATCGAGCGAGTGCAAGAGTGCACAGAAGGAAACATATCTTGAGTTCAAGGAGAAACAGAGTTACTGAACACTTTGTAAGGAAGATCTTTGCAAGGTTTGCATCGAGCAAGGAGAATTCCAGGAGGGCGAGAAGAATTTATTTTCAAGAAATCCTTCGAATCTGAGTTTGATGAAATCTGAGAAACATAAGGAGTGCGTGGAAGATCGAAATCTTCGAGGAGATCAAGCTTAGAAGGAATAACACAAGGAGTGAGTGGGTGATGGACTTATTCCAAGTCCTAAATCTTGGAATAGATATAGTTTTCAAGCACACAAGCGAGACCCAGAGGACGGGTTCGCGGGAGAAAGTTCAAAGGCCGAAAATCTTTGAACGTTGACAAAATATTCCAAGTCGGGAGAAGGTGGAAGCTCAAGAGGAGGAGCAACAACAACTATCGGATTGGTTTTAAAGAGGAGTCTGGACCGTTATACCAATGTCCAACGAACAGAGGAAGTGAAAAGAAGAAGAACAGATCTCCAGTGTTGGATCTGAGCGCAAAGGGTCAACAATCATTTGATCAAGGTGAAGTTCACGGGTTTTAACCCTTGTGTACATAGGGATACTTGTTAAAGATTGAGGATTGAGATTGTCGAAGGCCGAAGAGACGGAGAGACAAAGTATAATATCAACCATTCGATCAGTCTAAGGAAATCTGATTTTTAAGATCATCCGAAGGAAATCTCGAGTGTCGGATCGATCAAGAGAATTTGGACCGTCAGATATTGTGAGTTCAGGAGGAGGCAAGTTTGAGACTTGAAACTCACGAAGCGTGAATAGCCAAAGAGATGAGAGTTGTCGATCTATAGGGGGACACTTGTCAACAGATCGCGAGCTCGGAGAAAATTGTATAGAGTCTCTAAGTTGAGATTTGAGATTCGTGAAGCCTGAAGAGCCAAAGCAGATCCGAGACGTCAGATCACCCGAAGTGAATCTAAGTCGTCTGACCAGGAGAGAAGACATGGAAAAGATCTGAATATTCCGAGTAAAGGTCTGAAGTAGACCTTAGTCGTTGATCCAAAGAGGACACACGTCAGTGGATTATAGCCTCCGGTTAGAAGTCATTGGAGGAAGGTGAGGTTTGACATTTGAGATTTTCAAATCTTGGAAACCCGAAACGAAAAGAGTCATCGATGTGAAGGTGGACACATGGTAGCAGATCCAAGACTTTGGAAGAAAGAGGAGGAGACAAGGTCCGAGGACCCGGAGAAAATCTTGGTCATTGATCAAGGAAGGAGTCATAGGACCATTGATCTAGTTGAGGAAGCCAACGTCCTGAAGTAGGAGAAAAAGAGTTGATTTGGGAGGATACGTGTCAGCAGATCTTCCACTTTGGAAGATACCCGGTCAACAATGGCAAGGATTTGAGATTTGAAAGTCCTGAAGGTCAGATTTGAGAAGGAGATCCTGGCCGCACATTTAAAGGGAAAGGTGTTGAAAGATATTTCATTCTAGAAGATTTCCATACAGAGGTAGCGAAGGTTTGAGACTTCAAAATCCTGAAGTTTGGAATCGCGAAGAGATCTCGACCATTGATTGAGAGGAAGAATATTTGGTCCATAGATTTGAGGAGGAGAGATATGAACCATCAATCGAGGGTATCATCAAGATTAGAAGATCGATGGTCCCACAACATTTCAGGGATTGGAGGTGCATGATATTTAATAGGAAGTCACGTGGTCATGTGAGGATGTCATTCAAGGTCACATGCGAAGAAGGATATTAACAAAGGGAGCTTGTGGAGGTTGAGAATCAAGATTCCCAAAGGTCGGACTCACGGAGGGGATCTTGACCATAGATTCAAGGAGCCAGATGGTAGCAGATCTTCCACTCCAGGAGATTTCCATATAGAGGAGAGAGAAGTTTGAAAACTGAAATTCTCAAAGCCTGAAAGGAAAAATCAACAACAGTCATTGATCTAGAGGGGAGTTACGTGGCAACATATCACAATGAAATGAGATCGTGCATAGGAGACAGGGAAGGAGATTCAATAGCAGTCGTTGATCAAAGGAAGCACCAAAGGAGCGGAGATCGACGGACAAGAAGGATTGTGGGGCTAGAACTTGCATGGAGGATAATTATTCTAGAGCGAGCCACAATTGGAACCACGATATTCGCAAATACATACGTGGTAGTACGTAGAGGATTGCAGGGAAAAAAGCGGGTTGGTTTGAAACCACTCTTTCCCATGCCCACAGTCACGCATTATCACAAGGACATGACCCATGGTCGTATGAAGGAGGGGCTAATGCCAAAGGGGATTATGCCTGAAACTAGTGTTTTGGGAGTGCGCAAAAATTAGCCCGCGAGTCTGACAGACCCGCACATAGAAGGAAAAAGGGACCTGTGTATATTTGAATTGGGTTCAAAGAGGAACCTGAGGAGTCAATTCAACCTTGCATTTAGAAATATCCTAGACCAGGAGGTCACAAAACCCCAGGAGAGTAGGGGGGTTGCATCAGGTGGTATCAGATCTTGAGTTTTGTCTATAGATTTCAGGCGAAAGAGAAAGAGGATGAGTCCCTAATTTTGTTTGCAAACAGTAGGAAAAGGGTGAGACGGTGAAAGGAGATGACCTAATAACATTAGGTGGTATCACAAATAAGAATTTTTCTATAGACAACGGGTGAAGGAGCAGGGTACTGATGCTCTGTAAGGAATTTGTTGCACGCGTACAAAACAACAATAATTTAAACATCCAGGTGAGTTGTGAGAGAAGATGGAGATACTCGCAGGTGTAGAGTGATCCATAAACTTGCTAGGATGGAAGGTAGAAGGTAGAAATGGCTACTAAAGGCCATGAGCATGGTCAAAGAGAAGGCCTCAAGCATAAATTCAATCCAGGGATGGATCTGGAGCTTAATGAGATAAAATAAAGAATGGAGTAGATGACATTAAAAATGCAGCAAGATGCTAAAGCGCATTGGGAGTATGAGTGGCCCATGAAGAAGAAGGTGAAGTGGTCAGTCAAGAGATTTTTGGCCAGAGGACAACGACAACTATTAAAGAGGTGGCTGAGGTATGTTGAAAACCTCAGTGACATAGAGGAAGAAGTGGTTTATGTATGTGAACCAGAAATTGGGAGACACCTCAGTGATGAGGAGGAGGTGAGATCAGATGAAGATCTTATAAACTGCCAAGAGGAAAGAAATGGACTTCCAAGTTTCCAAGTGGGAAATGGAAAGAGATCAATGGAAGGTCTCAAATACTGTGAGGGGAGCAGTGCTGAAAGTTCAAATTTCCAGGTGGGTAGGGAGAAAGAAATGAGACTGTCAAAAAGTCTCAGGAGCTCAGAAGTGGGTTCATGTCAGGAAGGAGTGTTGATAGATGAAGATTCATGTAGATTTGCAGACCATGTGAATGAATATGATGAGAAGTTAGAAACTTCCACCATACAAGAGGAGGATCAAAGGAGCATTCTGATTATTGGAGGGATCAAAGAATTTCTGCCACATAGCCAAGTGAAAGCCAGTGCACATGATGAAAGTGCAAAAGAAGAGGGAGGACAACCAGCAGACATTGTCAAAGAGGATGAAATGGAGCAGACATTGATGTCTACACCAATAGAAGGAGAAGAGAAATCAGAGGAATGCTTCAAAATTTTCAGACAGGAAGCTGAAACAGAGATGGCTGCAGCACTGGAGCCTGCAGCAGAAAGAGAAACAGACAACAAAGACATTGTTGATTTGTATGAAGAATTGGAATCCCTAGAGTGAAGGGTAATGGTGAAAAGATTTCGCATCCATCATATCAAATTGGAGACAGATGGAGGAGCATACTAGCCAAAGGAGTAGCTGGAAAAAGTTGGACTTGAACCAACACAAAAGGAGCTGACAGAAATCAAGATTTCAGAGAAGGAGGGAGATGAGCGACAACTTTGAGATGAGACTGTGGAACTGGAGTCTACAGTAGGGTGGAAATCTAAGGCCACAAGAGATGGAGAAAATCGTAAGGGGGATCGAGATGATATACCCACAGATAATGAAGAGTTGCAGCCGAGAAAACTGCATAAGAAGAACCAACCACCAGAGTAGTTGGACAAGGTGATAGAAGCGATCATGAAGCTATTTTTGAGGTCAGTGCAAGAAGCAGTTAGAAAAGGGGAGTTGAACAGAAGAGAGCCTGCCATAGTAGCAGGGAAGAAACAAAAGAAGCAGCAGCAGCGACAACATAGCTGGAGAGGTGGAAGAGAACAACTCCAAGGAAGAGTTTGGGATCCAGGGGGATTTCAACACTGGAGAAGAGGAACTCATGAGACGTAGCTTATGATTTTCCTAGTAGTGTAGTATGATGCAAGAGCATCACTCCACCTCAGCAACACGTCAGCACTCCAGCACATCAATGTGCATTTCAGAGAAGGAGCGGCACCAACCCTCCCATTTTTTCAAATTTGAAATATAATCCTATACGGATTCATGTTGAAAGCTTGAGTGAAAACCAAGCCATATCTCTGAACCAAAAGAAGATAAGGTCACCTTTAATGGCTAACAAATTGATGGCTCTAGGTTCAATTTAGACTAGATGGCCATTTATGAAAAATTCAATGTAATAGATGAGGTTAGGTGATGAGGACAAGATCGTAGAGCCCTCTTTTGTAAAGAGATCTTGTATCAGATTTCAAGGGGAGAGTTAGGAGAATTGAGAGAGAGATCTTGGGGAGAGAGGTATGATATTAGAAGTAAAACTCAAGATATATTTAGAATAGGAGAAAGAACTAAGACTCTGTCGTATTCTAGTCTATGTACACATTTGTAAACAACCATTCATCTTAATATGAAGAAAAGCAGTTTTTCCTACACATGATGTGTTTAAGAATTATTTGTATTCTATGAATGTTATCTGTGTGTTAATGTGATGTAGATGTATGATAGGTTTCATCTGGAGTTGGTAGATAAATTTCTTTATCTTTGTTTGAGTTTGAAGTATCATTTTGTGTCCTTTAGGCTATGCAAGGAGTGCACAACAGAACATTTGAAGTTATGTTGCCAGCGCAAGGAATGTGCATTTGAATTCTACGGAATCAGAAAAGAACGTGCCAAGAGGGCTCACCAAAATGATCACAAAATCAATTGGAACCTCAAGGATATTGAATACCTTAGAGGGGAGACTATGCAGAAGAATCACAAAGAGGCAGATTTACTGAGAACTCTGTAGAGCTCTGTCAGGAGGGTATCGAGTGAGTGCAAGAGTGCATAGAAGGAACGTTTCATTGAGTTCGGGGAGAAACAGAGTTACTAAACACTCTGTAAGGAAGAGCTCTGCAAGGTGTGCATTGAGCAAGGAGAATGCCAGGAGGGCGAGAAGAATTTATTTTCAAGAAATCCTTCGGATCTGAGTTTGACGAAATCCCAGAAATGCAAGGAGTGCGTGGAAGATCAAAATATTTGAGGAGATCAAGCTCGGAAGGAATAACACAAGGAGTGCATGGGTGAAGGACTTATTCCAAGTCATAAATCTCATAAGAGATAGCATTTTCAAACATGTAGGCGAGACCCAAAGGACGGGTTTGTGGGAGAAAGTTCAAAGGCCAAAAATCTTTAAACGCTGACAAAATATTCCAAGTCAAGAGAAGGTGGAAGCTTAGGAGGAGGAGAAACAAAAACTATCGGATTGGTTGTAAGGATGAATCTGGACCATTAGATCAACGTCCAGTGAACAGAGGAAGCGCAGAGAAGAAGAACAGATCTCTAGCATTGGATCTGAGTGCAAAGTGTTGACAATCATCTGATCAAGGTGAAGTGCACGAGTTTTAACCCTTATGTACACAGGGAGACTAGTCAAATCTTGAGGATTGATATTGTCGAAGGCCGAAGAGCCGGAGAGCCAAAGTATAATCTCAACCATTCGATCAGTCGAAGGAGATCTGAGCCATTAGATCATCCGAAGGAAATCTTGGGTGTCAGATCGACCAAGTGAATATGGACCGTCAAATATTGTGAGTTCAGGAGGAGGCAAATTTGAGACTTGAAACTCCCGAAGCATGAATAGTCAAAGAGTCGGGAGACGTCGATCTGCGAGGGGAAACTTTTAAACAGATCACGAGCTCCAGAAAAATTGTATTGAGTCTCTAAGTTGAGATTTTAGATTCGCAAAGCCCAAAGAGCCAAAGAAGACCTGAGCCGTCAGATCACCCGAAGTGAATCTAAGTCGTCAGACCAGAAGAGGAGACATGGCGAAGATATAATTATTTCGGGTAAAATCCTAAAGAAGACCTTAGCCATTGATCTAAAGAGGACATACATCAGTAGATTATAGCCTCTGGATAGAAGTCATTGGAGGAAGGCGAGGTTTTCCATTTGAGATTTATGAACCCCGAAAATCCAAAACAACAAGATCCATCGATGTGAAGGTGGACACGTGGCAGCAGATCCAAGACTCCAAAAGAAAGTGGAGGAGAAAAGGTTCGAGGACCCAGAGAAAATATTGGTTGTTGATTAAGGAAGGAGTCGTAGGACCGTTGATCTGGTTGAAGAAGACAAAGTCTTGAAGCAGGAGCACAACCGTTGATTGGGGAGGATACGTGTCAGCAGATCTTCCACTCTGGAAGATACCCAGTCAACAGTGGCAAGGATTTGAGATTTGAAAGTCTTGAAGGCCGGATTTGCAGAGGAGATCCTGGCCACACATTTAAAGGGACAGGTGTCGAAAGATATTTCATTCCAGAATATGACCATATAGAGGTAGCAAAGGTTTTAGACTTCAAAATCCCAAAGTCTGGAATCGTGAAGAGATCTCGATCGTTGATCAAGAGGAAGCAGATCTAGTCCGTAGATTTGGGGAGGATAGATTTGAACTGTCAATAGAGGGTATCTTCAAGATCAGTAGATCGATGGTCCCATATCATTTTGGTGATTGGAGGTGCATGAGATTTAACATGAAGTCATGTGGTCATGTGAGGACGTCGTCCAATGTCACATGTGAATAAGGAGCTTAGCAAAGGGAGCTTGTGGAGGTTGAGAATCAAGATTCCCGAAGGCTAGACTCATGAAGGATATCCTAACTGTAGATTCAAGGATCCAGATGGTAGCAGATCTTCCACTCCGAGATATTTCCATATAGTGGAGAGAGAAGTTTGAAAACTGAAACTGCCAAAGCCCGAAAGGCGAAATCAACGACAACCATTGATCTAGAGGGGAGTTACGTGGTGATAGATCACGATGATCTAAGATCGTGCGTAGGAGATAGGGAAGGAGATTCAATAGCATTCGTTGATCATAGGTAGTACCAAAGGAGTGGAGATCGACGAATGAGAAGTATTGCAGGACCAGAACTTGTGCGCAGGATAATTATTCTAGAGTGGGCGACAATTGGAACCACGATATTCGCAAACGGATACGTGGTAGTACGAGGAGGATTGCGGGGAAAAAAGTGGTTTGGTTTGAAACCACTCTTTCCCTCGCCCACAATCGTGCATTAGCATAAGAACATGACCCAGGGTCGTGTGAAGGAGGGGCTAATGCCAAAGGGGCTTACGCCTGAAACTAGTATTTTTGGAGCACACGGAAATTAACCTGCGGGTATGACAGACCTACACATAGAAGGAAAAAGGGACTTTTGTATATTTGAATTGGGTTCAAAGAGGAACCTGAGGAGTCAATTCGACTCTACAGTTAGAAAGATCCTAGACTGGGAGGTCGCAGAACCCCGGGAGGGTAGGGGGGCTGCATCAGAAGGCATGAAGGGCCTCCTCTCCCTTGGAGCTTGTTCACAATTACTTTATGGGGCCTTTCCCTTGTCCTTTTCCATAAGCAAGGAAAAATATGCATTGACTTTTATTGATGGTGTATTTCCTTAGGAAAAATATGAAGTGTTTGAACATCTCAAGTATTTTGAAGAACATGTAGAGAAGCATTCCATGAAGATGATAAAGATCCTATGCATAGATAAAGGGGGGGGGGAGTACATAAAAAAGGATTTAAAACATCTTTGTGGTGAAGAATATATTCAATTGCAGCAAAGGGTTCCATACAGTGCATAGTAGAATGAGGTAGATGAGAGGAAGAATCGGTCTCTAAAAGAGATGGAAAGTTGCATGTTCCATGCAAAGTCCCTTCCCTCTAAATTTTGGGCTAAAGCAATAAATTGTGCCACATACATATAAAACATATCTCCTCACAAATATGTGAAAGGAAATACATACATTAACCATGCAATGGATTCATGGAGTAGGTTCATTTAATCCTTTAAGTGAATTTCCCTATTATGACAATGATGATGACAAGGATGAGGACAATTATGATTAAAATGAAGAAGATGAATAAAATTTATGGAAAATTATGATAGTGATGTTGATGAGGGTGATAATAGTTGAATGATTGGCATCAAGAATGAGGATAAAGTTGCTTCCCCCCTTGAAGGTAGATGTTATGAATGTACTTACAATTGACTGAGTCATATCTCCTACACCGTCTCTAAAAACATATAAAAAATGTGTCATAAATAATATTAAACTCTTGCTTCCAAAATTTGGTAGCTTCATCTTTGCTTACATTCTCCATGGGACTAATGTAGAGTTATAAATCTATTTTTCTAGACTTGCCATATCCCTCCTACCCAAGAGGGTGTTACCTATATACAATTATGTTTTTTGTCTTTTAAGTATATAAATCATATATAAGGAAACATAATTTGTCTCAAGATTGTAATAGATCAATGTAATTATTAATGAATCAACCAAACTGAAAACCATAAATCATCAAATCAACATAAATCTGTAGTAATAGAAAGAATAATTTATAGTGTGTATATCATATTTTCCTAGTTAAAGTAAAACGACTTGATAAATTTCAAATTACTCATCAAGTTTTCTCAAATTTCAAATTACTCATCAAGTTTTCTCACTCAACTTAATATATCAAATCATGGATCAAATATTTGTTACATAAAAAACACATAATAATAATAAATAAACAAAAAAACAATAAAAAGAAGGTCAAATCACATTTGGTTCTTCATCCTTTATGGGTTTCTCTTAGTGAGTAGGAATTTGTTTTTTCTATTTAGTGATTTTCAAATGTCAAGTAATGCATGTCTAACTTCACCAACATGATCCTTATTGGAATATCATTATGAATAGTGAACTATCACTAAGAAGAATTGGAAAAAATCCCTTTCTTTTTTTTCCATTATTTAATTAGATTGTCTATAAACTAAAAAATTAGAAAATCTCTTTCCTTTTCATTTCCATTATTTAATTGGATTAACTATAAACAAATCTAGGTTGTAGTAAGAATTTAGACCATCAAAATTACTATGTTTTTGACAAAGAACATATATAGAAGCAAGCTTAACATGGTAAAAGTGTTAACAACTCGGGAATTTATAAAAATCCTCGCCCATGAAACTTTTCATCAATAGAAGCATAGATGTTACAATATACTTAAATCAAATAATTAACCTTCATGAAACCTATTCTATTAGGGAAACCTCTTTTAATCAAAATCAGAACCCTTGTTTACTAGGAGTTGTCACAGGGAATACCAATAGCAACTATGAGTTAGATATTACTAAGCTATTTAACCTTCCAAGAAACACATATTAACCAAAGACATGATGTAAATAATTTACATTTATGTGTGGGTGGCTAATGTACAAGATCACAATTTGAAGACACTAACTTGTAAGGACAAAGAAGATGAAAACATTGATAATTAATTGGTAATTGATGAGTTTGGATGATAATGGGTATCAAAATGGTTCCAATACATGCTAGTTAATTTGTAATGATAATTTTAAGGAAGGTTTGAAAGTGTGATATAACTTAAATGAAGATGTCTTATTTTCATTGCATTGCATATGAAAATTGTTTGTGACTATGGTGATCAATGTGATTATGAGTGTGACTCTTAATATCTTTATATTTTATGAATTAAATAATAAGGCTTGAACAAATTAAGGTTTTATGTTTTTATCTTTATATTTTATTAATTAAATAATAAGGTTTGCACAACTTAAGTTTTATGTTTTTGATAGTTTTTCTTTCTTGATAAACGAAAATTTTCCATTATAAAGTACTTGATAAAAAGAAACTAATTATTGATTAAATATTTTAACTTGCCTATCTAAATTAATTATCATTAATTAACAATCTTAAATATATAAAAAAAAAATGAAAGAAAAAATAAAATGAATTGAAAAAAGAAAGCTTAATAACTAAAATTGATGATTAAAAGTTTGTAAAACAACATTACTCAAGTAGTATTATTTTTCATGGGAGAGTGTTTTCTTTCTAAGTATAGAAATGATAGATAAAAAAGTTTTCGTTTCAAAATAGATAATATTGATATCTCAATGAGAGTAACTAATAAACTCTTTTGGCCATCTCATTCTCACCACAAGTTTCGATAATGGAATAAAATAAAAATTATAACTTTTAATACAATAACATGGTGACATAAGGGAAATGAAACTAACTAATAAACTCTTTTGACCATTTCCATTACCAGTCTCCATAATTAAATAAAAGAAAAACTACAACTCAAATACAATAACATGGTGATATAAAGGAAATATAACTAACTAATAAAATCTTTTCACTTTTGGCCATCCCATTCACACAGTACATAATTGTTAATTGAATAAAAATAAATAAAAATTAAATACAATAAAATAACATGGTGAGATAAACTAAATGAAACTAACTAATAAATTATTTTGATCCTACCATTCCCACTACAAGTTGTATAATTGAATAAAAAAAAATACAACTTAAATACATGAAAACTAGGTTTTATAATTGAATAAAAAAATTACAACATAAATACCCATGAAAACTAGGTTTGTAACAGTTCTAATGAAGGGCTCGCAGATACTCCACTCTGAGCACCGGAAACGTATATGCACCTTGCGACGTTGAAATTCTAAAGTCTTCAGAATTAAATTTTTTGACGCCAACGTCCTTGTTTAAAATCCACCAGCTACATCTCACCATTTCCAAGCAAGGCACTTCAGGTTGCACAACCAGGAACAGTGTGTCATGTTCATTTACTTCCCAGCATTCGAACCACCTACAATCGAATATCGCAGATGATGCAGATGATCAAAATCCATTACATAAGTGAAGGGCTCCCTTGGATTGTGCTTTGACCAATACAATACTTTTCTCCATTTTCATAATTTCTACCTTATTATTATTTTTATAAAGAAAATTTCATGGGGAAACATAAGAGATAGTTCTCTACATTGTTGGATGACATCCCTACTAAACTCATTGATGTATACTAGTGTGTATCAGCTAGGAGGGTTAGAATTAGGAACTTGCTAAAAAGAAATTATCCAAATTCTTAGAAACATTGATGACAAAATGTTAATGAGTAATATCTTAAGTGGTGGGAAGGTAGGTATTTGACTCTCCCCACCCAATTTTAAATCCCCAATGAATTATGAGAGTTGGTCCATTCTGATAAGGCTAGAAGGGTATACACCCCCTCATGAGTGGGACCCTGAAAATCCGGGTCTGTCCTCAGATGTCTTGGCCCTTGCTAATTCATAAGTTATTGGTATATATGGCTTTTGAATATTGTTGTATATAATCTTGATTTATAATGGCATCTGATTGGTTTGATCTTATGATTAACCTAGGGAATTATAACCAGTTACCAATTCCCATGGTTTTATAAAAAAAATATCGGTGACAATTGGTTGAGCTAACCACTTGGGATACTCTAGCCTCACTATCATAATTTTGGGGATTTTGTTGCATAGGTGAGAAAAATCTCCTTTGTTAATTTAGGATGTGAGATAAACAACATACAATGATTAGTTGTGGGACAAGCATAAGAGTATTTTTGTTGTAAAATAAAACAACGAAGCGTGCTTAAAACTAAACTACAAATTAAATTGCAAGTATATCATTCAAACATAAAAACTTGGAGAGAAATAGTAATATCCATGTATATTAGTCCAATGGAAAGGCATGAACTTGAGTAACAACATTCTGGGAGAATGGTTGGATGCAAATGAGATCCAACACTTTTCTTGGGATGGGTCCTTTTACTTCTTTAAATCCCTCTCTAACAATGGAGAATGAGTAAGACTTTGTTCTGCAAGGAAAGAACACAAACACACATGAAGGTAATGAATAATAGAGATGTGAGACCAAGACAGATGATCTCCAATCACATTCCTATAACATAACCTTCCAATTCTTCCTCTCCTTCTAATCTTTCCCCGTGGCTTTATTTTATAGAGAAATTTCAAACTCTTTGAAGAACTAGTTGCAATATGAAAGATCTTCATTCAAAATGGAGATCCCAATGCTTTAAAGAGGATTTAGAATTTCAAATTACTCCTTATAAATGGGATGGGAGCTCTAATTTCTCTTGTACTTCAACCTAGAGCTAAATGAGCTAATCCTTTTGATGGGACCATGTTTTGGCATGATTTATATCACATTTTTCCTTTTGTTTTCACACTTCATTGCTTTTTTTTCACCTCTTTTTCACACTTCATTGCTCTTTTTTCACCTTTTTTTATAGATAACTGTAACCATTTTCGCTAAGATATGAATCGTGTATAACTTTATCTATTTTATTGGAAATTTAATGGATTATATAGTACATTTGGTAGAAGTGGTTCCTTATGTACCTAACCTACCAATCATAAAGTTTCTATAGATTGGATGCATGCTACAAAAGTTAAAGGAATGGTGTGGTAAGGAAGAAACATAATGTTATAGCACCATGTTTGTTGTGGAACTATGAGGTTCACCATTTTCTATGGACCTATTCATGTTGTGTGCTACTGCAACTCCTAATAAACAACACCACTACTATAAGCCTTAGTGATCAGAACCAACATTGTGAATCCATGAATCTAGGATAGTCGGCATGCCACTTCTCATGTGTTGCTAGTTTCCAAAAATTGCACTATTGTTATTCAGTTTCCACAAAATCGTGGACCAACAATAGAAGTTTCTATGATGTTATATTTGTTTGATATTATGATGATGAATTCATAGATTCCTTTGACTATAGTACAAAGCATATTTGGAAGAATTAAGACTGTATTGTATCAGGGATGATTTTAAGGATGGAAATTTATTTTAAAACGTAGAAACCTTGGCGAATCTTACTAATCCTTCATATGCCAACTATAAAATGTTTGGTTTTTTTTTGTAAAAATATTCAAATTTCTAAGGATTTTATGTAGTTTGTATAAAATTTTGACGATTTTTAACGTAAAATAATTTTATTCTATAGAATTTGGGTGAATAATTTTAGGAATAACGAATATTTTTGGGGGGAAAACCTTGGAAAATTAGCCCATGAGCGAAATGTATCCCCTAAGATCATCCATGTATTGTATTCGAGCAACTACTTTGGTTTCTTAGTTATGTTAGATGCTTCGTTTTATTAATTTTGTAACTGTGTAATTGAATCAAACGTTTTTCTTTGATTAAATGGCTATGAAAAATGTTAGCATCCTTTTGAAGAGACATTGATTCTTCAAGTGAGTATTTCATTGTTTCCATTCAATTATTTAATTAATTACTTAAACCATAAAGTAATTATTTCCTCTTAGATAGAGAAATAAAGATAGACTGAAGAGAGAAGATTGTAGAAACAGAGAAAAGAAAAACAAAGTTTTTGTTGTAGATCTTATATTTTTTCTAATACAAACATATTTCCTTAGTTTTTGGCATGATAGTTTCAATACTAAAGTATACTTAGAACTGTAAATATTCTCCAGAGCCTCACTCCATAGAGAGATCCCACTCTAAAATAACTTAGTGTTACCTCTCCTTTATTTTTATATTTTTAGACTGTATGTTTATATTTTGCATCTAATTGGCTAAATGTTTGTCAAGTTAAATTTATTTCTTCATTTATCTTTATAATTTAAAGTGTGTATGTTTCAGAAAGCATTGATTTTATTGCTTATCAGTTAATGATACATTGTTGCAGGTCTCATTCTACATAAACTATCAATTGTGTTTTTTTTACTACAATTTCCTTTTTCTCTGTTAAATAGAATTAGGTTTCTAGATAATTGTTTATAAATTATAAGAAATGTCCAAAGAACTCATTAATTCCTAATCCTTGCATATATTTTGCATGACACCTCACAAGATTACAAGCTCTGGGTTGACAATTAACTGCACCAGTAGACTAGATGCTCTCCTAAGTATTAATAGGGTATATAGTTGACCTAGCATTTTTTACACTATTTCTAAGGAGGTGTCAAAAGAATTTGGGAATTTTTATTTAGATGGAATAGTTAAAACATGATAAGGGTATTTTCATTGTAGGAATAGTTGACATCCCTTTCTACAAAATCTCATTCACATTGTTTTTCATACTAGTTAGAAGCATATATATATGCATGAACTAGAAATCCAAGAGAACAAGCACATGGTGTAGTAAGATCCACCCAAGATACTAAGCAATTTATAGGTATAAATTCACGAGGAGGAAGTTTAGGGACAAGACTCCATATTCAATGAGGTCATAGGAGGGATTTGACTCATAAATATGTACCATAAATTTCTTCTATAGGAAAGGAAGCATTTGATCCTCCCACTAAAGGACTTGTGCATTCAAAAGAGATGATTTGTGGAAAACCTAATTTAGACTCAAAATCTCAGCATAATCTATTTCACAATCCAACATATTCAAAATAATCGGTTTCTTATCAAGAGAATAAAAAATACCACCATTGATAGACCCTCTATTTATTATCATTGCAGAAGAAGAAGGGGTTGGTTCCAACTAGGGTGAAACCATCTCTTTTTATTTTCCAATATGAGACCCTGAAAATGATATGAAGAATATTTCTCCATCAGCTCTACCAAATTTTAATGGTCTATCTAGTGAAGACATAGAAACTTTCCTATTTGAGTTCGAAGTCCTTTGAATAATTTATTGCTATAAAAAAGTCGCTCATAAGCTAAATTTATTTCCTTCCACTTTAAAGAATGCAACACTCAACTAGTTCATGGGAATTGATGGGCATAACATCCATACATGGGATAACATGAAGAAAGATTTTCTAAAGAAATATCAAGACTACTCCAAGGTGAGATATCTTTGTGAAGACATATTCAAGATGACTCAGAAGGAGCATGAGATTCTAGAGGACTATCTGAAGATGTTCCAATATAATTTACAAAGGTTGAAAAAAAGTAAATTGGATATGGACATTTTTCGTACCATCCTAATCAAAGGTATAAAATATGAATGCCTTGATCTTTTGAATTTAATGGGTGGAGGTGACATTTCCAAAATAGGATATGACCAAATATGTGAGTTATGAAAACGATACTCAAGAGGGACTTCAAATAATGGGAATGGTCCAAGAGATGTTTCTTTCAAAATGAATAAGTTACTCGGACAGGGAACCACTCATGTTGAAATTGGTAATTTATTGGAAAATGTTTCCTAATATCTTTAGTTCTTTGAGTTCACAATTTGGCACATTGTAGTTTAAGTAGAAATAGGTAGAGGGTAAGGAAGTATTATCGATAATTTTCCCAAGGAGAATAAAAAAACATTCCTTAGGGTATTTGCCATTGAACAATGTTGAATTCTGCAATATTTATGAGCATAATCATGATACTAATAATTTTCCTTATTTGCCTAAATTAAAGGTTGTGTATAAGGGAAATAATGAAGAGAATCTATGGATTTGTTTCATTGCACAAAATAAACCATGGAAACCACGACAATTGGGTATGACTCAATACCCTTATCATTTCTACAATTCATTATGGACTAACCAACACATGAAATATCCTCCTTAATCATGGTATCATTACATTTCTTGGCCACAATATTCACCACAACCAACCCAGACTTATCCATTTCCAGAAGGGTGGCGAGGCACTTCTTTTGTAAACCAACAAAAAAAACATTACTCCATAAGTTCCCTAAAAATAGTTATGATTACCTCTACATAAACAATAGTTGTAACTACCTACGAACAATCCTCCACCAAGACCACAACTACCTGCACAATCCAGGCCTAACCCAAATGATAAAAAAAATCAATTATCTTACACTATTGAGTTATTTGATTTTCCTTCTTGTATTATCTTCCTTGTTTATTGTCAAGGAGTCCACTTAATATCAAGGAGGATTCTAAAAATCAAACTACTCCAATCATCTTGAAAGAGGAAGAAGAGAAAGTTTAGAACCAAGATGGAAACCAAACTGCAATAAATCAATCCACCAATCCTTCTCCAACAATTTCACAAATTTCTTCCCCTAAAAGTTCAAATCAACTACAACCAAGGATGTGTATTTTCCTCCTTATCCAAATAGGTTAAATATTTATATAACCCTTGCCCAACTTGAGTTTGACTTCCTTGGGGAGCTGGAGAATGTGTGTGTTAATATCTTATTATTTCAAGACATCAAGGATGCACCTATTTATGTAAAGGTTGTATGAGAATTGTGCTTAAAGAAATTTGGTAGGAAGAGGAAGGATCCTCCAACTATCCAAGAAATTGGTTAGCTCAAATATTTTATTCTTGGAAGAGTTATTACTACCAAGTATATGGATCATGTTAGTTCCATTTTTTGTGTACATTAACAATATTTTCATTCCTAACAATATGATTGATTTATGGGATTCCATAAAAATTATGACCAAATAAACCATGAAAAATATTAAATTAACCAAACTATGACAAACACCTATAGTTATCCAAATGGCTAATCGATCCACTGTCAAACCTAAAGGTATCATAGAATATGTAATTATCTCGATAGATACTTGGTAGTATCTAGCATACTTTATGGTCTTGCAACCAAAAACTAATCTTGGGGGTTACCCCTTAATCTTAGAAAAGCCTTGGTTAGCCATTGTTGATGCCTATATTGGTTGTATATTAGGGGATATGACCATCTCCCTTGAAAACTCTACCATCTCCCTTGAAAACTCTACCAAGAAACTTACCCTCTATCCTCTTTCTAAACCAAGCTCAGATCAAGAAACACCTATGTGGTTGGGAAATGAGGACAATGATGATGAAAACATCCAACAATTATTTATGGTTGATCCATACCTTACTTTTAAAAACAAAATTGATTAGTGATGATGATCTAATTTGTGATGCCATAATCAATAATGATTATAGAACCAAAAATATTGGGAAACATTTGGCAGATGGACATCCAATATATGCTATAAAAGAAGAATATAATAATATGCCAACCTATATTTACCTTGCATCCCCTACCATAACCATTATGCCTATAAAAATCGGTCTAGGAAAAATACTCAATATCATTCGTAGTCTGGAGAGTTCAAAAAAGAAATAACTCCTTGAGTTGTTGCGAAATCATAATGATTCATTCATGTGAGAATACACCAACATGAAGGGAATCCATTTCGATATTTTTACTCTTCAACCTCAAAACTAAATGAACCCTACAATGTAGGAGATAGTGAAGGAAGAGTTACAAAAAATCTTAAATGTGAAATTCATCTATCTCATATCTGATAGTCAATGGTTATCACTCGTCACAGTTCCAAAGAAAAATGAAAAATGAAAAATTTACATAGATTACAAAGAGTTCAACAAGGCCACTTCCAAAGACCACTTTCTACTACCTTTAATTAATGAAGTCTTAGATACCATAGCAGGGAAGAAGTACTTTTGTTTTTTCAATAGTTTTAGTGGATACAATCCAATCCAAGTAGCCCCAGAGGATCAATAGAATACTACTCTCCTTTTGGAGTCTATAATGCACCTACTACATTTTAGGGGATTTCACTAGGTATATTTTCAGATTCGATACATTACAACATACAAATGTACATGGATGAATTAATAGTTTATGGTGACACATTTGACGAAGCATTTTCCAATCTAGAAAAAATTCTTATTCAATCTAAGAAATAAAAACTTATCCCTCGGCCACAAAAAATGTCGTGTGTTTTTAACAAAAGGAATAGTTTTGGGACACCATATCTCACCTTCTAGAGTCAAAGTGGATCCAACAAAGATCCAAAGCAATATCTAATCTTAATTATTGATATAACCCTTTCCCAGCCCAATTTTGACTTCCTTGGGGAGATAAAGAATGTGTGTGTTAATATCTCATTATTTCAAGACATCAAGGATTCACCTATTTATGTAAAGTTTGTATGAGAATTTTTCTTAAAGAAACTTGTTATGAAGAAGAAGGATCCTCCAACTATACAAGAAATTGGTTATCTCATAGATTTGATGCTTGGAATATTTATGACTACCAAGTATATGGATCCTAGGAGCTTCGTTATTGATGTGTACATTAACAATATTTGCATTCCTAGCACTATGATTGATTTAGGGGCTCCACTGTTGATGTATACATTACAAATATTTTCATTCCTAGTTCACTATGATTTGCAGGATATGAACTAGAAAATTATGTGTAAAGAATATGAATAAAATGATGAATCTCCACTCACTTGTACCAAATATACTAATGGAGGAATAAAGAAATTTATTTTTTGTATTGATCTTGATGGATAGAGTTGAACATAGAATTGGATAAATCTTAAAGATAGCTAGAGATAAGAAATGACACAAGATGGAATATAATGGATGTTCAATCTCCTGGAAAATATTGCATTAAGGATATTATTCGATTAGTATATGAGAATTTTAGGATTAAGACAAAGATAAATAAATTTGAGTGCATTCCAAATATACAAGTCGGTGGTAAACCAAAGTAGAATATAAGATATTGTAGCTATATATAGATGGAAAGTGCAAAGAAATCATATGAAGTGGGAAATGAATCTAAGGTTGGTATTTGTTGAAAAACATAATGTACTTTGAAAGGAATCCAAATAAATATAGAATGACATAGATTTCAACATTATAGGGTATTGGAAAATGCTAGTAAATGATGCTAAAGTTGGGTTAAGATTAGCTAGATAAATAAATCAATTAAGGAAGCTTGTATTAGAAATATGGGATGGAAATGAGAAATGGCCAAGTTGGGGTTTCCAAGAATCAAGATTAATAAAATGGAGTAGCAATTCCTAGAGGTAAATAGAATGCAAAGGAAACTTAAAAAGAAGAAAGGATTAATGACATAATCAGATGGGATTTGAGGGTATCCCAAGATATCAAGGGAAGCTAAAAAGTGATAAAGGAAGCTATAGGATTCCAAGGAAATTTTTGTAATAATAAATAATGCATGTGGAAAACAAGGAAGACATGATTAAAGGTAGATATTTTATCTATTGGAGATATTACACACCCACCTAGTATTTATTTTCCAAGGTTGATTAGTCTATCTTGAGGGAACCCCTGGTTAGATATATTCTCCCCTAGATGGTAATATTATCCCCTATATGATGGCACCATTCCCTCTTCAGTCGTTACTCAATTGAACTTTAGTTAGACTAGTGGAGTAGATTCTTGGATGGCAACCTCGATATTATCACCAAGTGTTGCATGCTCACATCAAGATCATCATCAGGAGAGCACACTTACCTTGGGATAATCACCAGGAAGGAATCATGCATTTCCATGCATAATATTCTCCTCACTTAACTTTTGATTAGCCAGTTAACTCATGGTTTCATGGATAATTAACTAGGACTAGGTGACAATTCACTCCCATGTTTGTCAGTGCGTGTTTAAATATATCTATATCACTACTATGGTGCATTAGTTCATACATGTAGAGTATATAATGTGTATTTTTCCATTCTCTCATTTGGTTAATACAATTCTCTCTCTCTCTCTCTCTCTCTCTCTCTCTCTCTCTCTCTCTCTCTCTCTCTCTCTCTCTCTCAAGTTTGCAATATTTGTGTGAACTATTGCTAGCTAGATCCTTCGTGCAGGTTTAAACCAAATTTCACATGGTATCAAATCCCATATGTGCTAAGAATAAGGTGCACAAAATATATATTACAGGTACAAAATATTGAAGCAATCACAAAGGATGGAATTTTTATCATCTACCATTCTTACCCCATACAACTACTTTGAATGGAAGCCTAAAGTTCTATTTCACCTCAGATGCAAAGGAATTTATCGGATCACCATGGGAACCAAAGCAGAGCCTGATTCTACTGATGAGAAATCTCATTTTCTCAATAGACATGATATGGTGTTTGGACTTATCTTTGTGTCGATTTCTCTTGAATAACTAGTTCATGTTGAATCATTCTCAACTCCAGGTAAAGTATGGACCAATTGGAGGTCCTATTCAGGAATAAGAATGATTATGAAAAATGCATGCAAGAGAATGCCAAGAAAAATACCATAGAAAATCCACCGGAAGAACAATATTATTTGTAAATGTGTTGAACCTGCACATAATAGATCTAGCTAAACAATAATACAGACATTTGCAGAGAGAATTTGAGAAAGAAGAAGAAGGAGAGAAAGAATGAAAGAATTCTCATTAACCATATTCCACACTTAAAGAGTGAATAATTTACAATAGATATAGGATACATGAGTAACTAATGCACCATAGTGGTGGTCTAGAGTGATCTGGACACACACCAACTATTACGGGAGTAAACTGCAACCTATTCTAGTCTCTCAGACAGTTACAGGAGTGAACTGCCACCTAGTCTAAGTTAACTAGTCTATCAGTCTTCAGTTAACTGACTGAAACAGAGTGAAGTGAGGAGGATATTAGGGAATCATGAGTAATGCGCTAGTTTGGTGATGATCCCAAGGACAATGCACATTAGCTGGTGATGATCCCAATGTTGCAGGGTGATAATCCCAATGTAGCATCTAGACTCCACTCAACTGATCAAACTGAAGTGAAAACTGAAGAGAATATTCTCCCTAGAGGAATATTCTTCCTAAAATATAGGACACTGAATAACGACTAATAAACAAGGAAAAACCTTAGGAAAAATAAATCCTAGGTGTGTGTGAAGTAACGACAAAATTATTGGCTTCCTCTTGAAGCATATTTCAGAGTTGAAGAAAGTCCCTTACATGCATCTCAGGAACAACATGCAGAAACTTCTTTGCTTCCTCTTGAAGAAAATCACATAGATGATGCATCTTACCACTCAAATAATATTTAAAATCTGTTTTGAAATAGCATCATCATTCATGTGATGATCCACATCAAATACCTAAATGGGCACAGTCAACCCTACAGGTAACATGTGAAATTGGGGAAATCCTTTGGATCCATGTAGGACAATATCCCAATTGGAGGAGGAACTACATGCACTTGTAGCTACAAAACTAGTAATTCTCATGCATTGATACATGGTTCTATCTTTAGACCCTCAAACTTATGCAAAGGATGAAGGGAATCCCTTTTGGGAAGTAGCTATGAATGATGAGTATAACTCCCTCATCGAGAACTAGACTTGTGACTTGGCTTTCTTCCATTAGATCATAATATTTTCATATGCAAATGGGTCTTCAAGATGAAGAAAACAACAAATGGACATGTCAGTAGGTACAATAAAATTTTGATTTCCAAAGAATTTCAACAAGTCCACGAGATTGATTATGATGAGACATTTTCTCCAGTAGCAAAGTTGGACTTCATATAGTTGTCCCTTTCCACAACAAAATCCAGGGGGTTGGAAGTTGAATAGATGGATGTGAAGAATTCATTTCTTAACATTGATGTATCAGAAGATATTTGCATGGAGCAACCTCATGGGTACGTACATAACTCCTCTCTAGTATATCGACTTGAAAAGTCACTATATGGCCTCAAGCAAGATCCTAGAGCATGCTATGCTAAAATGTAATCTCACTTACTTTCCCACTCTTTAATTAGATGTAAATCATATTCTAATGTTTATATTCCAAGAAAATATAACCCTATGTTGATATTAGTACTATATGTAGATGATCCATTGATCACAGGTAGTTCAGCCTAAACAATTTTTTTGGTCAAAGACATTTTGCATGATAGGTTTTCTATGATTAACATGGATCCTCTTCAATTTTTCCTTGGTCTTGAAATTAGCTAGGATTCTTATGGAATCAAGTTATCTCAGACAAAGCATGCTAAGGATGTCTTGGTCAAATTCAACATGACCGACTGCAAGCCCACAACCACACCCTTCTTATCTGGGGTCAAACTTGAGGATGGCAGGGATAAACCTTTGGTGGATTACCCCTAGTACATATATACAGTGGATAACCTTCTTTACCTCACTCACTCCCGTCCAAATATCTGGTATACAGTGGGCGTAGCTTCCAGGTACATGCAGGAGCCGTAGAATTATCACTAGAAAGATACCAAGTGGTACATCTAGGTACATGCAGGAGTCGTAGCTTCCAGGTACAGTGGGCATAGCTTCCAGGTACATGCAGGAGCCGTAGAAGCATCACTAGAAAGATACCAAGTGCATCCTCATATATGTTCAGGGTACCACCAATCATGGGATTCACTATGAAAAAGGTTATACATTAGATCTCATGGGATATATAGATTCATATCGGGCTAGAGATAACATAGATCACAATTTCACCTCTAGGTACATTCTTAGTTTGGGATTCGGCCCCATCTATTGGTCGAGTAAAAATTAATTAGTGATTTCTTTATCATCAGTAGAGGTTGCGTACAAAGGAGTGGTAAACATCACCATTCAAGAACTTTGTCTACATAACTCCCTCACTGATCTTGGTATCCATTTCCATCGTTCGATTTCCATCTAGTG
>ML780635.1:0-11750 GCA_009831015.1 Picea engelmannii
AGAACACCATGAGTTTCACTTCCATACCTCTTGGCTAGTCAAGCCATTAAAATCAACGATTAATGCTAAAATCAACTAGACTTTTTGTTCATAAGGTACACCAAGTAGTCTAGGCTTTAGGGCCTTGAAATAGGTGTGGAGAGGAAACTCTTCAAGGCCGCTTAAATAAAATTAAGATTTTGTGATAGGGAGTATAAAATTCCAGTTTCGTAAGAGTTAGTCAGGACCCCCCTCTAACACAGGGGTTAAACACAAGGTTGTGTGAGGAAAGGCAGAGAAGATAGCCCCTCCAAAGCCAGACCAAGAGTAGTGGGGATCATATTTGAGGGTTATTCTTGGGATTTTGTAGACTGCATCTGACTATGGTGCTTCATGGACCATGAATCCATTTGATATCCTCAGTTGTATTCCAGACCATTTTCTTTTGGTACCCTTGAAAGGCTTCGGACATAGTTTTCCTTCTCATCGTATCTTCCCTACTGTCGATTGTACCCACCTAGTGATTGACTATGAGTTAGGAACTTAGTTACAATTTTATAGGTACTTACAAAGGTGACTGTGGGGTCATACTGCCGTACCTAGGACATACATCATACATGCATGCTTCACAGAGTATACCCAGAGGGTGTTTCTGTGTTTGCATTACACTTGCACCAGTAAGTTGCTCTAGTGTTGGTTGGCATAATTGTTCTTCATGCCTTTTGTTTGATTTATCTTTAGGGAATTTTTAGTGGTGTGTTTTTTGCTCCCTATTTTTCCATAGAGAGTTATTCAATCATTGCTTTGGTTCTCTGACCTAAGGTGGTAGACCACCCACTCTATCGGTCATAAGAACTTTTGGGTCTTCCACTTAGAAATGTGGAGTCACCTCCTTATAGGCATATATTTATATAACATTGATTTACCAGAGTCATTGTGTGATACTTTTATGGACTTGAATGATCCTGCAAGGGAAGAACCCATGCATAATATATTCATGGCCAAAGTTATTGATGATACCAAGCAAGGAACCCCTTCGCAAGGAGATTCTTGTGCTTTTCCTATTTTTGGAAATGTTGGTGTCCCTTTGATGGCCACTTTGTACATTCCTAGATTGAATCTAGGACTACCAGTTTGGTTGGGTACCATCCCAAATGTCCCTAATGCTCTTGAATATTATTAGTTAAGAACCTTATTTCATAGGCATCATGTTGACGTTCCTTCATAAGCAAATCCTCCTCCTCCTCCTTCTTCCTTCTCTGGTGAAAGTATAGCTACTAGTAACCGGAAGTCTAAACGAAATAGAAAGAGGAAGAATGAGAATAAGAAATCACCAACCTTTGTGAGTCATGTTGGAGATAGGTCATCAGCCTCTGCAAGTCATGTTGAAGACTAGCACCCAACCTCTGCAAGTCATGCTGGGGGAAAGCACCCAACCTTTGCAATTCATGCTGGGGGAAAATGTCCAGTCACTGCTAGTCATATTGGTGATAGGTCTGTAGCCTCTATGAGTCATGTTATTGAACAATCACCAACCTTTGAAAATCATGTTGGATATGTGCAACCAACCACTGCTAGTCATTTTGGGAGCTTTGATTCTGCTGACACTACAACAAATCCTCGTGATTAGCTCTGTTTTTAGTTCCCTTTTTTTCTTCCACTAGTTGTTTTAATGTATTTTTCTCCGTTTTTTTTTCTAAAGTCAACGCTATTTATTGGGAGGGCTCTATTTATGGTGTTATTTGCATCGAACGACACAACTTGGTGCTAATCTAGGCATTATTAGTGCCTAGTTTAGTGCCCTATTTAACGACCAAGTCAGTGCCTAAGTTAGCTCCCTATTTAACTCCCTATTTAGCGCCCTAGTTAGCACCCCAATTAGCGCTTAGTTTAGCTTCTAGTGTAGCTTCCAGTTTATCTTCCATTTTATCTTCTTTTTTAGCTTCTAGTTTGTCTTCCAATTTAACTCCTAATGTTCCTAAAGAGTAATTTTGTTGATTTTGGGGGGGTTAAGTGGATAGGGGCTTTGGGGATTAGGTGATTTATGGATTTAGGGTCCAGGGATTAAGGTTTAAGGGATTAGGGGTTATAGTTTAAGGGATTAAGGGTTAAGAGATTAGGGGTTATAGTTTAAGGGATTAAGGGTCAATGGCTAATGGATTTGGGGCTTAGGGGTTAGGTATTTTAATGGTTAATTGATTAGGGATTATATATGGTCAAGGGAGTAATAAAATCAATCAACCCTGCACATAATCATTGATATCGTCCACATTTCATTGTTATCATTCATCATTTCCATATGTATAATCTTTTTCAGAAATGATCTCTTGAAATTCCATGGAACTTCCAATAGGCCCATCACAAATATCTTCCACTGACCTCTCACAGTGAGCATTGAATGGGGCCAACTTTGAAATTTCTTCAGTTTGTGCTTGTATACATCAAAATTTGACATGGTTAGACTAGACAAGTGCATTGACGGTATGGGAGGGTTTCAAGGCTCAAGGATGTTTGATGTCCCCACATAATCTTTGAGATCATCCATGTTTGCATCAATGTTCATAATGGACATATCATTGTCATCATTCATTGTTTCCATCCATAGAATATTTGTTGGAACTCTCTTGAAATGTCATGGAACTTCCAATTCACCCACCACAAATGTCATGCACCGACCCCAGATAGTGAGAAGTGAATGGGGCCAACATTGAAATTTCTTCAATATGTGCTTGTATGCATCAAAATTTGACATGGTTAGACTAGACACATTCCTTGACGGAATGGGAGGGTTTTAAGACTCAAGGACATATGATGTCCCCACATAATCTTTGAGATCTTCCACATTTGCATCAACGTTCATCATACACGTTTCATTTTCATCATTCGCCATTCCCTTATATAGAATCTTTATCAGAACTATCTTGAAATTTGAAATGGAACTTCCAATACAGCCATCACAAATTTCTTCCATCGACCCCGCATAGTGAGCAGTGAATGGGGCCAACGTTGAAATTTTTTCAATCTATGCCTATATGCGTCGAAATTTGACATGGTTAGACTAGATAGTTTCCTTGATGGTATGGGAGGGTTTCAAGACTTAAGGTAGTTTGATGTCCCCACATAATATTTGAGATCATCCATGTTTGCATCAAAATTCAATATAATGGATGTCTCATTGTTAGAATTCATCATTTCCATATATAGAATCTTTTTCGAAACTCTCTTGAAATGTCATGGCACTTCCAATACACCCATCACAAATTTCATCTTGCACTGGCCTCGCACAATGAGAAGTGAATGGGGTTTGTTATAGCGCAAGTTGTAAGTTGGGAAAATCTCGACCCAACCACAAATCAAAAGATACAACTTGGGAATCCTACACCTAATGTCACCTCGATGTAGGTCCCACACTTCAAGGGTGACTAGGTCACTCTAGGGAGGCGATCTCGGTGACCCTAGGGGGAATGATATGGATATATATAGAGATGGAAGTGAAACCCCTAGAGGTCAAGTCTAAATGGACTGAAATTTGGGAATATATTCCTTGTAAGTTAAGTCATTGTTTCCCCAAAGGTATAATACTTCTCCGGATGATTGTACCTGCCCAAGAGACAAGAAAATTCAACTTGCAATGATATATGTTAGTATGGATCAGCAAGTTAATCTTGATTTCCCTAATTTTCAGAAATAGATGACAATTTATATCAGTAAATAAATAATCTAAATGAGCATGCAAGGATCTAAACTAGTTAAACAAATCAACATCAAGATTAGCAATGAATATAGGCTGAAAAATGTCACTTTGAAACTGAATAAAAAAAGTTGTTGTAACATGTATATTTCTGCAGAAATTTGCAGCCTTATGGATGTATCTTTCAGTCACTAATATCAGAAAATTTCACCATCAAAATATTTCAAAAATTATCCCAAAAGATGCACCCTAATTAGTGGAGTTAGTGTGCAACATTTAGGAGCTAGTCTAGAGTTACTTTAGGAGTTATGGTTAGTAGTTTATCTAGGTTATATCAGCCCTAATGGCTGTAGGTTATGGTTTGTAATAGAAAGTAAAGTAATGGGAGAGAGGGGATGCCCTAGTAGTGGAATACTCCTCTCAATGAGGCAAACCAACTCCAAGCAAGAGACCTTTCAAAAGATGAAAATTCACATTTCCCAAGGAAATGATTTTATATGTCCAATGCAAAACAAATATGACTAGTTCCTTTAATATTGGGTTAATGGAGTCAAATAAAAGAAAGAGCTAGAGAATCTACCTCCTTGGGGGTGTCATCCCTTTTACTTCCCAAGGAAAGTTTCTCTAGCTATGGTTTAAGCTAAGAGGGTGTATGCCCTTATACTTCTCTTAGAAAACCCTTATACTTCCCACCTAGCTCCTAGCACAACAATCCTTGACTTTAAAAAAAAATGATAGGATAAGAGTAAAATACCATACCAAAATCAAGAAAGATGCTAAGATAATCCACCATAAAATATATAAATAATTCATCCAAGGATAGAACCTCACTCATCCATCAACCATTCATCAAGATATCCATAAACAAGTGCACAAGAGACAAATAGTGCCAAAGATAACGAAAATTTCAGACCAATACTTCTCACAATGAGGGAGACTTATGTTCAAATGTGATCTTATGATCTCTTATTTATATAAAATGTCACCAAGGTGACTTATCCATAAATTAAGGGGTAAACCACAAGACTAGGGGTAAACAACCCTAATATTTCCCCCTTTAAAAAAGTGATATTAAATAACTCATTTAAAGTTTCACTTTTGCACAAATAAACCCTAATTTTACATGGACGTCTCCCCTTTAGGGGATGTTTTTCCACTTATAAGAAGTCATTGGTGTTGGAGAAGAATGGGTGGGCCTCCAAAGGCCACATGCCATACATCTAGGCAATATTCTCATGGTGAAGACATCCTCCTCCTCAAAATGTCCATGTGTCCATGAGTGGCTACATCACCACCAACCCTAACCCCCTAGATGTTGTCATGCTAAAAAAGGAGACATTTTTCATCTCATAGGAAAAATGTTTGGCATGGGGGGGCTAGGATACATCGTCCACATCATCTTCAAGGCATTTCAAGTTTGATATTCTTTATCTAGTATGCAAGCATTTGGAATACAACCCGTGGGATTGTAGCCACATGGAAACCCAAGATAGGCTTGTTCTCCCAAAATTGTCCACAACCTAGGTCCTACAAAGACAAATAAGCACGCCCTCCAAGGATCTCAAGTCGTAACATCATGATAAGTGAATCCAATCAATAAATGAGCCACTTAAGCATGTGCAACAAAGATCACTATATGAAACAATTAATTTCTCAAATACACTATGTGACTTGTAAAGCTTAAATATGGGAGGGTTGACAAGGTGTCCTATTGGGTAGATCTTACCCTAGGTCAAGGAAAGTTTCAAAGAGATCCCTCTCTAATCCATGTAAATTGGTTGAAGTGGTTGGGGTCAATACTCAATGGGAATAGGGCTCATGACATACAAGGGGTCATAGTGTCTCATTCATGGGTGCCTTTGTAGAGGGTGTGTGGTACCTTCATCCGCAATGCACTTTTCCAAGCCCATTATTTTCCATTCTTTTATTCTTTCATAATTTTAAGGAGAGGTTGAAGGTCACTGCCCTGGCATGGTGACCAGATAATGGAAATGTCACCCACAAATATCTAGTAGAAATGAGAAGGCTAGCTCGTGATGCGACCCCCTTTCTCCCAGCCATGCAACTGAGAGCCATTACCCTGGTTTGGTGACCAAATGATGACAATGTCATAACACTAGATATTCATGGACATGATAGGTCGGCTTGTGATGAGACCTCCTATCCTTCAACTAACCTTTTAAGCATTCTTTATTATATTGTGGGTCCCCTTTACTCAAATATAGTGTTTCACTTCTTTCTTGGGCGATCCCTGGGCGAAGCATATGGAAGGTTTGTACAAGGATTTTATATTTTACCCACATCAATCCCTCTGGGCCTTCAACCCCTTCTTCCCATAGAATGAGGGACAATCCCTTCTTAGGTCAATACACCCTAAAATCCCAAGAGATAAGGAAATGGAGGGGAATAATTATGGAAAGTGGTAAGTATGGTCGAGAATAGTACGATGGATCATTAAGGGAGTTCTTAGTAGAAAAACTATCCCAAAGGAAAAAAGAATAATGTCCAAGCATATATCATGAAATATAGAGCCATCTAAGATACAACATACTCAACTGGATTAAATATTGAAATGATGTTCACCATAATATTTACTTGCACCTCATGGAGCAAGGCCCACTTTCTTCCAGAAGCTAGTTGATATGGTAGATTCCATCTAAAAATATGTGACCATTTGTGGTGGTGAGAAGGGTTGCCAACTATGCAAAAGGGTATCGTTGGTCATGTAGTCTCTCGACACTCCTTATCTGCAACCCGAGGGCCTCGAGACATAATATCCTTAGTTATCCACAAAATGGGGATAATAGGGCCAACATTGAAATCTCTTCAAACTGTGCCTATATGCATTGAAATTTTACATGCTTAGAATAGATAATGTCTTGATGGTATGGTAGGGGTTCAAGACTCAAGGATGTCTGATGTCCCCACATAATCTTTGAGATTGTCCATGTTTGCATCAACTTTCATAATGTATGTCTCATTTTCATCATTCACCATTTCCATATGTAGAATATTTGTTGGAACTCTCTTGAAATGTCATGGAACTTCCAATTCACCCACCACAAATGTCATGCACCGACCCCACATAGTGAGTAGTGAATGGGGCCAACGTTAAAATTTATTCAATATGTGCATGTATGCATCAAAATTTGGCATGGTTAGACTAGACACATGCCTTGACGGTATGGGAGGGTTTCAAGACTCAAGGATGTATGATGTCCCCACATAATCTTTGAGATCATCCACATTTGCATAAACCTTCATCCTGCACGTCTCATTGTCATCATTCACCATTCCCTTATTTAGAATCGTTGTCAGAACTCTCTTGAAATTTTACATGGAACTTCAAATACACCCATCACAAATTTCTTCCACCGACCCCACACAATGAGAAGTGAATAGGGCCAACGTTGAAATTTTTTCAATCTGTGCCCGTATGCATCAAAATTTGACATGGTTAGACTAGATAGTTTCCTTGATGGTATGGGATGGTTTCAAGACTTAAGGATGTTTGATGTCCCCGCATAATATTTGAGATCTCCCATGTTTGCATCAACATTCAATATAATGGATGTCTCATTGTCATCATTCCTCATTGCCATCTATAGAATTTTTGTCATAACTCTCTTGAAATGTCATGGCACTTCCAATACACCCATCAAAAATGTCATCTTACATCGACCTCGCATAGTGAGTAGTGAATGGGGCCAACATTGAAATTTCTTCAAACTGTGCATGTATGCATTGAAATTTGACATGGTTAGACTAGACACATGCCTTGATGGTATGGGAGGGTTTCAAGACACAAGGATGTTTGATGTCCCCACATAATCTTTGAGATCATCCATGTTTGCATCAACGTTCATAATGGATGTCTCATTTTGATTATTCATCATTTCCATCTATAGAATATTTGTTGGAACTCTCTTGAAATGTCATGGAACTTCCAATTCACTGATCACAAATGTCATGCACCGACCCCGCATGGCGAGTAGTGAATGGGGACAACATTGAAATTTATTCAATATGTGCATGTATGCATCAAAATTTGACATGGTTAGACTAGACACATGCCTTGATGGTATGGGATGGTTTCAATACTCAAGGATGTATGATCTCCCCACATAATATTTGAAATCATCCACATTTGCATCAATGTTCATCATGCATGTCTTATTGTCATCATTATTCATTCCCTTCTATAGAATCTTTTTCAGAACTCTCTTGAAATTTGACATGGCACTTCAAATACACCCATCACAAATTTATTCCACCAACCCCGCACAATGAGCAGTGAATGGGGCCAACGTTGAAATTTTTTCAATCTATGCTTATATGCATCGAAATTTGACATGGTTAGACTAGATAGTTTCCTTGATGGTATGGGAGGGTTTGAAGACTTAAGGATGTTTGATGTCCCCGCATAATATTTGAGATCATCCATGTTTGCATCAACGTTCAATATAACGGATGTCTCATTGTCATCATTCGTCATTTCCATCTATAGAATATTTTTCGGAACTCTCTTGAAATGTCATGGCGCTTCCAATACACCTATCACAAATGTCATCTTGCATCGACCTCGCACAGTGAGCAGTGAATGGGGCCAATGTTGAAATTTCTTCAAACTATTCTTGTATGTGTTAAAATTTGACATGGTTAGACTAGACACATGCCTTGACGGTATGGGAGGGTTTCAAGACTCAAGGATGTCTGATGTCCCCACATAATCTTTGATATCATCCATGTTTTCATCAACGTTCATAATAGACTTATCATTGTCATCATTCTTCGTTTCAATTTGTAGACTCTTTGTTGGAACTCTCTTGAAATGTTATGGAACTTCCAATTCACCCAACACAAATGTCATGCATCAACCCCACACAGTGAGTGGTGAATTGGGCTATCGTAGAAATTTCTTGAAATTTTTCCTACATGCGTCAAAATTTGATGAAGTTAGACAAGACACATGCCTTGACATTATGGGAGGGTTTAAGGACTCAAGGATGTCTGATGTTCCCACATAATATTTGATATCGTCTGTGTTTACATCAACTTTCATAATGAATGTTTCATTTTCATCATTAATCATTTCCATCTGTAGAATCCTTGTTGGAACTCTCTTGAAATGTCAAGGAACTTCCAATACACCCATCACAAATGTCATGCACCGACCGCACATAGTGAGCAGTGAATGGGGCCAACGTTGAAATTTCTTCAATATCTGCCTGTATGCATTGAAATTTGACATGGTTAGACTAGACACATGCCTTGATGGTATGGGAGGGTTTAAAGACTCAATTATGTCTAATTTTCCCACATATGATTGTTTACACTAGGCACATGCCTTGACGATATGGGAGGTTTTTAAGACTCAAGGACATCATTCTCTTCATCATTTCCATCATCATCATCATCATCATATTCATCATGAACCAATTTCACCATCCATGCCAACAAAGATCAAACCTGACATACCCATCTTTACATCAAAACCTAATGAAGATGTCAATTTTCACATATTTGTCTTTTTCTTGTGGCATTCTTCGAGATGATTAAACAATGATTTTATTAAGCTGAGACAACCCAAAATAATTTTATAGGGTACAACATGAAAGTGTTTTAATTTTTAATGGTTTAGGGATTATATCAGGTGAAGTGTTTAATGCCATCCATCAACCCTACATGGTTACTAGTGAATGAGGCCAACATCGAAATTTCTCCAAATTGTGCATGTATGTGTCAAAATTTGACATGGTTAGACTAGGCACATGTTGCTTGATGGTATGGGAGGGTTTCAAGACTCCAAGATGTATGATGTTCCCACGTAATCTTCAAGATCATCCATGTTTCAAGGGGTTAGGGGTTAAATGGTACAAAGGTTAAGGTCTTAGGTTTAGGCTTAGTGAAATATTTCAATTTGTTTTAAAATATGAATTAATGAATACAATTTGGATACATTAATTAGCCTAATCGTCTGGATTTATATTGATTTACATATACGATATATTTAATTATGTTTTTTAACAATTTCCAATAAATGACCACTAACCATGACAACTCTTATATAAGTAATCCTATTTTTTTTGCCAACAATTCAAAGAAAATATTGAACACTTTAAGGATATTTCAAAAGGTAATTTGTATCGTCGGAAATAATACTGAAGCATTTCATGAAAGTTTGGGCCATAAGAATCAACATTTTAAAAATTGGATTACAAATAATTCTGAAAATTTAGAAGTCTTGGTCATTAACATTATTTTTGCAACAATGTCATCCACTTTATCATTTTCAATGTTCATATGTTCTTTCAAGTACTTAATATTATCATCATCCTCTTCTTGATCTGCATCATCTTCATCATCATTGAAATTTGACTGTAGACGATCTATATTGTTACCAGATGTATTGGATCATCATTTTCTATACCATCCATATTGTTGTCTTCCATAACATCATCTAACTTTGGATGGTTGTCTTCTTGTGCCTGAACATAACCATCTTCAACATCATCATGGATGTTAATTTCTTCGATGTTCTTTAATCCCTCTCTCTCATTTTGTTGGACATCATTGTTTTTCTCAATATCCACTAATGCATCGTCAAAACATGCCTTAATATTGGATCATAATGTATGACAAATATCCATTTCGGGTTCAAAATATCTTCATATAAAAATACCTGCACATGAACGACATACATATATTAGACATATCTTATAACACTTTTATTTATTAATAAACACATATATTATCGTAATGAACTATGAATCAATAGATTAAGTATCACTATTGTTTCTTATTTGAGTTAAAGAAATACCTACTTACAATGAATTGGTAGAACATAAGGCTCGTTATCCTCTGGTAGGAACCTCGAGAAAATTTATTGTCTCAGATATTTATGTCTATGTGTTTGTGCTTATGAATGTTTTCATGAATAAATAAATCTTTAGATAACATTGATAATTAAGCATATATTTTCTTAGATGTTATGTAGCATTGTTTCAGGCCAACTTTGGGAGGAGACCAGTCTTGGAATGGACAACAAACGAAAGGGATCAACATCAACTGCAAGGACTTAAGGTACACATTTTTATCTTATTTATCTTCCCTTATTTATTGTAAGATTGTGTGTGGTTTGGGGTAGAATAGATTACCTATGAAAAAGGTATGCCTCGAGAGACATGTCTCTCCGTGAGAGTTCTCCTAAGTTATGTTTTATATTTTTTCGGGCTCAGGGGACTAAATTACGAAAAATGCAGTGAGTCCATAAGTAAGCTCTTTTTAGACTCCTTAAAATTGAAAAGATAGTCAAATGATCTTGTCTTTGTCACACTCGTTAAAATGGTTTTGAAGAGACGTCCTTTCCATATATGATCTAGATTTTATGAGCATAACGAAATGAATATAGATTATTATCAAAATATGCTTAACACAGAACAATAGATATACAATAAAACTGGTTTCTATTCAATAAGGAAATAAACATGTTTCTTCCCTTTTTTTTTGGCCAAAATATTACCTATGAAAAAGGTACGCCTCGGGAGACATGTCTCATCGAGAGAGTTATCCTAATTTATGTTTTATATTTTTTCGGGCTCAGGCGACTTAATTATGAAAAAGGCAGTGAGTCCATAGTTAAACTCTTTACTATTCAATAACGAAATAAATTGGTTTCTTCCCTTATTTTTCGACCAATAGATTACCTATGAAAAAGGTACGCCTCAGGAGACATGTGTCACCGAGAGGGTTCTTCTAAGTTATTTTTTATATTTTTTCGGGCTCAGGGGACTAAATTACGAAAAATCCAGTGAGTCCATAGTTAAGCTCTTTTCAAACTCCTTAAAATTGAAAAGATAGTCGAGTGATCTTGTCTTTGTCACACTCGTTAAAATGGTTTTGAAGAGACTTTGAATCATCATCTTTGCTCAACTTACAACGGGTTTGCAATCTTCCATTCCGAACCTCTTTAGCATTTCTCTGATATACTTGGTTTGAGAAATAAAAATTCCTTGGTTGCTTTGACGTATCTGAAGTCCCAGAAAGAAGGATAGTTCTCCAAGTAATGACATTTCAAATT
>ML780635.1:16656-47714 GCA_009831015.1 Picea engelmannii
GTTATAGCGAAAATGGTGAGATGACCTGAAAATAACATACCTTAGAAAGCACCATCAAAAGAATTTATCCTTCCTTGCATTTCGGCCTTATTTTCTTCACTTTCCTCAGAATTTCAGCTTAGATATCATTTGTATACCTCAGAAACCTATAGATATTCAATATGCTCAAGTGTGATTCAAATGAGAGAGCCTTGTCTCTTATTTATACTCTCCAAGTAGCTTCTTTAAAAACATCTTCTAGGTCACTTGGCCCCACTTTCCTTATTTTAGGGTTGGGTCCACTTCTAATTTCTCCATTAAACTTATTATTGAAATAATTTATTTTGTATCCACTTTGATTTATAATACACTCATCACTTCACTTTATTATTTACCTTTTAAAATCTCTTAAACCATTTTGATTACTTTGACCTTTTGGGGCTTCTAGATGACATATGAGGGTCCTCCAACTTCGTAAGGCCATAAATCTCAAACCATGAGGAGTTATGTGATTTTATACATATCACCAGAAATGGAATGACATGTAATATCCATATAGAATAGTATTATCTAAAAATATATCATAACTCATACTGTTACCCATCAAACAAACTTGGGTCCATTACCCAAACCTGGGTCTCCAACTTCTCATGGCCATAACTCTCTAACCATGAGGAATTATGCGACGTTCCACATACCACCGGAAATGACATGACAAGCACTATCCATTTAGGATATTTTCCCTGATAAATTCACTTTCCTTCATCTCATTATTCCACAATTAAGCATGGGTTCTCTTACTGCACAAAGCGTCTTCCCATGAGGGCTTTCACCATAAGGGGACCACTTTGGAGTTCATCCATATTTACTTCTTATCAACCATGACAAAACAATAATGAGTCATATTTACATGAAACATTATTGGGTCCATTACCCAAACCTTTGTGCTACGGGTCTTTCTTCAAGGGTTGACATCAATGACAACCAACCTTAATCAACAATTATCACTATTTTTTCTTAATTGAGTTAAAGAAATAGCTACTGACAATGAATTGGTAGAACATAAGGCTTGTTATCCTCCGGTAGGAACCTTGAAAAAATTTATTGTCCTAGATATTTATGTCTATGTGTTTGTGCTTATGAATGTTTTCAGGATTAAATAAATCTTTAGATAATATTGATAATCAAGCATAGGTTGTCCTAGATTGTTATGTAGCATTGTTTCAGGCCAGCTTTGGGAGGAGGCTAGTGTTGGAATGGACAACAAATGAAAGGGATCAACATCAACCGCAAGGACTGAAAGTACATGTTTCTATCTTATTTATCTCCCCTTATTTATCGTAAGATTGTGTTTGGTTTGGGGTAGAATAGATTACCTATGAAAAAGGTATGCCTCGAGAGACATGTCTCACCATGAGAGTTATCCTAAGTTATGTTTTATATTTTTTCGAGCTCAGGGGTATAAATTACGAAAAAGGCAGTGAGTCCATGGGTAATCTCTTTTCAGACTCCTTAAAATTGAAAAGATAGCCAAGTGATCTTGTCTCTGTCACACTCGTTAAAATGGTTTTGAAGAGACGTCATTTCTGTATATGATCCATATTTTATGAGTATAACGAAATGAATACACATTATTATCAAAATATTCTTAACACAGAACAACAGATATATAGTAAAACGAGTTTCTATTCAATAAGGAAATAAACTGGTTTCTTCCCTTATTTTCCAACCAAAGGATTACCTATGAAAAAGGTACGCCTCGAGAGACATGTCTCACCGAGAGAGTTCTCCTAATTTATGTTTTATATTTTTTCGGGCTCAGGGGACTAAATTATGAAAAAGGCAGTGAATCCATAGTTAAACTCTTTACTATTGAATAACGAAATAAACTCATTTCTTCCCTTTTTTTGGGCCAATAGATTACCTATGAAAAAGGTATGCCTTAGGAGACATGTCTCGCAGGGAAAGTTCTCCTAATTTATGTTTTATATTTTTTCGGGCACAGAGGACTAAATTATGAAAAAGGCAGTGAGTCCATAGTTAAGCTCTTTTAGGACTTATTAAAATTGAAAAGATAGTCGAGTGATCTTGTCTCTTTCAAACTCGTTAAAATGGTTTTGAAGAGACGTCCTTTTGATATAAGTTTAACCCTTTTCTGGACCGAATGGACTGAGTATGAAAAAATGAATACTTTGGCCCCAGTGACCGAAAGAGTTCTTCTTGGTATGATTTTATTCCTTTTCAGACCTTGGAAACTAACCTTATGAAAAAGATCACTCTAGAGTCTTCTTTTAGTGCTTTTCAGACTCTCTAAAAGTGAAAAACCACAGAGCTTACCTTCTATGGGATCGTAAAAATTTACATGGAAGGAATCTCATTGTGTCATATTGTAATCACATTGTGTGTCCCATCTTTGCATATTTGGCCTAATGTCGGCTTCATGTTTCTATTACTGAACCTTTAGAGCATTCCTTAGGTGCAAGCCTTGTAGCATTTTTTCCCTTGCAATCTGACACCTTGACCCATGGAGGAATTTCCTCTTCCTCAGGTGTCCATATCCTGCACATGTCTCCTTGGATTGAGCATCAATATGTTCCATTCTCTTGGAACCCGTTTTATTTCCCGCGACACTCATTCCTCCTTTGTAACGTAGCATTCTTTTATTCTTTTTCAAGCTCGTTAAATACGTGAAAAAGACAAAAAAAATAAAATCAAATATTCCAAAAAGAGGGGACGGGGAAACATTCTCTATTGTTGGCAACAATCTAGTCACCCTTGGACAAAGCAGATCCTTCGATTTGTTCTGGAAGAATTGAGATCTAGTATGGCCTTAGGAAGTTGTTCTCATTACATAGAGATGTGTCCTCCTCCGTTTGGTTACTCTTCCAATAATATAGAGAGTTTGTGGTGCCTCATGTGCCACAGACTTATGTCAATAACATGATGCCTGAGTATTTTCATCTATCATTCTCTTGTCCAAGGGGAATTATTGCAATCTGAGTCGTTCATTCCACGATAAGTATCTTGACCTTCATGAGTTGGCCATCTCGAGAGTCTTGTCAAGTTCACATCCAGAATCAATGAAGTTCGGTGCCTGAGGATCTAGGTCATCTAGTCTTTCCGCAATGTCATGTTGAAAACCTTAGAGTAGTGAGTATTCTCCTATCATACTCCTACCTGAGTTTTGAAGATCTTGAAGTTGTTGCTCGAGTTATGAAGTAATCATCTCCAGCCAAAGGCACTAATGCATCCTAAAGATTCCTATGACATTGTATATCTTATGATGATTTTGAGATGTAGATCCGTTTTGTATTGTTCGTGGCTACACTTTATATTGGCATGCACATTGGTCACGTAGCCATGATTACTATATATATGGCATGAATATGTGGTGTACTTGATTGACAACCATGCTTAATTTATCCCAAGCATGGGAATGCCCGCCTCGATGATTATTATTATCTTATTGCAAATGATGTGCTCATGGATACTCGCTTGGGTTTACTCGACTCCAATGCTTTCCCACTTTATTAAAGATGTTGTAATGTATTTCAACCATTAGTTTCTCTTCTGAGCTCACACATTAGGGGGCATCTATTATAACTCAAAATTTCACTTCTATGCATCCTTGGTGTTGGCCTATTCATTCATACATATGTTAACCCATTGTGATGGATATCTTCTCAAAAAAAAACTTTTTGTAGGGCATACACGCCCTATTGCATATGTGGAGCACGTACATACACTAGATGCATACTTGAAATCTCATGTACATATGCTTGTTTCACTATTGAAAGAACACATGTACTCTAAAAAGTGAGAAAAAAATATAAAATCCATGCTTTTCGACAGAGTTTACGGGCTATCTTAGGTTTTGCAACCATCTTATCTCCTGTAGCCCTTTTGGAAACAAATTAACCATCTTTTGCTCAAATAAAAGGGGCCCTAGGGGATCATTTGGATATATCAAACCAGACGCAAGAGAAATATACCAAATTTTCTCCCTTGTTTCCCAAGCTTTCTGCATTTTTCTATGAGTTTTATCCTCAACATTCCCTTCCATCCATCTTCCTTATACCATCCATCATTTCCCCTTTATATTGGCATGTTGTTGGTGGAGGTAGTATTGAGAATAGTGTACTTGGAGTCAAAGTAGAGGAACCCAGACAAGGCTCATGGAGTGGCACCAGCAAAGTTCAGGTTGTAACCTTCAATTTGATATTAATAAAAGATAAAATTTATTGTCCCAGGTCTTTATGTCTATGTGTTTGTGCTTATGAATAATAACTAATTCTTTAAATAATCTTGATAATTAAGCATATGTTGTCCTAGATTGTTATGTAGCATTGTTTCAGGCTAGCTTTGGGAGGAGGCCAATCTTGGAATGGACAACAATCGGAAAGGATCGACATCAACCATAAGGAATTAAAGTACACATTTCTATCTTATTTCTCTTCCCTTAATTATCATAAGATTGTGTTTGGTTTGGGGTAGAATATAACCTTTTTTGTCTGTTAGGGTGTTGAGGCTCTTCCTAGTCACTAGACCTAGATTAGGGGGATTTTCCCCATAGCATAAATCCATCCCTAAAGTGAAGATAGAAATTGAAGTAGGGATGAAGCTTTAGGGAAAAAAATTCTATGTGATGTGACCATGTGGACTGAAGGTATCTTGGGATGAACACTTCTACTTATCTCTCTATTAGATATGTTTAGAGCATCCACTAGGAAGGTGTGTGGAGGTGGCTTGCCAATATTAAAATCAACTAAACAAAATAAGAAAAAATGCTTTGGAATAATAGTAGGAGTCCATCCCGCATTCTACTTGCTACATAAAGGACATTCAAGTGTTATATGTGGATACCTAAAGAAACTAAATTAAGAGTTGGCATTTTTTTCTCAAATATGTATTTAATTAACACCCCTAAATTATCATTGAAGAAATAAATGGAGCAATACCAAACTCTATAAGAATCATGGCTTTAAGAATTCATCTCTTGACATGAATGAGCATGGGAAAGATTGAGACAAATACTCTATCTATCTCATTGCTAAGATCTGAAGGTATATGGTCCCCAAATCTTGGACCTACATAATAAGAAAGGATGTGTGATCAAGAGTAAAAGAGACCAATATTGTTACGAAAGTGATGTTAGAGACTCTACTTGTCAAAAATATTAAAAATTATATGACAATTAATAAATCTTGAGTATATTAATAATGTCAAATTAAAATATCCTCTAACAAATCTTGATCAATTCATGAATTTCCAAGATTTTTATGGATTCAACTAAATTTGGTAACTATAGTTTTAGTTGATCGATGTTAAAAATACGAGTAGAAATAAAAAAACCCTATTAAAGTTCATTAAATGCGCGCACGGGGTGATATTTCTGACATAATCAGGATCGGCCACAGCAGGTTGGATGGTGAGCAACCGTTAATGCTGTTAATGGATTCAAAGAAATTGTTAGAATGCGACTTCCAAGATCCAATGATAATTAAGATTTAATTCACATTGGGATCATCATGATGAGACGCAGATTGATCGGCAAGATGAAATTGAACCCTGTGAAAGTCTCATCGTGATGAATGATCACAATGATTGG
Organism: Picea engelmannii; assembly: GCA_009831015.1. NCBI lineage: Eukaryota > Viridiplantae > Streptophyta > Pinopsida > Pinales > Pinaceae > Picea > Picea engelmannii. The sequence continues at coordinate 22,244 of ML780635.1, forward strand.
AAGTCGCATTCTAACATTTTCTTTGAAAGCATTAAACCTGCAAGAGCAAGGGAAATAACAGCAATTGAACGATAAATCAAGACCTGATACATTGATAAATCAAGACAGGTTAGGGGGAGCAGGCGCGGCCTAGCCGCTGCCTACGACTGTTAGGGCTCGTTCCGCTCTGGGTCACCCCGTTTTGGGTCACCCCGGTCGTTTCACCTCTGTTATTTTCGACCCGTCTTGGTTTGGAGCGATGCCGTCGTTTCTTTCTTCGGCCGGCGTTCTGATTGTTGGTGTCTTTTGTGAGGACCCCATTGTCTCTTCTGTAATCTCGAGCTTTTGCTGGTTCGTGCTTGGTTGCCGATGGGAGCTGGTTTTTCGCGCCGATCCCTTGGTGGTGTGGATCGGCATCGCATGGCCTTTCTCCTTTGTCTGGGCTCGTTTTCCTCTCATTCTACTTGACAGTTGCGGTCCAGTGCGGCTCGGCTCTTTTCAGGTGGCTCTGTTCTTGGATGATCTAGTTCTGTCTGAGTTGATGTCGGTGGTGGGGTTTTCGGGGAGCAGCTGGGGCAATTCCTAGTGTCTCATGCCTTTTCCCTCCCTTTGGCCTGGTTTTGCTCGTTTCTCATGCCCTTTTCCTTTGGCCTGGTTTTGTGTATAGGTGGTTCGGGACGTCATTGCTTTGGCTGCTGGTGTTTTTTCGTTTGGGGCAGACTCTTTCCTCTGCAGCCTTTGACTCTTTTTGTTTGGTCCGTTCTGGTGTCGATTTATTTAGGTTTTGATGTATATTACGATGCACGTATTATCGCCATACAAAACGCCATCTGCAGCATCACAGTCAGTCGAGGCCACAAACCACAATCAGCCACAATCAGCCATTTGATTATATTATATTATACTAGCACAGCAGCAAAATAGCTGCTGGTGAATGGCGAAAGGCTGAGAAGATGAAATGAATCTTTAAAAGAATATATTAAATTTTATTATCTATTAACAAATAAACTGTTGGGCTTCATTTATCTGGTGTTAATATTTTAATTTCTGTTAATCACTTACTTGACAATCAGTTAGCTATCAAAGTAATTTTTAAATATGATTAGGTAAATGTAAAAAAATAAACACATAAACTGATTTAAATCACAGCCATTTATTTTCTGTGACTACTAAGAATATTCCAGACATATTTAATCATGTCCATAGAAAACTTATTAAGCACTAAACCCCTATTAAATCTACTCATTGTCAATAGGTGTACGCCTTTCGGCGTAATTATATTATATAATATAAAGTTTTTAATTAAAAATTAATAAAAAATTATATATATATCTATATATATCTATATATATATATATATATATATATATATTAAGGTAAATAATTATTTCACAACTAGTAGCTAGGTGTATTTACAACCCATTATGATATAGATCTTGTCACATATTTATTTGGGTTTCAATTGTAATTATATATATATATATATATATATATATATATATATATATATATATATATAATTTTCTAATGAGATTGATATAAAGAATTTTAATTTTTGTTAAATAATTGGGAAGATGATAATATTATAAGTATTATTACATTAAATTTAAGCAAAAATTGTGGTGAAACTAAGAATTTGAGAATAAAAGAAAATTAAAATACTATAAGAAGGTGATTAACCGTACACCGGATCCATCCATAATGAAATAAAGAGTTGGACAATTACTAAAAACTTGTGAGTCAAAATTTTTTATCATCTTTATGAAACTAAGAAAATTGAAGATGAAAAATATTTTTTTTAGAATATGGGATATTATTATTATTATTGTTTTTTGAAGCTGACATATATAATGATTTAAGCATTGATCACTTGACAACATCTCTAAGATGCACCTCACTATAATCTTTCAGCAATAACAAATAACAACAAATAAAAGTCTCTCTCTCTATATATAAGAGTGAGATTTGATATGTACACCTAATATAAAAACTACTCTATGGAGAAATAAAATGAGAGATCCAAATTTACACATAAATATAAATATAAATATTATTAAATATGATTTTACATAAAGTAGTGTTATTCTTCTCTTCATTTTCTCCTAAATCCATCTTTAACGATAAAAAAAATTTACACTTCAAAAAATTTGATTGCTATGATAGATTTTATGTTAAGATAGATTTACACTAGCTATAACACACATTTGTTAATTACATATCAAATATTATATAAAATTTATGCTTTATAAAGTATGAAAATAAAATGATTTGGTCAATTATTTGATTATCATAAGCAATTAAATTTATTTATCTTGATTATTGAAAATAAATTTAGTAAGTGGATTGAGACCAATAATAAAAGTGTTAAAGGGTTAAATGAGAGATTGATTTCAAAGTCAAACATATTACATTTGATCACCTTACTACCCATAAAATATTGTTATGTCTGAAAAATATTCTAAAGCAACTTAGTGACATGGTTAAATGAAATGTAATAGTGAGTGGTTAATGTATATTAGTTGTAATATTGGTATATTCAAGTAAGATGTCCCCATTTTCCCACCTATTTTGATATATTTGAGTAATGTTTAAAGGATATAGGTTCATTGGTTTTAATATAGTACTTGGAATTCAAATTTGCAATGTTCCTCATGGGACTTGGAATAAATTTGAGCAAACTCATATATATATATATATATATATATATATATATATATATGGAAAAGTGTATCATACACCTTATTGCAAAGCAATAACAAGGAGTAAAAGTTGACTAGTGGAAGGGAAATACATGCATAGCATTAGTCGGAAATGAATGTTGTGTAGTAGTAGTTGGTCAATTACTTGTTGGTGGTTTCATGCATGTAGAATTGAAAAACAAAGTGTAAGTTTTATGTTATTGTTATGTTGTCGAAATTTCTCTAGAATTATGCCATTCTAAACACTATTGTTGAGAGCATAGAGGCTCTATATTGTAACCATTTAGTTCCCAAATAATACATTGAGTGTGCTTTAGAGTATGGATTTTTTTTTCTCTTGTAACTGTTTTTCCCACGATATCACACTATTTATGGTTTCTTGTTAATTTCATTTTTTTTTAACCGTTCCATTTTAAGTTTCTACACATTTTTTCTCATGGATTAGTGTAGGAAGTGTAATATACACCTCTAGTTCCTTTCATTTGGTATCAAAGCCCAATCACCTAAAATCCAAGGTGTTAGGGACAATGTTTTTTTTATCTGTTCTTGGTTTGGGTGGGAGCTTGTGCATAAGGAAATCTTATTACAAGGAAATGGCCAACACATCTAGATTAGAAATGGATAAGTTTAATGACACTAACTTTGACATGTGGAAGCTCAATATGGAGAATATTCACATAGAACGAGATCTATGGGTTGCAATATATAGAACCAAACCCACGAGTATGAAATATGAAGAGTGGGTGGTGTTGAAGAGGAAGTAAAGAATCCTTATGAGGCCTTGTTTGGCTAATTCAGTATTATTGAAAATTTCTAAATAAAAAATTTCAACAACTCTCTGGAAGAAGTTAGGGGACTTTTATTAAGATAAATCCTTGGTTAATAAATTTTTATGTGGAAACATTTGTTTGCCTTGATAATGGGTGATGGTGATTTTGTAGCTGAGCACCTTAATGAATTTAATACTATTATGACCTAGTTTATCTTAGTTGAAGTGAAGATGGATGAGAAGGATCGTTGTATGAACCTTTTGTGTTCATTTCTAGATTCATGGGACAACTTGGTAGTGACCATTGGAAGAATTGTAAAGACATTGGTGCCTGAGGAGGTCGTGGCTACTTTACTCTCATAGGAGATGAAAGAGAAAGATTATGAATCCACCAATGATGCCTTAGATATTCATGGAAGATAGAAGGAGAAAGATAAGAAGAGAGAAAATAGAGGATCTGAATCCTATGGAAGACATAAATCTCCTAGAAATTCTAAAGAAAAATGTTGGAATTGCAACAAGGTTAGACATTTCAGAAGGGGCTACAAGTAAGAGAAGAAGAAGAATAAGAAGGAAAAGAATGATTATAATTGAGCTTGAAAAATATTCTCAAGAGGATGGTGGAGATTCCTTTGTTGCAACTTTGTCAACCCATGTAGGCCAAAGTGCATGGTTGATAGAGTCTAGAGATTCCTTCCACATGACTTCCCATCAACACTAGTTTTCAATGTATGAAAAATATGATGGTGGGATGGTATACCTAAGAGATGACTCTCCTATCAACATAGTTGGTTGTGGTAGAGTCTTGATCACATTCCTTGAGGGAAAAGTAAAGGGGATTGGTGGATTTTTGCACATTCCGTGTCTAGCACAAAAACTAGTATAAGTAAGAACACTTACGTGTGTAGGTTATTTTATTTGAAAAAAGATGTAAGATGGTTGAAGGAGATGTGGTACTTGATAAGCATGTTCATGTCAGCACTTTGTTTCATCTTGAAGCATGTATTATTGAGAGTAATAGTTCTTCGATTTATGTAGTGGAGAGATCTATAAGATTTACAAATTCAATATCAGAACCTCCTAAACAAAATCTTTCTTAAGAAAAAATTTACCTAGAAAATGTTGTAACTAAACTTAAGTTAGTCAAAATATTAATAAAATATATTATAAAACCCAATTAAAAAAATAGAATAAAATCCTATCTAGTTTAAAATAGATTAATTAAGCTTAAAGGTATTATTACATGTTAATAAGTCGGACATGATTTATTAAAAAATATCAAATTTAACATAAACACCACCTAGATATAACCGTCTTAAATAAGATTAATCAACGGTCCAAGATTTGTTTCAAAGGTATAAGTATTCAAGCTATAACATAACATTATCTGAAACTACCAAACCATCCCCTAGACATATCGTGTAGTTATATCGAAATCAAGGCTTTTAAAAGTTTTGAATACCACTTTTTGAAGCTCCGAAACCACCCCACTATAAAATATCACCACCATATCACTTGGTAGCTAGAAATATCAAAACTTTCCAGTCACACCATCATCGAAAGACAATGAAAAATTGACACATATGTTTGTATTTAATAAGTGTTAAATTAATTAGTAAATAAACGTATTTAATAAGTGTTAAATTAATTAGTAAATAAACTATCACCTTTTCTTGTTTTCTATTTTTCGTTATAATAAAAATAAATACATTTGAGTTAAACCTGCTATCAATATTCTATGGAAAAAAAGGCAAACCTTTCTCCTTATTGAAATCTGCGAACACTGCATTGGTATGCTAAAACCAACTTGGATTCGAATTGTTTTTTTTTTTTTTTTAATTATAATTTCCACAGAGGGTTATTTTTGAAAGATTTTAAAACACTTTAGATTCAGGTTTTCAAATGGGTTCCAGGAGTAAAACTACTGGTTCACAACACCCTGAAACAGAAAACCCAGTTTTTAAGCATTTCGATGTTTTTGAGACCAAACTAATTTAAAAATTTGTTTAAGGACTCAAAAACATAGCCTTTTCAAAATTCAATAATAACAATGAAGATTTACCTATATGGGAATGTGGTTTAGACAAATCTATTGTTTGTATCACTTTTCACTTTCCTAAAATAGTCCACATGTGTGCCCAATAATATGATCCGATACATAGGGTTATTAGAGAGAAAAGACAAAAACAAATATTTTCTTGGTTTTAGAAGCTTCAGAGATATTACTATTCCCTGATAATTGAGTTTCTTGTTAAATACACAAAATGGAGGAGAGTTAAATCTTCCATTGAAATCATCCTTGTTCAAAGAATCAAGTAGTGAAGTTATAACCATATGGTAGTGATACTTTGGTTGATGGGACTATATTAGGTTTTGTCCTAAAAATATTTAAATCTGCAAAATTCAATTATTTTAGTTATCTTTGAGATAACATCCATGAATAATTAACATTTTTTTGAAGAATGGAAAACTTTTAGGTATCGATCATATTTAGTCTACCTTTTGATGTATCAATAGTCAATTCATTTCAAGCACTTAAACTTGAGGAAAATAGTCCAACATGGAAAATTTCTTCTCGTCACTGAATGGACTAATGTTGTGAAAAATCATGGCCAGAAATGTAACATCCCCAACATAATCCCATGTTTAATCCCAATTTTAATTAATGCATAATGTAGATATGAATGTGGATATGGCCAAGTGATGTAGTATACAAAATGTATTTTCTAATTTTAGTAAATATAATGTGATACCAGTTGCTAGGAATATCGACTGGGGGATAAGTTTTCCACAAGAGAAGAGAGTGTCTAAGAGGGGTCCAAGGGGGGAATATTAATTATGGGTATTACTTCAGACCATTTTCCTAAATTTTATTATCATTGGGGATAACTTCTAATTTTTTGTTTGAGTGTATGAGAGCCCAATCATTAAACTCATGTAAGAGGGAGGGTTGAGAGTCACATCCCATAGTTATTAGAAGCACGAGGTTGACACATAATCATCATTGGGAGGAAGTTAGGTTGTTTTTCACATTTAGTTTTTGGCATGAATAGTAAGCAACGAGTAGGGGAAATGAGCACCAGAGCTAGAGCAAGAAGGTAGGGTGAATTCATGAGCATATGTGGAGCATTTTGGAGTTGGAAATTGAAGAACCAAGTTTTCATGCTTGAAGAGTGAACTCTTGAGTGAGTTTCTCCGTGCCATCAATTTTTTTATGTTGGTTACTAGTAGTTGTCCTGGTAGTGAGTTCCCTTGAGTTCCATGCAGACAGATTCTTGGTTTCTTGTGCCAGAGAGACCCTGATAGAAGAATGTGATGCTTAATAGACTGCGAGTAGTGAAGGAGTACATTCATTGGGTTGGGCAGTTCAAGAGGAAGAGATATGGAAGGAATTGAGGATAGCTATAGGAGAATACCAGTGGGTTGCAGGGGTGATTTTAAGAACCCCCCCTAAATTTATATGTATAATAATGGGCAAATCCCTATGATACATAGGAAAAATTGAAGGCTATTTTATCAATAATATAATATGTATATATAATTTTTTAGCGAATCTTTTAGTCAATTACATAATATTGTAAAATGTGAATATTTCATTGAATTATAAAATCTTGTAAAATCATGGCAAATCTTTCACTGAATTCTAAAATCTTGTAAAATCATGGCGAATCTTTTACTAAAATATAAAACGTTATGAAGTCTTGGTGAATTTTTTGATAACGTATAAAACCATATATAATAATAGGAAAATATGTTCATTAAATTGTAATATACTCATTTTACATGTTTGGAAAATAAACATAGTTTGTCCCTCTTCCAAACAATGTTGCAAGCGCCAGGGGTTGTGTTTATCAGGGTTCACCTATTCACTTTTAAAACAATTATGATTTTATGAGGGGGTTGTGGGTTCAATGGTCAGGATTCCAATCCCCTCAAGGCATGTGCTTATAATTTCCACTAAAGGGTTCCCCAACTTCCATTAAAAGGATTTCTATGAGACAAAAATTGACCGAGTTCCATCAAAAGGCTTGGTGTATCCCAACAATGAAATCTAGAGCTTTGTATACCCCACACCAATGACACTAGAGATTTGTATATCACACCAATGACATGTAGGGATTCACTTGGTGTAAAATATTTTCAATTCATTGTTCCCTTTCTATAGGATATTTAAATAAAGATAACTTAATTAAGAGAAATTGTGCATGCTTTGTGTGGAAACTATTACCGAGTCAAACTTATGTTTTAATGTTACAAAAAGTATAATAAATGTATTAAGCACTTGAGCCACTTATGTGGAAATCATCAATATATTGATATACTTAAACAAAAATAGACACAACAAGAGAATATCCAATACACATACAACCTTTGAACTATCTTATTTTGCTAGAAATGTTGAAGGATGTCTATAGTTGTTTATATGGACCTGTGAGTAAGAGTTGATGGGAAGTTTGTTGTCCCTACCTCTATAGGAAGGGATGGACGTTGTAATCATGTAATATTAAGTCTCTGTATCTATGCCTTCTTTTTTTTCATTTGCTTGGACAGTGTGTAGAGGTGATGTGTGTTGCCTTAGTGTCCTTGGGTGACATGTGTCCATTTCTTAATCTCTACTACTAAACCCTAGTATTTCTCTAGCCATGAGAAAATTAGAGGAATGGGAGTAAAAGGAAGAGGCATTACAAGGAGAGGATTCTTAGATGGAAAAGGGAGCTCCATCTTGGTTTCCCCTAAGAACCATGTCCATCCTATTCACCAAGGTCCAAGCAATATCACAAAGAAAGTTTCTAGGGATTTATCCAATTTTTGTTCTAAAAATACACCATCATCTAGTTTAACTCCAATATAAAAACTTCTCACACCTAGGGTAGCTTCATAGGATTCCTATAGCCAATTTGTCAAAAAGTGTAGTAGTACCTTCTTCCAAAGCTCAATCCTATGGGACAATATCCATGGTTCTATTATTCTACTTTTACAAGCTATCTCTACTACAATTGAATGCTAAGGCCACACATAGTTGGTTTTGTTCCATGAAGAGATTGTCATTATGTATGAAACATCCTCATTTTTAATAATGTCAATTTAAATTCCATCGTCTAACAGTAGGATCACAGACCTCCCTTGTCTCATTAAAGTGAAGGTCCTTTTCATCCAATATCTGCATGGCATATGTGACATACGATGACTGCCTAACCAACAATGCCTTATATGAGGTAGAAATGATATGTATTCTCATTCTTGCAAATTTCGCAAAACCACTATACCTTCTCCCTACGTTGTGACATTATTCATAGTTTTTGGTGGTCTACATTTTTTCTGATTTACTTAGTGGAATCGAGACATTGGCTCTTAACAACCTTGGATAACCCATCTTCTTCCACATTATGTATGGAAGGGCATCAACCCATCTTGTCCCGTACTGGATGTACCCAAGGATGATATGAGTCATGAGACTTATTGGAAATATATTAGATTCGTTCATCCCTACATTGAGGAAGAGAAGAATGAGTTTGGCCTCTGCAATCACTATTGCAGATCAAAGGAGCATGAAGATATTTAAGACAAAAGGGATGGTGCAGCTCAGAAATCTTATTTCACTGAGAAACTTTAGCATGCTCCCATCAAAATAACTAGATTGAGTACCAGTTATGTGAGTTATATAACAAAACATGGGAATAATTTTGGTTGTGATCATTCCAAGAATGCTCCTCATCATGACATTTTTTTCATTGATAAATCAAGCTACATGGTCTAGTGAAAATACATAAGATACATTGCCACAACTTTTGGATAATCATAATACATCACAAGGATCCTTGTGAAGGAACAATTGATAATGGAATATGTTAGAGTCCAGTAGTCACCAATGATCAAATGTGCTTTTACAAGGTTTTGGTAGGGTCTTACTGCAATTTTTTAGGGTTTCATTAGGTTTTCAAATAAAAATTTGGTCATTGGTTAGTGTGTCTAGGTATGTTACTACTCCCATTATATTCATAGTTAAAGTTTTTATCTTGGTCATGCCATCACTCTTTGTAATGAGTCATCAGTACAATGTCTTGATCACCATCTTAGTCATCATTTTTGGTCATATCATACTTTGAGGTTCAAAGGTCCAAGTCATCAGTTTCATAATCCATTAGGTGTTTTATTAGGTTAAGTCATCAAAAGGGTCATAAAAGAGTCATGAAATCACCTAGGTCATCATCATGGGCATAATAATCAGGAAAATACACTCAAAAGTGTTCTACAAGACCACGCTACGCTTTTGACTCTGTTTTTGGTCATCATTGTCAAAAGAGGTTTCTGACCAAATGAAGATAAATTTTCGAAAACCAAAGGAGGTTTTTTCTAAGGAAATACCAAAGTACAATAACCTAATTCATATTTTACATAGGTATTACAGCATGAGAGATACATTCACATCTTCACATACTATTTTTTTGATTGTGCAAAATTTTTGTTTTAGACATCTTTTTGCAGAGAATATTGTGAACAACTGGAGAAACATTTTGGGAAATTGAGAGAGTTTTATCTCAAAAACATATTCATATACAATAAACTCTTTCACGTTTTACACAACTATCTCAGATTGAGATATTAAAAGGAATAATTGAGCCCTATTTTTCAGAATTCCGGGAGGAAAAAGCTTAAGGAAACCCTAATCAAGAAAAGAGAGAAGGGTAAGTTGGATTTGCTTGATGATTCTTCCATAATAGCATAGAATACCATCTCAAGTTTTCATGGAGAAAATCTGGACCAATTTTGATGAAATTTGGAGAAGTTTTGGCATTTTTGCAATTTTGGCAATTTTAGACAATTTCTGCAAACTGCATAAACGCAGCGTGTTCACGCTACCTTTATCCTTAGAACATCCAAGTAATGAAAGAATTTTTTTTTTGGATAGGTTTTGGTGAATTCATATCATATGCATACTTTTCTTAACACATCAACTTCTAGTTTCCTCAGGAAGATAAAAAAAACTAGCTAAAAAATAGCTTTCTACCCTCATTTCAAAGATTCGTTGCATTTATGGCACCAATTTTGGGAGAATTGGTTTTCTAAGATCTTGGAGAATTTATTTTGTAGGGAAAATACTTCAGATGGCTAGGAGACACACTCACCTGTCCACAGCAGTTTTCAAAGCCAAAATTGAGCATGGGAGCATCATCAAATTAGCTACAGAATATCACGCTGCCTTTTTCACAATTTCGCTACCTTTATGCCAGAAAATCAGTTTTTTGTTATCTTATGGTAAAAAGGAAGTTACCAATGATGTAAATGAATGCAATATGATGTAATTGATAGCATGTAAGGTAGTGGAGGTCGAATACATGAGTTTTGAGTGTCTAAAAAGTCAAATGTATTGGTTTGAGTAAAAACAGGGATCAAAGATGGGAATTATGTATTGGTTTGAGTAAAAACAGGGATGGACAGACAGAGATCATGATACTTTTGTCTGATACATTATGTATTAGACAACAACATGGTTTGATCTCTGTCGAATACTGTTGTACCAAAGATGGGAATTATGTTCCTCTGGGAATATAATCAACTTTGAAGTGAATGGAATTACTAGCAAGTCCCTATTGATTATAGAGTGGTGATGACTGTAAGTAGTGCTAACCATGATAATGGAAATATTTCTAGAGGTTTGAAAGGGTTATAAATCCCTCTGTAATAGTATGGGTTTGTAACTTTGTCCCAATCTAAAATTTAATTGTTAAATACATCTGATGCTTGAGGACTACGTGCATGCTAATTATATAGTAGTTTACTATTATGTGTTATGGAAGTCGGTCCTTAACTGAAGAAAAATATGTGATCAAGATGAGCCATATACTTCCTAGGGCACATAGACAAATTATGTTACTTTCTGATTTTCTATTGCTTTTCCTAGCCACCACTTCAGAATAGGACTTCCAGGACTTATTGGCATGGACAAACTTTTGAAACAATAGGCAAGGTAGACCAGACCCTCAAAGGTTACATCAACAAATGGAACAATGACATCAAGAAAAACAAGATTTCCATAATAAAATTCTAGATAGATGGTGTCAAAATAATTTTTGTTTCTAAATTGGTTATTTTTAGTAAGATATATGTTGCATACCTACCTCTTGGTCTTGGTTTAGTTGAGTCATCTAATTTTCCTAAGAAAAATATGTTTCGAATCTCTTTTTTTTTTAATGTCTCAAAGATACAACCAGAAATTGGAAGCTAATTAGTTGTTCAAAATGTGTTTGACCAAATCCAATCCACTCATTTCAAATGCCAAAAATAGCAAAGATAACACTCAAGTCTTATTCTTAACAACCCATGTGTATTTAAAGAACTTTGGCAGCAAGGTTAGTTCATCCTTATGAAACATTTCAAAGTTGTCAGCATGAGCTCATGTCCTTGATTACAATTACAAGCATGCACTTCACTAAACTTATAGATCTTACATGCTAGGGAACTGGATATCTTTGTGTCCATACATACATCAGTAACACTAATAAAATAAATTGGAAAAAATATTTACACTCAACGTATAATGTTTTTAAAAAGGAAAGAAAGAGCCAACCTAAAAATAAATAAATAAATGTAAAGGTAGACCAGGCAAGGTAGACCAGACTCTCAAAGGTTACATCAACAAATGGAATAATGACATCAACAGAAACGAGATTTCCATCAAAAAGGTTCTAGGTTATAGGCTTTTTTATCATGGTGGTTGCTTGCAGTGACCTACATTATTTTGTATGAAATGACCTGTAAATATTGGTGTATTAATAGTTATATAGAATGTTATAGACTGGAGGGATATCTTAAGTGGTTGAATACTTTGAGCTTCATGGGGAGGTCTCGCGATTGATCCCCTAGTCTAGCTACCTCTGTTGCATGCCTTACTCGGTGTCCTACCAGATCAGGTGCCATAATCAACACTGACAGGTTTACACTCGGTACCATCTGTGAAATCCAGGGAAGTTCCCAGGGGTTTTGCTGAGAGGCTTCCTTGGGGTAAAGTGTGTGTGTGTGTGTGTGTGTAGAGAGAGAGAGAGGCATGTTATGAAAAATAATAAGTTGAATAAATAAATAAAATAAAGTATAATAGATCGATCTTAACCCCAGATATTTTAGGCAGCAAGAGGTTTGCACCTAGTTTTTTTATCTCGTTCGATGCTTAAAAGATCCATGGTTAAGATGGGTCTATGCTAGTTTATCTTATGTCCAGGTTATCATTCATATTGCATAATAATAAGCATTTACTTACCCGATACCAATTATATCTCTCAATATTCTAAATTTTCCCACAAATGAAACAAACATGTAATACATTGTTTACTTAGATCACTAATTTGGTCCAAGTCTAGACAATGTACTCTCCAAAAATACCTAACCTATCAACAAACATCCAAATATCTAAGTCACAATCAACATAATATATCCTGAGGTGCCATTGAAGTGGGCACCAACCCCATCTTATACATGTGGCAATACTTCATCTGCCCACATATTTGTTTGTTTATCTTGTTTGTACTCTCTTACAAGTAATATTCAAATGGAGACAACTTACTAAAATATATTTATAGAATGGCATCATATAAATGAAATTTTACAGACCCACCTAAATCTATCCAGCATTGTAAGATTTTGCAGCAGCTGGATCAGATGAAGGTTCTCTGGCAACAATTGATGACATGAAATCTCGTATGGTTGTAGAATATCTTGGAGGTATGACATTTGTAATCATTGTAAAGGTGCATGCTCTTCTGCATGGATAATTACCATGAGAAAAACAACAATAACCAACTATATATGTAAATAGACACCTATCCAAACCCAATTTAGCTACAATCAAATTTCTTTTATGTTGCAATTAATTTGAAGGTTGAATTTCCTTTGTGAGTGTTATCTAAGAGGGGTGTGAGAAATCCATTTATAACTTCTAGCATAATTCCTCTACTTAAATAGAATGATAAGAAGGTTGCACAAGTGAAGCAGTTCATGATGGAAAATAAATTCCAGCACAACAAGAAAGAAAGTCGATGACATTGATAGATGCTCAAGCTAAGTGATGTATTACTTTCACGCATAGTTACCAAAAACATATTAAAGATTCATCTGAAACACAACTTTTGTAACATTCATTCTTTAAAAAAAGGGGTAAATAATGACATAGGAATCTCAGTTTCATCAAGAAATTTAGGGAAAAACAAATAAAATGGCTCCCATGGAGAAGCAATCAAACTACTTGTACCAATGAAGCATAGATCAATAGTTTAGGGTTGTGGTCAATAACTATTCTCACCATGCTCAACAACCATTGTCCATTGGATAGCCATTAGAGAAAAAAACAGTTGGCCTTATTCAGACATGACTCAGTTTGAAAATTCCATTTGAATTTTTGGTTGGGGAACTGCCACTGACTTTCATAACTAGGGGATAAACCTTTCACCTTCAGGCCTAAACAATATGTTATTGTATAAATATGGTAAATGAGAACTTTTATCGATGTGGTCTGATTATAATTGTTTTAATAGAAACTTCAGTGTAGAAGGTACTCCATTCTCTTCTCTGGATATTTGAACAACAAGATGAGGCATTCCAGTTTTAAACAAAGGGTTATAAACTGTCACAGAAATGTAAAATCTAGACGTAAGTTCCTATAATAGTTCAGGAGAATAATCTTGTTACTAAGTGCAAGCTAGGAACTCATGATTATAGGCCCATGCATTGCTAAATGTGGAGGTGAGGTGACTCCAAAGCATTAAAGAGATCCATATACACTAATCTAAAATGTGATTCAAAGTTAAGAGTTGATTTTTAGAGTTTTAGACTACAGAAGTAACCAAAAGACATTATAAGTTTGTAACCTCCCTAGACTTTAGATTTTGTTGGAGAAAATCATGCATTTAGTTCCTAAATTAGAGGATTCGACCCCTGAGAGTGGGGGATGTTGTTTTCATGTCTATATGTATCTATTTATCATAGAGAATAGAGGTTGGATTCTATGACATTGAGCTAGTGTATTTTCATCTTGCCAATTTAATACAGAAAAAAGTTGCAGCTTAAATTTAGGAATTCATGTGGTGAGCTTGTATGGTTATGCTTTTCTTATGTAAATCACTTCATTGAATGCTTTCTTTTTACCATTCCATGTATATTTCTTTCACTCATTATATTTAAAGGTTTTAAGCAAGATTCATGAGGAATACGTGCCCTATTTCTGATAAGAGGATGATGTTGTGTCTATTTTCTTCTTGAGGAACGGATTCATGCCCCTATGCTTGTTCCTAATCTATATGTTCATCCTACACTACAACGATAAATCCCAAAATTCCATTAAAGCTTACCTACCTTGCCCCTTTATCCCCACTGTAATTTTTCATCTAATAATCTTAGCAGATTTTTCAAGCCTAGCTCCCTAAGTCAAGTCCCATGTAGCAAAAATCAATCCTTTAAACAATTGAGCCTATATATCTAGCCTAATATCCATTATCTTTCCAGTCAATCATTGGCTATGATATTTTCATATAGAGATCCCTCTCTAGTTTGGCAGGGCTAGCTGCCAAACTAAAATCTTGGTTTGAGGTTACCTCCATCGATTTCCTTTTAGCCTTGGGACATTTGTGGAGAGTTAACAGAATATAGGGCTCAAAATGTGAAAAATATCAACTCATATGCTAGGAAAATCTGGGGAAAAAATATGGCTACCTTGATGTAAAAATGAGGGGTAACATTGTATTACACATGCTTTCACATGGATGGCCAATAGAAATACCATTTTATGAATGCTAAAATGAACTTCATAAGAGGAAGAGTGGGGTTCCTTGACAAGAAGAAGATTTCCCATTTTATGGTAAACTTAATATTATATCTAAGATCCTACAAGTTGGACATGTTTGATACTCATCCTATTGGTTTCTAACTAGATGTCAATTTATAAAGTTGTATGAGGCACTTTTTATGGACTGTGTAAATGAAGGGGGACTATTAATGGAACCTTAGAGTCTATGCACTGTGTCGAAATAATATGGAGCTCTTGGACTCATCAACATATACACTCAGGGGAAGATTCTTTCAGCCCAGGGGATCATTCATTGTCTTGAAGGGGAATATCCTTGGAAAACCCTTCTTACATATAAGATCTTGCACAATAGTCAGGTTGACAAAAACCAAAATAGTTTTCTGTGTGTAATATTATTGGATCTCCACATCACTTTAGGTTACATGGTTCCTTTTTCTTAAATAAAATACAGGAGGTTTGGAAGGAGGTCTCTCATTTCCTTTCTTGGAACTATTCTAGGGGTAGGGCATGATGGGATCTTCCTTTTGATGTTACGGTAGCTACAGGAGGTATTAACCTCCACATGGAACTTGCTTGCATGAGATGATAAGGAAATGTTCCAGTTCTATAAGATGTCCATTGTTGTTTACATTTGGATCAAGACTGGACACCTGACCTCTTTTGGCATTGGTTTGGAGTTGTCTTTTGTCTTTGGTTTGGAGTTGTCTTTTGTCTTTGGTTTGGATCCGACCTGTGTACATGTTATTAAGGCCAATATATACTTGTTTCAAGAATAATTAGTATAAAATATAAATACAAAGAGATGGATAATTATTACAGTCATCCTCCTTCGAGAATCTTTCACAGCCATATGCAATGCCTAGTACTACAGGTAAACATAATCACTGTAGGCTTTTTTACATACCAACAACAGTGTTGTGAGTATTTTAAATCGATGTTGTAGATCTATTTTAAACCAAATGTATAGTATCGTGTTTTAAAAAGAAATTTTGGGTGCATTCTCTAATGTTCTTTTCATTCATTTAAATCTCTAAAAACCCATTGAAAAGACAAAACAAATATTTAAAGAACCAAAAGAGAAACCCCAAATGGACATGGATTTTATAATGCAATCAAGAATTTCATAATTTTTTCTAGTCTTACCTCCAAAAGCCTCTGAAAAATGGGTTTCTGGGCACTCTTCCAATCCACTTTTTGAAGTCCTCGTAAGCGAATCCCGCTTCCATGAGAGCATATATCCAATTGTTGATATATAATGAAATGAGATTTAAGTTTTGCAAAGGAATTGTCTTTCAAATTCGTATTTAGATAACCATAACATAAAATGGGGTCAAATGAATGCAGAAAATCCGATTTACCGATTTCTACCAAATGGGGAGGATGAAATTGCTTCCAGAAATCCTCATACCTAGAAATCGGGGCGAATGGAAGGTTGTAGCCCAAATTTTAGTGAGCGAAAATTATTTTTTTCCTTCTTCGTGGTAAATAAACCATGGGCTAACCCTTTACACATTTTTTTTTTTTTTTAAATAAACAGGGGGCGACTAATAAAACTTTAAAAAAACCACTACGATACAAAAAAATCGCCCAATAAAAATTTGGAGGCCCTTTAATTTCGCCCATGAGCAAAATTTCACCCCTAAAATCATCTATGGTGGGTTGTGTGATAGTGAGCTATGAGTGGACAGTGAGAGGCACCCTTCTCTTATGGATTCCTAGCCCATCTTGGGGGTGACTTGTTGTTGATATCTAGAACAAAAAATATATACTTGGGTGGAACATCCTTCCCAAGCAGCTAGTTGCACAAGTATTTAAAAGATAAATGTTTGTTTATTTTATGAGTTGTTTCATGAGTTTAATTGTTGTGCTTAACTCTGTGTATGTGAATGGTTTATTTCTTCTGTGAATGAGTTTATTAATTTCATTCATGTTCATTTAGAATGTTGTAGATGTAGTTCATGATGGGTATCGAGATCTAGTTAAAAAATGTGTATAAATCATGGCTGGTAAGCCACAAGAAATGGGCTAGGAGAAAATTTTTGTTTTCATGTCTATTCCACATAGTATTGTCCCTCCATTAAGTTGGGGGATGTTACACTATGGTATCAGAGAATAAGGTTGCAACACTAGCCTGCAAGAGCCTACCACAATATTGCATAAGTTGTTTGGATCAAATTTTTCTTTTGGGTAAAAAGTATTTTACTATGGGACACCGTTGGAGAGGAAATTTTTTGTGGTTTAATGGTGTCATGACTTCCATGGAAACCATGTTCAAGTAACTCCTCATGGCCCTATTTTTCCAGTGAGCTCTCTCTTTTGAGATTTAGGAATCCTAATTGAAAGTTATGACTCCCATAAAAATCTATGCTCAACAACCATAGATCATTCCTCCACGTGGATTTCCAGTCGTTGATTTTCCATCTATATTGTTATTTACCTCACATGCATGGGAAAAGGTTCGAAAAAATTATTTATAAACAAAAGACAACCCTTTGTTACTTTTGCATGAAGCACAAAGAGTCATGGAACCTTGTGGAGCCTGTGCACAACATAAAATTTTGGCTGAGATAACTGATGCCTCGGTGGGTCGGTGGACCAGATTGAAGCTGTTTTGTAGGGTGTATTGGATCTTGAATCTGGTGGGTGGTCTCTCAGTGGACTAACGTCAGATCATAGGTTATTTGGATGGAGGTTGCGTAGGGTGGCTTGATGCCTAGTTGACTAGACCAGAGGATTATAGAAGTTCAACGAAGGGAGAGGGAAAACCTTTCCTAGTGCTTGGTGCTCGATGGTCCAATGGCCTGACCTAGACTTGAAGTTCAATGAGCAGAAGGGGAGTTATTTTCCCGGGGCCTCGTGGCCTAATGGCCAAACCCACCGACCAAACCAGAAATTTTATAGAAGCGAGAGAATGGGGAAGAATTTCCCTAATGAACAGTGGCCCAGTGATTGGGAATAAAATTAGTTCCATATCAACAATAATTAGTCAAATATAATGGAAAAAATTATTGTTTTGTAGGTCATAAACTTGGAGGGAATTTTTGAGAGCTTAAACAACGTTTTTAGGCAGTGAAAAGCCATGAGAAAAAATTGTACCAAGGTACACTATGTCCTTGTAGCTTAAGTAAAAAATCTCGAGGAGATATTTCCAACAAGTTATTCTAAGCACAAAACAAAGCTTGTATGAAAAAATTACAACCTAAACAATTAAGGGTAAAATCCAGTACTCGATTACTTCCATAGGGCATAACTCCTAGCTCATGAGTCAATTTGGGGTCCAATATTAGTCTATGGAAATCCCATGGATCACATAAGTCATCCATGGAGACTGATTTGAATTCTGGGTACCTAAAAATGTGCCAGGAGAGAAAGAGGACATCTATAGCATACATCGTTTAAAAGGGAAAATAGTAAAAACTTCTAAATACCACAACTTTTTTCTCGGAACTTAGAATTGGGAAAATAAATAGTTGATGGAAAGGTATTGAGGAGGATAATCCATCTATTAACCCATTAAATTATTTTGAGTGGTAAATTTTGCAGTTAACTCAAAAGAATATGACTGGTGGCATTAAAGGGAAGAAACATTTATGCATTATTTTCCAAAATTGTGTATGTATTTATTTTTTACTAACAAAAAATTGTTTGCATGCACATTTTCTGTGGAATTTAGAGGTTCATAAAGGAATTTGGTTCCTATATACTAAAACCATGGACTATTCCCAAGGGTCCTACAATCATGAAGAGGAATTCAAATGGTTTCATGTTAGCATGGTAAATGTTGATAAACGTCTAATGGAAGAAGAGATAAGAAAGAGCCTGTAACTATGAGGAACCTATAGAGAGAAGTACATAGTTATATGGTTTATAATGAAAATATTATGAAATATCAGGAAGAGATACTATAGAGCTTGAACATGCTGCAAAAGCAAGCTAATGAAGACTATGGCACAAAGAAAGAAGAAAGTGCTAGACAAGTGACAATATCCAAATCCCATAGCAGAAGGGATGAGCATGGGAATGATAGGTAGTCAAGGAGTAGGAGTAGATGCAATTATTACCAGAGAAATACATTAGGAGATATCATTCCATTTCATGGCCAGGGATAATCCCAAGTGTTTCTATCATCAGGAGACAAAAGAGAAGACCCGAGGGAAACATCTTGCAAGGTGAACTCGGGAAGATAAAGCCACCAATTTTCAATGGTGAGCATAGGAAGGGAGAATAGGTTGAGGCCTAGCTACTGGAAATGAAGAAATATTTCCAGCTGCATGATTAACCCTTAAGGATAGAAATAAGAATTTCAACCTACCAGTTGCAAAGAAAAGAAACCATGTGGTGGGATCAACTTAAGAAATCCAATCATATTGATGAGAAGAGGGTCTCATGTAAACAATTCAAAGGATATTTTCAAGAGAAATATTTTTCTAAGAATTACGATGAAAGGAATATGAAATAGCTCTTTGAAATCAAGCTGGGAAGCATGAAAATGGATGAATACGAGAAAAGATTATTTGATTTGTTGAAGTATGTGGACTTCATAAAGGACGAGAAGGACAAAATCCAAATATCTCTTAGTGTGTTACCCTCCTTCTACAGTGACAAGATACAATATGATAACCCCAGGACTTTGGAGGAAGACACAAGGAAAAAAAATATCTCTATGAGTAGAGCAGAGGGAGACCAATCTTCCAAAAGACTTGGAATGAAAATATGAAGTGTAAGAAAGAGAAAAAACATAAATATTTTAAGTCACCCTTTTTTCAAGAGAAACTCCTGGGAAAATCGGCAAGGACAATCAACCCAAAATGAGCACAAGATAGTAGATTATTTTAGGAAAAGGATAAGGAAGCAACCTATACAATGTTGGGGATGCAAGGGTAATCACTTATATAAGGAATTCCCTCACAAATGAGAAATAATGAGGAATTTACACAACATTTAGGAGGATTAAACAGTGGAAGACATAGGAAGAAGCATGCCAAGGATTTATGTAGCCTTGGAAAACAAGCTAGTAGAATATCAATCCCCTCTGATTGAAGTGGAAGGTAAGATTGATAACCAACCCATAATAATTTTAATTAATTATGGAGCTAGCCATAGTTACATAAGTTATACCATTGTTGAAACATTTAACTTCCAAAGGAGTAAGCATAAGAAATCTTGGTTAGTTTAATTAGCCACAAGGGCTAAGAGAAAGATCAATGAGTTGGTTAAATATTTCCCAATAGACATGAATGGAATCATCACAAAGGATGATGTGAGCATTATAACTCTGGGTTCATATTGTTGGAATATTTACAGACAGAACGTGATTGTAATTGATGGCAAGAACAACAATGGTATGTTATAGGAAGAACAACATGGTTATAGTCGGGAGTGCGCTTGTCATTTGATGGAAAACAGGCTTGGAAGACATCGTAAGTCCAGACAGGAGGAGAACACAGAGGGAGGATAGATCTCGAGCGTTATATCTGAGGATGGGATCGACCGTCATTGGATCTAGGAGAACCTGCACGTTCTTTAAAGTACAAGGTGAAGTGGGCTTATACAGTCTTGAAAGCAGGAGGACCGTCCATCATCGAGCAAGACACATGGCGAAAGATCATCATTTCGCTGACTGGAAAGTCAAAGAAACGAGGTGTCCTAACCTCTCTAACTCGCAATATGCGAAATAATATTAGTTGTTGGATCAAGGATGACTCTGGGCCGTCAGATCCAGGAGGTAGATCATGACAGACCACGTCAGAAAGGATAGGTGGCAACCTACATCAGCAAGGACACATGGTGTAAAAATACAAGGAAAAGTGTGCCAGTGAAGCCAAAGAAACTGAGTACAATGACTAGTGATGATGAATGTAGTGAAGTGTAGGCAGGGGGATAGAGTATGAAGCATGCAGAGGGTGCACAAAGACTATAAAAAATGCAGAATCGAGAAGAGATGAGTTGTTATTTTTGAGAGTGATTTATGCAGGTAGAAGCATTCAGTCTAGAGGGGAAAAAGGGAAACAGAAGCAAGGAATGGAGATGCATATCTGAGATGTTAAAAGAAGGCTAAGGAGCATAGGCATAGATAAAGTAGAAGATCAAAAATCTCAAGAAGATGCGGGTAGAGAGACACTGGTGCAGACAGAGTAGAGAAGTGTAGCAGAACAATGATGAGACTGGTAAGTCATTGATAACTATTGAATCATTGTAATAAATTCACAAAAAGAAAAGATTTATATTTCAGGGTGGTAGGGAAGTGCTAGGGAGGACTATTGTCCTCAGAGTTTCAAGTGGGTTCTTAAACACGGGGAGTTGTAGCTTCCATCTAGTTGTATCCAGAAAAACTAGGGTGGAAGGGAGGTGCAAGGGAGAATAAGTGTTCTTTGTCATATAGGTTGGAGCTTGTGTGAATAGAAGTTGGTGCTTCCATCCAATTGGTGTTGGGGCACTCATGGAGTTGGTTCTTCCTTCTAGTGGGTGCTAGAGAAACCAGAGAGTAGGTGCTCTCAGCAAGTTGCAACTTGCAAAATAGAGGTTGTAGCCTGAAGAGGATTTAGAGCTCCCAAGAATGATAATGTACAGAATATGAAGATTACTTACCATATAAAGAAGAAGAGGTTTTTACCCTTTATGGGTTTCCTCGGGGAATATTTGTCTCTGTGTATTTCATGTGTGTGATTGATGCTGCATATTCTATTACTTACTTCCCTGCATTATTGTGATGGTCATTAAGTGCTCTGTAAAGATTTTAAAGTAAGCATAATTGTTTAATCACAATAACAAATGATTCAGCCCCCTCTCAGTTTTCCAACAATTGGTATCATAGCCGATTCCTTTTATCTAAAGGTAGATCAGTAAGCTTAAGCATGTCAAGCCATGAAGGAACATCAACCAATAAGTCCCCCCTATTCAATGGAACAAACGTTTCCTTCTGGAAAGTTAGGATGAGAACCTACATAATGGCTTTAGGTGTAGATGTATGGGATGTGGTAAAGACTAGTTATGTGAAGCCGGTTGTACTAGATAATAAGGATGGAAATCTATAGTTCATATTTAACGCTAAGGCTATGAATTCCATTCTGAGTGGGCTTGCAGAAGCAGAGTTTGTAAAAGTTATGCATTTAGAAACTGCCAAAGACATGTGGGACAAACTCATTGGCAGTTATGAAGGTAATGAGAAGGTAAAAGATGCCAAGCTTCAAACCTATAGAGTACAGTTTGAACAACTACAAATGAAAGAAGATGAAACTATTGGGAAGTACTTTCTGAGAGTTGAAGAACTAGTAAATGCAATGAAAGCACTTGGTGAAAAAATTGAGGAACCCTCTCTAGTTTAAAAAATTTTGAGATCTCTGCCAGATAGGTTCAACCCAATGGTCTCAGCTATAGAAGAATTTATTGACCTAAAAAAATTGGCGTTTGATCAACTTCTAGGAACGTTGACTGCATATGAAATGAGAATAGTTAAATATAAATCCACCTCTAGAGAAGCATCATTTAAAGAAGAAATAAATGAGGATTCTAAGCCTGATGAAATTGAAGAAAAATCTGTGAGAAGACTAAAGAAAGGATCAGGCAAGTAATAAGGCAAGTTTCCCTTCAAATGTTTTAACTCTGGAAAGATAGGTCACTTTGCATCTAAATGTCTACACAAGAAACGAGATCAGAACTCTGAAGGTGAAAAGAAGTTCAAACCCAAGAGATTTGGTAAAAAGAAAAGTTTATGCGTAAACAATGATAACTCTTCAGAAGACACAAATAGTGACTCCTCATTTGAAGATAATGATCTGAAAAGATCTTTTAATGACTGTGGTTGAGTTTTTAATTGCATGTGTTAATTAACCCTTTGAGAAGCTTAATGAAATAATGAGGAAATAAGAGGAATTATGACAGCCATATACATATATGCAAATATTAAATGAAGTAATAAACAACAAACCATAACAAGAGAAGTGATAACAGAGTTCGGCACAAAATTGCCTACGTCTCCGGGCCTTTGTCTCAGTGGGGGAGGCTTCTTTATTTCTGTTCAAATCTCAAAAAGTACATCATAGTAGTGCCATTTGGCTACAATACTTATCTGGTCATGTTCTTCCAGATCTCTAGAACCTAGCAGAAGAAACGACACGCAAAACGGATGATCGGAGCTCCCAGAAATGACCCGCAAGCATTTGCTCCTCAACAGCTTCCCTGCATAAAAATGGCTTTGTCTTGGCTTCCCTTCAGCATAACTCTGCTCTGACTATATTCCATGGCCTCAAACAGGCCTAGTTTTTATAGATATCAAGTTGGTTATCCATCCCCAACTTCTTCCCAAAATCTGGCCTCCAAAAATGCCCAATATCTCCCAAAAATGGCCAAAATCCACTATTAACAGGCTAAAATCAATTAAAAATCCCAAAAATTATATAAATAAACCCACTTTAGCTTTAATATGGCCATAATCCCCTTATACCCAGTGCACGCCCCTAAATGCTCAGTCATATGGCTCTTAGGTGGCCAAGCACCAACCCAAAGGGCTGTGCACTGGCCCCTAGTCCGAACTCTGTGGTCATGTTGCAATAGATAATGGGACCGTGCCCTTACTTTGTGCTAACGCCCCAACATTCCAGCTCCTAAACCATGGTAATAGCCCCGAAAGGAAAGGAGACCCGGTGCTTATGATGCATGCTGGAGGTTATACACGGTCCGCACCCCTATGGTTACCTACAAACAATGAAACCGTGGGTTGTGGCTTAGCCCCAGCCCCCTTCTGCTCCAATACACATGAAGTTGCAATTCAAATATTTTTATTGTGACTTGATATTACAAGCAACATCATTGGCGCATTGGTCAAGGGACCTTTCCCAAGTCATTTCTCCTCCATAGGTCACGAGTTCGAAACTTGGGGATATCATAACAATTTTTGTATGTGTCATCGCGCCAACCACAGGGTGCCAAGTGGCACCTCCCCTTTCGACGAACCAATGCCACTTGTCAATCGGTGACTGGTCCAGTTGCCTGCCACATGTTTTCCCTGTCAGCAAACCTGCCCAGTCACCACCTGCCACATGTTTGTTGATGAACCTGCTAGTGCCACATCACTTGCCACATCAGTTGTACAACTGTACGACTTGTACAGTCAGCCTGCCACGTGGACTGTACGAACTGTACAGTCACCTCTTTCTTTTACCTGTTTGGGTTTCTGATCAGAATGTGATATCTTTCGGATACGGAGCCCGTTTGATGAAGTAAATATATGGCCGAAATCAGGAAGACGAGATAGACACAATGGCGTTGGTTTCGTCAAATTCTGAGCACTTTCATTTTTGAGCCTTTTTTTAGCCCTGTCAGGCTCCTAGATCCAATTCTGGATCACACCTCCCCACTAAAAGACCTTTTGTTCCCCAAAAAGGTTATTGACCAGTCAACAAGCTTGGGATAGGCCACCCAGCTTGTCCTTTGTCTCTGAACTCTGTCTTGTGCACCTGTCTCATCAAGATCAACTGTAACACAATCATGACAACTGACAGTATATTGTTAGCCATTTGAACCCTGTTACATCTTACTGAAGCCACTATCATCCATGTAGACAACATTACTAATGACAACATCAAAAAGATGACTGCAAATGAGCTGATATACTTGAAATATTTTCACGACTTAAGCTTATCTTGAAGCAACTTATGATTGATTTTCCATTCAACAATCATTTCTTGTTCTTGCTTAAGATCAATTACTTCATTTGAAACAATTATTGGTTTGTTGCTTGATTGCACTGCCTTCTTTAATTGTTCCATTGTTTGAAGTGTTTTATTTTCTTTAACATGATGAGCATGAACCACATAATCTTGACCTACTTTGGTTAATTGATATTGATTCTTTGTCCTGTAGAAGATTGCCTTACGATCATATAAATATGGACTACCTAAGACCATTCCACATTCTCTTAACGACACTACATCACATGTTACTTCGTCCACATACTTAGATGAAATTGCAAATTTGACTGTGCACTGCTTTGTTATGGGCATTTGATGATGATTTCTTATCCGTTTAAGTGTGTAAGGCTTATGATGTACTTGTGTTTTTAATCCCAATTGCTTAACCAATTATTCTAAGATTAGATTAGATTGAGATCCACTGTTGATTAATGTGTCTATCTTAGTGTGTCGCATGATTACCCTTATATGAAACAAGTTTCTTCTACAATCAATGCCTTCACCAATTTTACATGTCATACCAACCAATGAGATCTTTGAT
>ML780635.1:48555-77544 GCA_009831015.1 Picea engelmannii
TTCTCGCTGTGAGAAGCTCTCTTTCTCAATCCAATTAATGGATTCTCTGCAACAAGCTCGCCTTCACCACGCTGTAGCTTTTCCTTGGTTAACATGCAAAACTCAAATCCAAACGTCAACTAGCTCTGATACCACTTGATCCGAAAAGATCTTTTAATGATTGTGGTTGAGTTTTTAATTACATGTGTTAATTAACCCTTTGAGAAGATTAATGAAAGAATGAGGAAATAAGAGGAATTATGACAGCCATATACATATATGCAGATCTGAAATGAAGTAATAAACAACAAACCATAACAAGAGAAGTGATAATGGAGTTCGGCACAAAATTGCCTACGTCTCCGGGCCTTTGTCTCAGTGGGGGAGGCTTCTTTATTTATGTTCAAAGCTCAAAAATCACATCACATTAGTGCCATTTGGCTACAAGACTGATCTGGTCATGTTCTTCCAGATCTCTAGAACCCAGCAGAAGAAACGACATGCAAAACGGATGACCGGAGCTCCCAGAAATGGCCCACAAGTGTCTGCTCCTCAACAACTTCCCTGCATAAAAATGGCTTTGGCTTGGCTCCCCTTCAGCATAACTATACTTTGACTGTCTTCCATCACCTCAAATAGGCCTGTTTTTTATAGATCTGAAGTTGGTTATCCATCCCCAACTTCTTCCCAAAATCTGGTCTCCAAAAATGCCCAATATCTCCCAAAAATGGCCAAAATCCACTATTAACAGGATAAAATCAATTAAAAATCCCAAAAATTATATAAATAAACCCACTTTAGCTTTAATATGGGCATAAGCCCCTTATACCCAGCACGCGCCCCTAAATGCTCGGTCATATGGCTCTTAGGTTGCCAAGCGCCAGCCCAAAGGGCTGTGCACTGGCCCCTAGTCCTAACTCTGTGGTCATGTGGCAATAGATAATGGGACTGCGCCCTTACTTTGTGCTAACGCCCCAAAATTCCAGCGCCTAAACCACGGTCATAGCCTCGAAAGGAAAGGAGAACTAGTGCTTACGATGCACACTAGAGCTTATACACGGTTCACACCCCTGTGGTTACCTGCAAACAATGAAACCATGGGTTGGGGCTTAGCCCCAACCCACTTCCGCTCCAATACACATGAAGTTGCAATTCAAATATTTTTATTGTGACTTGATATTACAAGCAACATCATCAGCGCATTGGTCAAGGGACCTTTCCCAAGTCATTTCTCCTCCATAGGTCACGAGTTCGAAACTCGGGGATATCATAACAATTTTTGTATGTGCCATCGGGCCAACCACAGGGTGCTAAGTGGCACCTCCCCTCTTGACAAACCAATGCCACTTGTCAACTGTTGACTAGTCCAGTTTCCTATCACATGTCTGCCTTGTCAGCAAACTTGCCTAGTCACCACCTGCTACGTGTTTGCTGATGTACCTGCTAGTGCCACATCAGTTGTACGACTATACAGCCTATACAGTCATCCTGCCACGTGGACTGTACAGACTGTACAGTCACCCCTTTTTTTTACCTGTTTGGGTTTTTTATCAGAATGCAATATCTTTTGCATACGGAGCCTGTTTGACGAAGTATATATATGGACTGACGCAATGGCATTGGTTTCGTCGGATTCTGAGCACTTTCATTTTTGAGCCTTTTTTTAGCCCTGTCAGGCTCCTGGATCCGATTCTGGATCAGATAAGGTCAATGAATTTATGGTTATGGCCCAAGAGGAATATGATAATAAAGGAACAAGAAGTAATGTTGACGATGAAGAAGCTATGGTTGACCTGGAAGGAGAATTGATCAGTGCACTGGAAGAGATTGACAAACTTAGAATTAAGAAGAGAAAACAAAAAACAATTGTTGATACAGTTCAAGAAAGGCAGTAAAGAACCTGATGAAGACCTTTCCCTGCCAAAAGTAAAATTAGAAGAGGCAAATAAAATCAAATACATTCTGAAACAACAGCTATCTAAAAATAAGTCAAGATGTGAAGCTCTGGAAGAAGAAGTAGTGAAAACTAGGAAAGAGTTGGAGACGTTTCAAGCCTTGTATCATCAGAATCTATCAAGTATCAAAGCCTCGAAAGGATTGGCCACCATTCTGAATTAGCAAAGAAACTCAAATATGAAAACAGGTATGGGTTATGAAGAGGGATCAAGTAGTGGTCAGCCAAGAAACAATGAACCCATCAAGTTTGTCAAATCTACAACATATGACAACAACAAACCTGCAGAAACAAAAGAAGATAATCAGCTGCCTTGGAGGAGTAAAGAAAAAGGTACCAGAACTGAAACTGTAGATCAGAGAAATAATGCACTCTCTACTCAAAGAAATCATTAGCATGGAAGAAATTGATCTTCTCAAAGAAGACAACCATTTTCCAGGTACCAAGGTTTTTTCTATGGATATTGTTTTTTCTGTTCTAACTTTGGTCATAAAGATGTAAATTGTTCTTTAAATTTTAGATATGAGCAATCAAGACATTCAAGGCATATATATCTGCCACAACAAAGAATGACAAAACCAAGTAACAAACCACCACAGAATCCAAATCACTTGATGGTTGGGAAAAGGACACAGATTAAGCATAACAATCATTATGATTCTTTATTCAATGAACCAAAATGTTACATATGTCATAATTATGGACATAAAGATGTTGATTGTCGCTTAAAGAACTATGAACCAGATTTGAATCCCCCTATTGAAAATGTCAAGGTTTGGAAGAAGAAAGAAAGTGACAAGTGTGGATTAGTGTTGTCATCTCAAAAACAAAATAACCCTTGGTATATAGACAGTGGATGCTCCAAACATATGACGGGAGACAAAGGTAAGTTTCCATCTCTGAGTGAAAGAAAGTCAGGAAACATAACCTTTGGAAATGATACTCCAGGTAAAATCAAGGGTAAAGGGATGGTCAGTTTAAGTAATGGAAAAGGAAAAGCCCAAGATGTTCTGCTTGTAGATGGGTTGAAACATAATCTGCTCAGTGTAAGTCAAATGTGTGATAGAGGATGTGAAGTGGCGTTCACTTCCAAGGACTACAAGTTAATTTTTGTAAACTCAGGACATGTGGTCGCTAAAGGCATCAGGACAGAAAATAATGTATATGTGATGAAAGAAGAGAGAGAAGAGTGTCATCTAAGCAAACATGATGAGAGTTGGTTATGGCATAGGAGACTTGGACATCTAATGTCACACACCCACTACGACAACTAAGATTTTATTTTTCTTTTTGTCTTTTCTTCGAGGAACAAAATCCCCAAATTTCTATGGGGCCCAACGTAGACCCTCCCTTCCCTTATCCTCTCCCATGTGATCGTTGGCTATGACTACAGGCCTTACCAAAAAGGTGTTTCCAGCTTTTGTGATTTGGGGAATTGCGATGCAAGCATTCCCCTATTCTCTGTCTTTCAAAATGCCAAAACCCAAAAGGGTCTAACAGATCCTTAGCTCCTCCCTTGGGTCGCTTGTCATACGATCGATCCTATGACCTGGTGCTAATCCTCTAAATGTTTTCATGGTTTCGTGATTTGGGGAATCACGATGCAAGAGTTCCTCCTTTCCCTTTCGAATCCCCAGATCTTGAAATCCCAGTATCATCTGGATCTACGGTCCAGATCATCGACTTGATCAACAACCCAGATTAAATCCCGACATTCTACCTTTCTGGATTTTGGCAGGGTCTTCATTCCTATTTCTCCGATGTCCATAACCCTAGTGGCTTTAGATATTCGCCACACGTCCCTACAAATGGGCGGTCCAGATTCTTTTGGGACTCCTCCTTCCTACCACAATACCCTATCCGGTGACCTAGGGCTCATTCACAGAGCACATCGGGGTTTCGTGTACTAGGATTTCGCGACTGGCGAAGACGAGGGGTCTTTCCCTTGGGTTTCCCGGGTGCCAAAATGCTGAAACCCATTCACGCTAAATCGATTCAGGGTTTCACATACCAGGATTTCACAACTGGTGAAGATGAGGGGTCTTTCCCTTTGGTTTCCCAGGTACTGAAATGACGAAACCTATTCATGCTAAACCAACTCATCCACAGAGAGCGTCGAGGTTTTGGCTACCGAGATTTTGCGACTTGCGAAAATGAGGGGTCTTACCCTTTGGTTTCCTGTGTGCCGAAACGTCAAAACCTATTCATGCTAAACCAACTCATCCATAGAGCATGTCGGGTTTTCGAGTACCAGGATTTTGCAACTTGTGAAAACGAGGGGTCTTACCCTTTGGTTTCTCGGGTGCCGAAACACCGAACCTATTCAAGCAAGACCGGCTCATCCACAGAGCCCGTCAGGGTTTTGGGTACAGGGATTTCGTGACTTGTGAAAATGAGGGGTCTTACCCTTTGGTTTCCTAGGTGCCAAAACACCGAACCTATTCACGCAAGACCGACTCATCCACAGAGCGCGTCGGGGTTTCGGGTACCGGGATTTCACGACTTGCGAAAACAAGAGGTCTTACCCTTTGGGTTTCCCGGGTGCTGAAATGTCGAAACGCCGAAAACCTGAGAGAACTACTCTCTCTTGTACAAGGTTTCCAAACTAAGATTACATGATCCTTTAGTGGTTTCTTGGGTAATTATCCCTAGGCTTAGTGACCTAACTTAAAATCCTTCCTAATTCACCGAGCTATGAAATCTGTGTCAGGGGTAAAGTAAACTTGTGGGTTTACTAAAACGGTAATCTTTTTCAAGGAAATCACTCCAACTCTGGAATGTGAGGGAACTTCCCGGAAGGAGATGCCTTCAGGAAATAAAACCAGGACATAGCGTGAGTCAAGTAGATGGAACAAATCTCAAGGGAACAGACTCGTATTCTGAACTTATTCATTCTATACATAAACCGATTATGGTCATATGAGTATAAGCATGCATCCATTATTTCCAATCAAAACACAAGGCAAACACTTCAATACATAAACCATTTATGAGCATATAAACATGAGCATGCATCCAGGATATTCAATTCAAGATACAAGATATAAACACTTATCAGAAACACCAGGTGTGACGCGACTGCTGAGAGGGGTGTTGAGTACATTTGTATGCTTCCTTTTTACTCTATAAACTACATTTTTGCCTCTATAACCATCCATTTTTCCTCCATTTCATTCCATATTTTCCATAAAAAAACTCATGCAAGGTATATTTATAATTCTTTAGCTTAAGAATTGAGTTTTCTAATTTTTGGCATTAAAATTGAAAATTTATCAGAAATTACAGGATTTAACTAAATCCTGTAATTGCTCCTAGGTTCGTGTACTTGCAGGACACCTAGGAAAAATATGAGACTTGGGTCATGATCCTTGATGTACAAGGATGGATTATGAGCTATCATCTTCGAGATCTAAGCCTTCCAAATGTCTGGTCAATGCTGGTCAAACAAGGCCACTTCAGCAGAAAATACCCTGTTTTAGCCTTAAATCATGGACAGTTTTAGATTTTTGTGGGATTTGGTCATATATTATGGATCTGAAGGGGGAATTCGACCTTCCTAGAATATATTATGGATCTTTTCATGATCTTCAAGAGATTTATTAGCATTATTAGTTTTAAAACTCTTGTATAAATACTCTAAAGCATAGACTAGTATGACACCCTTGGATGTGAATGAAGAAACTTTTGAATTTGCAATCTTGAGATCAGTTCTGCATTTTGTTCTTGATAATGCCTATGATATGATGATGTGAATGTTGTTGGAGCTCTTTCTTAGCTGAGACAACTCAAGTGTACAAGTGAAGCATTGGAGGGCCCCCTTTGCCAAACTAGTACACTCTTCCTTTATGTTCTTTTCAAGTAATCTTTGATACATGTTTTAGATTAGATCTTGCTGTAGATGAGTTTATTATTTGTTGCAGTCATATGAATTCCATAGTTAAGTAGAATGCTTAATGTTTCTAAGTCTTACTCATGCTGTGAATGATTTCTTGAATAAGAATTCAATGTGTAGTTTGCTTTCAAGCATTAGGATAATCATGAATGTTTTTTGAGTTATTTACGCTTTCAGTACTTTTGGATTTAATAAGAATTGATGATAATTGTTAATGAATGAAAGAAGACAATGAATGCATCTCTTGTATAAGAGTTTTGTCTTTCTAGCATTGATAAGCCTTAGAACTAGTTCAAACATCTCTTGAATGCTTACTGTCGATACTCTTTAGGAAAACAATTGTTGATTACTGTTATGAGATCTATGAATAGGACTTCTGAACAGAAGCTTAGCATCTCTTCCATATTCAACTCTTAGAATAGGTTTTGGTTTATTTCCATTAAAGAATAAAAGTTATCTCTAAAACCATATATTTTGGATGTGCCTCTAAGTCTTACAAACACCGGATTAACAATCATTTTCACTCTAATTTACATCAGTAGATTGGAGCCTAACAAGGGGTGCTCGTTTTCACCCAACCATAGGCTCAGTGAATCCAAACGGATTTACCACTAGCCACCCCCGAGCTAGACCACAATGCTTGAGATTCAGTCTCCTACTCCCATCTCAACAGAAGTTAAGGATGAAGGTTACTCTCCTTCTCCTTTGTTTAGAACTCTGTTTGTTTCTAGAGTTTTCTCCAGTTCTCTTCCGCGATTCCTGTCGCACACATTCTCCTCTCCCCTTTACCACACTTCCTCTCTTTCCTTTTCTCTGAAAGATTGCATGTGTTGTGAATTTCCCCATCCAAGGTAAGGTATGGGAGCTATTACAGATGGGCGGTTCATCCCCATCCCCTCATTAACTCTTGAGGAGCCTCCCCACCTACCAATATGGCAGGAAATCCATTCCAAGGTCAGAGAGTTGCTTTGGTCTTTGAGCAAGTAAAAATCAGTACGGTACTAGCTCGGTGGAAGTTAACGCAAAAATTCCAGGTCCCTTCCACCACCTCTCATTAGCCATCATGGTCTCTTTTAGCACATCCCCCTCCCAGCAGTCATGCAACACATAATCATAACATAATTTACATTCATCGACCTTTTTATACAAAGGTCCGTCAAATCAAACATTCACATCTTTGAGTTTTCCATAGTTCTTGGCCAATATAATTATTTTTACAGATTGGGGAAAACAGGGTGTTATAATTCCCTCTCCCTCAAAGGAACATCGTCCTCAATGTTCTATCTATCAATATGACATGTATGTATGGAAGTAAACAAAATTGGATATGCCTGTTTCATGGCATCTTCCATTTCCCATGTAGCCTCATCTGGGCCAAAATGTTTCCACTGCACCTTGACCTGTGCAATGGTTTGGTTCCTGAGTGGGGTTTCCTTTCTGTCCAGTATGCATTGAGGTTCTGGCAGGAATTCTCCCTCTGGTTCCACCTCGATCACAAACCAGCCAATTATATGATTAGAATCGTGTACATATTTCTTCAATAATGAAACATGGAAAACATTATGTGATTTTACTGTGGGAGGAAGTGCTAGCCTATAGGCTATAGGTCCCACTCTATATAGAACTTCAAAGTGTCCACAATACCAAGGTGCCAACTTAGCACAAGCTCCCATCCTCAAGGAACTCTTCCTGGACCTAAATCTAAGATATAGATGGTCTCCCGTCTTGAATTCTCTTGGAGTTCTCTTTTGGTCGGCATAACTTTTCTGTCTGTTATGAGCGACCTTTAGATTTTGTTTTATCTGAATCACTTGTTGTTCCATTTCTTTCAACATGTCGGGTCCAATAGTAATTTTTTTTACTGGGTTACTCCAACTGACTGGAGTGTTGCACGATCTACCATAGAGGACTTCGAAAGGACTCATCTTCAAGGATTCTTGGTAGCCGTTGTTGTAGGCGAATTCCACCAGTGGCAGGTAATCTTCCCACTTTTTAGGTTGATGCATTACATGCATTCTTAGCATGTCTTCTATATTTGGTTCACTCTTTCCGTCTGTCCATCGGTTTGAGGATTATAGGCTGTGCTAAATAATAATTTGGTCTCTAGACCAACCATCAAGGATTTCCAAAAGTTGGAAGTAAATTTTGTGTCTCTGTCAGACACGATATTTTTAGGCATACCATGTAGTTTGAATATTTCCTTCATGAATATGTTGGCGATATCTATCGCCTTGCAAGTCGATTTGAAGGGGATAAAATGGGCGGACTTTCTCAATTTATCCACCATTACCATGATGGCATCATTCTGTTTGGTCGATGTTGGTAATCTGGTGATGAATTCCATGGAAATGGTTTCCCATTTCCATTTCGGGATTTGTAGAGGTTTTAATAATCCTGCTGGGTGCGGGTGTTCTACTTTAACCATGTCTTTCTTTAACCCAGGCCAATAGAATTGTTTCCTGGTGGCCGTCATCATCTTCTGGTATCCTGGATGACCAGTATATGGTCTTTTATGTAGTTCATCCATTATGAACCTCTTCATGTCGTCACAATCTGAAATATACAATATGTTTCTGTAAGTTAGCAGACCTCCATCTATCATTTGGTAGCCTTCATACTTTATCCCTGTGGGTTCTTGCTCCAGGTATGAGGTTACGGTCTGGAAGAATGTGTCTGTTTCTTGTGCATTCCTGACTCTTTCTTTGACATTCGTCTCGCAGGTTCTCACCACTGCTAGGTGAATTGTTTTCATACTTCTGCTAAGGGCATTAGACACCTTATTTTCCTTTTCTTTAACATGTTTGATTTCAAAATCAAACTCACTAAGGAGGGCCATCCACCTAGCCTGTCTTGCATTGAGCTTTGGTTGGTCAAGTAGATATCATAATCCACAGTGGTCTATCATAAGTACAAATTTCCTTCCTAGGAGGTAATGCCTCCACATTTTTAAGGCATGCACTATAGCGACCAGCTCTAGATCATGGGTCACATAGTTGGCTTCGTGCTCATTCAATTTTCGGGATTCATAGCAGACTACACTTCTTGCATAAGGACTCCTCCGAGCCCTTCCTTGTAGGCATCTGTGCACACTAGGAAGTCAGCTTCGGGATCGACGATCTTCAACACGGGTGCGTGGGTCAGTAGATGTTTTAGGGACTGAAACCTTTCTTCGCATTTTGGGGTCCAAAGGAATTTAACTCCCTTCTTCTGGAGAGTAGTGATTGGACAACCAATCTTGGAGAATCCTTCAATAAATCTCCTATAGTATCCTGCTAATCTCATAAAGGATCTGATATCTGAAATGTCCTTTGGGGTAGGCCATTCCATGATAGACCTGATCTTGGCAGGTTCTACTGGTACTCCCTCTTCAGATATGACATGGCCCAAGTAATGTATTTGCTTCTGGAAAAAGTCGCACTTGCTAAATTTGGCATAGAGCTAATGTTCTCTTAGCACTTGAAGCACAAGTCTAAGATGTTCCTCATGTTCCTCTCTATTCTTGGATTAAATTAATATATCATCAATAAAAACCAATACAAATTTGTCTAGGAATTTGCTGAGCACATTGTTCATCAAGCACATAAAAGTGGTAGGGGCATTGGTCAATCCAAATGGTACTACCACAAACTCATAGTGACCATATCTCATCCTGAAGGCAGTTTTGTGGATGTCTTCACCCTTGATTCGAACTTGATGGTATCCAGATATTAATTCAATCTTTGAGAAGATGGAAGCACCTCCCAATTGATCGAACATGTCATCGATCCTGGATAAGGGGTACTTGTTCTTTATGGTTACCTTATTGAGTTGTCTATAATCTATGCACAGTCGGAGGGTACCATCTTTCTTTTTCACAAACAGGATTGGTGCTCCCCATGGAGACACACTGGGCTAGATATAGCCTCTGTCCATCATTTCTTTTAGTTGTAATTTAAGCTCAACTAGATCGGGTGTGGATTTGAGACTCTCCCTAGCTCAAACTCCTACATTTTTTTACGGCCTTGGAGAGTTATCTCTCCAATCCTAATCCAAGTCCCTAACCCTAAAATTGTTTGTGAACCCTAGAAACAAAGTATAGTACATTTTAAGTTTAGCATTCTTTTTAGGGGGTGTTTTTACTTAAGGGTATGTAGGTGAAACTAATGTTGTTTGAGACTCTTGCAAAGATGAAACTTATAAGAACACTGACAAAGAAGACTTTACACTAATGATTTAAAATGGAAATTATTTCTCTCTAAAATGTAAGCTAAAAATAATCCAAGAACAATGGTAAACCAAGAGAAATATTTTTTCTATGACTAAGAAGTTTTCAATGACACGAGAAAGCAAAAATAAATAAGAAAGACACCCAAGAGGCTCAACCAAAACTGAACAACCAATCAACATCTTCCAGATGAGAGAGAGGTTTTTCAAAAACCAAAATCTTACACAGGTCCACAACTATGTATATTAGGACTCGTGGATATCTGTGGGTCATACATTGGAAACACGCAGATGTCTACGGGTTGTAAAGGAGCAACTCATGGATGGGCTCAAAATTTTAGAAAAAAATAAAAAACCATTCCAGAAGGGGGGCTTCTAGAAAATTGATAAAAGTTTCTAAAAGGCTAATGCTTTATAAAGATAATCCAAAAAGCACACAAAATCAAAATAACAAGAGAAAGACAATAAACCCTAATATTGACCCACACTAGGAACAAGTCCCCAGTGGAGTTGCCAATTCTATTTAAGGGATATTTCCCCCATGACCTTGGGTCAAGTCACATCAGAGGAAGATTGAATTCAAAAGATAGAACTTATCCTCATCTATATAAATGCATACAAGAAATAACTAATTTTTATAAGGAGAGAGAGAGTAAGAAATAAGGAAAATATTCACACCTTGGATCCTTCATTTGATGTCAATCCCCACTCTCGCTTCTTGAAGCACTCCTGATCTCTACCGAAACTAGCCTGCAATAAGAAACCAAGAATAGGTTGCTACAAGGTAGTTATACATTAAAATAACATATATCATGTGCATAGATTCAAATATATAGGAAATACATTGACATATGACATCACAATGAACCAATAAACACATAATAGAAGGGAAAGAGAACTATTCTATTAACAACAATGTGAGAAAGGTAGTTACATGCTTATTCAACCTTTAGTAATAGTTCAAAGCCAACTTCCCTGGGTTCCTCCAAATACCTTCAGGCATCAACTCAGTGGGGAGGCTCTTCCTTGGATAATTCAATAGGGATAGGAACACACCCTATAGTTATAAAAAGAAGGAAGGAATACTAGAAAAGGAGTTTCCAGGTGTGGGATGTTACTCAGATAATGAAGGGGTATAGGGAAGCTTGCTAAATTTTGCTAGCATGATCTTACACATCAGTTCTTCTTCTCATCAATGTTCCCAATGGTGCATTTATACCATCCTTTAGAGGTTAAGGAGGATTAATTTTGTTTGGTATGGGACCAGGGAGGTTGGGAAACGAGCCAAACTGAAATCTCTGCCCGAAAATGTGGAATTATTTTATTTTTCACATTTTTTAGGGATTTTGTGGGCTGCAAGCTAGCAAGGTGCGGATATCTGTGTGTTGAACAAAGGAAACCTCCGAATATAAGAAAAAATCATTTTTTTTAAGTGACTTTGGTGAAGGAAGTTGGGATTTTGATTAACAAGCTAGGGAAAAGGGTTGGGCCATGTCACAAATGCATATATGTGGCAATTTGTGCTATAACACTTCCTATATTCATTAAATGGAAGGTATGGCCACCTACAAATGATCTTGTAGGACACATTCCATATTGAATCATTCATGACTACTCATGTAACAAACCTCGAAGCTTTCTAAAATTTAAGAAGGAAATATAATTATTCATAGTTTTATGTTTATTAAGCTCTTCATCCTTACTATGGTTTGGGAAGATAATATTTATCAGTTATAAAAAAAAATTCATCTTCATTCATCTGCAAATAATTTTGTCATTATTGTTCATCTTCATTCAGGTGCAAATAATTTTTTCCATAATATTCGCTTTCTCTCTAAGGAACTTTGCTACTCATTTCCTACCCATGAACTGATGGTAAAAGACCATTTTGTATAGTAAAAGACTGTTTTGTTGAATAAAACTATTAATAATTGTTGAAGGTCATTACATGGGTATGAAAGTTGATAGAAAACAAGTTGTAAGATAGTACACATGTACTTTAATGATAACCATTGATAGCCAACAAATTATCCCACCTAGATAAAATTGTGCAAATTTGGTATAGAACTAATGCCTAATTATTAATAAAAGGGATTGGTTAGATTGACCTAAATGTTGTGGCATCCCATATAGATTATAATATCCACCCAGCCACTTATGCTTATTAGAGACTCGTAGCTATATCTTAGATACTCTAACTTATACATATGATGACTATTAATAATATAATATGTCCTAACATATGTGATCGTTCCATGTTAACCTACTTCTTTCTTTATTAAAGAGAATTGACCTGTTTCAATTTTAAATATACTAAAGAATGTTGAAACTTCTCATAACTAGACACTTTGATGGGTGAGTTACTTTGAAGGTTGACTCTTAGTATGAATTCCCCCCAAAACCCCTTATTCTATGACTGGGCTCCTTGCATTGTTAGGAGGATACCTTTTCTCTTGTCATTCACTGCTTCAATGTGGAAAAGAGAAATTTTGAGACTCTATGGTCACTCGTTGACTATGCTCAAGAGATATTTGATCCACCTCTGTAATTCCAAACTATAGGTTGACTCTAGCCCCAATGCCCCACCATAGGCTTCGCTTCCCATGGCCCCCATCCATTGGGATTTCTTTACCCTCTATATGAACATGATGTTATGGGAAAGTACAAATATGTTAGATTCCCTCACTACTCGACAATACAACAAAATTATTGCTCATGCAGTACGGGAAGGATGATTTATCATCTATGTTAACAAGTTATAAAGGAGGTGAGACAAATAGGAAATATCACATGGCTAATGGTGGTGGAGGGTTTGTTGTCATATGTGAGAGTGACGACATTGATGATGTTCAAAAGAAGGATTGGAGAGCTAGAACTCTAGAGGATTGTGTCTATAGGATCTTCCAGTATAACTAGTTAGTCTCTTCTACCTAGTCTTTCCTTGGGAGTGGAATTGTAAGGCCCCTTGCTAAAGATGTATGCACCTAATTGACTTGACATTATGGTTCCATGCACGAGTTGGGGTTTCTGAGCAAAGTGAGTGGTAGGGTCATGCTCGAACAAAACAAAGTGCGAAGATGATGTGTTTATATGGAGAGTGAGTAGGAGTGCCTTGGTGCACGATGGAGAACATGTGAATCAAGGACACTTGAAACCCATACTTGTTGAATACATTAACTTGGTGAGACAAGAGTGTGTGACACAAGGTAAATCAATAGATTGGTTGGGTGATCTAGGATTGCACAAGTCACATACATGTCGAATTGACTTAGATGAAATAGGGCTAGTTGGTGACATGTTGGGGACTTGGGCACATACTTACAATGAGATGAGTTTGTGCGGCCTTCACCAAATGGTGAAATACCCCACAATATAGCACAGATGCACCCACTTGGTGAATGCGGGGCCAGCTTGGATATATGAAGAGACACATCTATGTGGTAGATGATAGGTCGGTTTGGGGCACACCAAGAGATGCGATTGTTCGTCTCACCTCATGGGTGCATACATATAGTAGAAGGAATAAAATGAAGAGACAACTCAAGTTGGAGAGGGAGGTATACAACTTGGGTGAAGGAGATGAAGTGTGAAGAGGCGTGGTTAAAGGAAGTGAGCACACAAGACGAAGAGTGCACGAATGACCAAGTAGTTTGGAAGGTGGATGTGCGCGATTGAGGTGAAGTCTTGGTTGCAATGATAGTAGTTGGGAGAGTAGGTATGGTTGCTACAAGTAGTTCGGTCAAGTGAATATGGTGATTTCATGTGAAGACAGAGACAAAGGTGAGTTGTGAGATGACTCTGTGCATTGTACTTTTCTTTGTATGAGTTGTGGCTCCATTGTAAACTCTTTGTATCATATTGTATGAAAGTATTGGTATGGGTGTTAGGCACACATTCTGTTTCCCATTCATATTGTGTCTCTTTATTGTGGTTGCATGTTCTTGGTGTGTTTTTGGCTAAGTATAATAACTCTATAATTGTCTAAGTAAAGAACACAAGTGTTGGAGTAAGTGGCTCAGAACAAAGTATGGGTGCATCTTGAGTGAGGAGTAGTCTGAACAGAGTAGGTTTTGGTTTGGTTAGGCCATCGAAATGAAATGTCACAGTGTCACATGACCCTCAAGTTCCTAGTGAAACCTTGGGAAGAATGTAGGAGCATAGTAGATGGTATCATAGAATAAATTGAATATAGGAAGACCTGTCGCAAGTCTTTATATTGTAGTGAGGTGCACCTTGGTGAAGGTTTTCTCATGAACTGTGAAGACAAAATCCTAGTGTAGCCTGGTTGAAGGAGTTTGATAGGGTCATAGAAGGGTTGGAAAGTCTAAGGAAAACTCCTTGGGGATAGTCAATTTGTGAAGAAGAGTATGTCGGACAAGGAAGCCATTGAATTGTCTTAGGATAGATTGATAGGTAAAATTGAGTTATGTGCTAAAAGAGTGACTGATACACGATGGAGGCTATGACTAATGATAGACTGAGGAAAAACCTTGATGAAGAATAGAAGGTGAGCATGGAAGAAATTGACATAAGGTTAGAGAAGATCAGGATGATCACCACACAGTGGGATTCATGGGATGAAAGACTAAAAACTCTCTCAGTGAAGGATGAAGACTGCCAAGTCTTAGAGTTAGACTTTCACTAGCATCACAAAACAACTAAACCCATTTGAAGACATCAACTCTATCATATGTGATGTGTTTTCAAGACACCATTTTGAAAACTATTGTCCAAAGATGAAGCAAAGTATCGTAGGGTGGAAATCATGCAATGAAGATCTCATGAGCGGAATCGAATCTTTGAACTCAGAAAGGGCAGGGTAATTCATAAAGGAGGATGTCCAAAACAAAAGTGAAGTCACGACACAGAGGAAATTCGAACTACTTGATCACAAAGCCATGTTGGTTTGTTGTTTCTTATGTAACCTCAACCATTTCATGGAAAATTTCCCATTGAAGGAACAATTGGAACGGATGGATGAAAACCAAGTGCAACTTGTGAAGAAGGAGATCATAGCATTGGAATAAGTAAGTCAACCGCAACCAGAACCATCAAATGGAATGGTGGAAGGGTTAGAGGATTTGACGTTGTGTTTGGATGAGTTCAAGGAAAGGAACCATGAAAAGTGTTCGCAAGATGGAGGAGATGGACTTTGTTTTATGGACGCAATGGTGAGTGGAGTGAAGGTGGCATCTTTGGTTGACACCAACATGACCCATAGTTTTGTGACTGATCGAACTGCGACATCGCTCCATTGTAATCCTAAGAGTAGTATGGTCACATTCAATGCCGCCCAGCCTAGTGAAATTAAAACCTAGGTCTAAGTAGAACATGTGGTCAAAATAATAATAATAATAATAATAATAATAAATAAACATGTAACAATAAGGGGGGTAAGAAATTCAAATTAATTTATTAAAGTCAAATTATCATGGAGGATTAAAATTTTAAAAAGGGAAATGGTTGTTTTTATCTATTTTTTTGCTAATTTAATTTTAGTTAAAAAAAAAAGAAAAGAGGGTAAATGATTGTTTCATCTACACTTGCTAAATTAATTTTTAATTAAAGAAGAAAAATGGTAAATGATTGTTCTATCTACACTTGCTAAATTGATTTTTAGTTAAAAATAAAAAAAGAGGGAAACTTAAAAGAAATAGGAAACTTAAAGAAAAAGGGGAAACCTGAAGAAAAGACAAAACATAAAGAAAAAGTTGAATGTCTAACTTAGTAAGGAATCTTGCCTTGGGAACTTTCTTTTTATGAACTCAACTAGGAATTAAGTAAGGTGTAAGTCATTTAAGATTTGTAAGGGAATATTGGGACACCAAGGAGCGTTTTTAGGAATGCTTTTAGGTAGGTGAGAGAAATAGGAATATTTAATTAATTAATAAAATTGATTTTCTGGTGCAACTAGGGGATGGGTGACATGTGTATGGTGGAGGTTTTTCCTAATTAAAATTTTTGACAAAGGAATTTAATGAGAATTTGGGAAAATAATTACTTAAAAACTCTACAAAAATGATGGAGGAGGAGGAGTATATATCTCATCTTTTTGCGTAATGTTACGTTGCTGAATTTTTCCTTGACTGAACTTTCTCTTGTGGGAGTTGGGATAGGGTAATAAGTGGTAGCTCGACCTTGCAAGGTAAGTTGGGTGCTAGCAGTTTTCTGGTATTGTGTGTGTGGCCCCTTTTCAGCTTAGGGGACTCAGGGGGAAGAAGATTACCCCTAGCGTTGGCTGGGAGGTACCGATGAGGCCACATCGGTTGGAAAGCGAGAGCTGCACGAAGCACGCGCGGGACAAAAAATTCAGAGCATTCGTGTTTGGCTAAGGTATGCCTGTTAAAGTTGTTACTTTCAATAGAATGTAATTTACACATGTTAGTTTATGTGCTCTGTTGAATATTTCCTAGCCATGAGATTTCTTGCACATGCTTTCCTACGGTATTTGTAACCCCTTTGCTCGCGGTATTCCAAATCGAATTCCTGTGGCGAACCCAACCTCTTATTGCAATGACTTCTTTGTGTTTGTTTTATCGATTATAATGAAGAAATTTGTGTTTTTATCTTCTATCCCTTATCCCTTTAGTCATTAGTCTGTTCCTAAGCAATTGACCAAGAGTTGAATCAGCGTTCGTCACTTCAGTGTTTAAAGACCTATAGATAAAAATGCCCTGCTTTCCTGGGCATGGATGATGAGTGAAGGACAAAAAATTTGCCCAGATATCAACCCTTACTTACCTCTGTGTTTTTCTCTTTTGATTAATCCTTGATCTTTGTGCCT
Source organism: Picea engelmannii (assembly GCA_009831015.1). Taxonomy (NCBI): domain Eukaryota; kingdom Viridiplantae; phylum Streptophyta; class Pinopsida; order Pinales; family Pinaceae; genus Picea; species Picea engelmannii. Next base: position 65,368 of record ML780635.1, read on the forward strand.
TCTTGTGAATGAGTATCCTTGAGATTTTGATTGATTCATTTTTGAATGAGTGGTCATTGCACCTTCTTGTGTTGAGTATCTCCATGTTTTTGTTTGATTTCCTCTGCGCTTTATCTCTATGATTTCTTGGCATATTACCCAAAGCTTGATTGGTATAACCTCTGCGATATTATTGATAAAACCCAACACTTTGTTGGGTATCATCTCTGCGATTTTAATGATGAATCTTAGTGCTTGGTTGGGTATTTTGACTGTGATTTACATGTATGACTACGATGTAATAGTTTGACAACTTATATATATATTGACTGCGTTTTTAATATTTGTTGACAACAATATAGTTTGACAACTTACATATGTATTGACTGTGTTTTAATATTTGTTTACAACAATATAGTTTGACATTTTACATATATATTGACTGCGTTTTTAATAATGTTGACAACAATATAGTTGACAATGAATTTATATGTATTTAATGGATTGGTATTTTGTAGCAACTTAATGGATAAGTATGGTATAGTGATTTAATGGATGTGTATTGGATAGCGAATTATATGTGTTTAAAGTATTGTATAGCGATTTATATGCATTAAGGGGTAACGATCTAATATTGTTGATAGTGTTGTATGATCGAAATTGCATGAAAGTGATCTTCTATATAATATGCCTAGCAACGAAATATACATATATATACAACGAATTTGTTATATTTAATATACAACAGGTGTCATGTGATAATAGACAACATATATTTAGACATAGATTCCCTTTTAAATGCTAGACAGGGTATCAATGCTAGGAAGCATACTTTTAGGCTGTGGTTTCATCCGAGATATCATTGGACAACGTGAATATTGATATCAGTGTGTGGGACAGTGTGAATATTGATATGTTTTTTATTGTGAGTATTGATATGCTTTTTCTTGTGAATATCTATATATTGGTATTGATATGTTGGACAACGTTTATATATTGATGACAACGACTTTATATAAAATAGACATCAAATTATTATATATATAATCGACAGTAGATTTTATATATGATAGACAACATTTCATATGATGACAACAATGATATTTTAAACAACAATAATATAGTGATATATTAGACGACAATATCGTGTATTTAGACAATAATAATTTAGACAACAACATCGAATATTTAATAGATGACGTAGTTCATTTATATTGTGTTAAGTAGTTCAAATATTTAATAGACGACGTAGTTCATTTATATTATGTTAAGTAGTTTGAATATTAATAGACATCATAGTTCACTTTTAATATTAAGTAGTTCACTTACATTAATAGACAATGTATATTGATTTTATTAAATGCATATAACAGTTCACATTTATGATAACATTTATGACAATAGTAACATTATATTAGTTCACTCCTTCACACTTAGACATCTTGCTTAACAGATAATGGTTTATGGTTTGTTAGCGAAGTCGTTTAATAGCTTGCGCATTTTAATTTGAGTGATGTCATCTTACGTCTTGTCGACTTGTTGCTTGGGCATGTGGGTATAGTCTTCTTGTCAGTTAATTCGGTCTCTTAACGCGTTGGATTTAGCTTGGGTTAAGGGTCCAGTTGTGTTATGTTGCGCCATGGTTACTGTCACGCCTATCGCCTGGCGAAGGCATGATTCCCGATGAGGGGATCATCGCGCACCCTGACGGATAGAGGCGAATGATAACTTGGACAGAGTATGTTCTTCCCAATGTGGTCGTTGTTCATTGTAATTGATGTTGGCACTTGATTTATAACACCTTAACACGTTTGGTTTTGCATGTCATAGAGGTTTCCCATTTACTGGTCATCAATCTGTTGTGTCGGGTTGGTTGATTTTGTCCTTTAGCTTGTAGGTGTTGTCTTTCTTGTGTCAGGAAGGCGGTCATGTTCATCTGTCTATTAATTATCGCATGTTTTGTCTAGTTTCCTGATGTGCTAGCATCTAAGTTGTTGTTTACTGTTTCCTGATATGTATGTGTTGTGTTCATCGTCAAATTGTGTTTTTTTAACTGTTGTCGGTGTTGTCGTCCTACTTTAAAAAAAAATGGTTGCATCACATGTAGTCATAACGATGGGGATGTTACAACAAATTACTAGCGTAGCCTGGTTGAAGGAGTTTGATAGGGTCATCATAGGGTTGGAAAGTCTAAGGAAAAATCCTTGGGGATAGTCAATTTGCAAAGAAGAGTATGTCGGCCAAGGAAGTCATTGAACTATCGTAGGATAGATTGATAGGTAAAATCGAGTTATGTGCGAAAAGAGTGACTGATACACGATGGAGGCTATGAATAATGATAGAGTGAGGAAAAACCTTGATGAATAATGGTAGGTGAGCATGGAAGCAATTGACAGAAGGTTAGAGAATATCAGGATGATCACCACACAACAGGATTCATGGGATGAAAGACTAAAAAATCTCTCGGTGAAGGATGAAGACTGCCAAGTCTTAGAGTTAGACTTTCACTAGCATCACAAAACAATTGAACCCATTTGAAGACATCAACTCTATCATATGCGATGTGTTTTCAAGACATAATTTTGCAAAGTATTGTCCAAAGATGAAGCAAAATACCGCATGGTGGAAATCATGCAATGAAGAGCTCATGAGCAGAACCAAATATTTGAACTCGGAAAGGGTGGGGTAACTCATAAAGGAGGATGTCCAAAACAAAATTGAAATCACGACACAAAGGAAATTCGAACTACTTGATCACAAAGCCATGTTGGTTCGTTGTTTCTTATGTAACCTCAACCATTTCATGGAAAATTTCCCATTGAAGGAATAATTGGAACGGATGGATGAAAACCAAGTGAAACATGTGAAGAAGGAGCTTGTAGCATTGGAATAAGTAAGTCAACCGCAACCAGAACCATCAAAGGGAATGGTGGAAGGATTAGAGGAGTTGACATTTTGTTTGGATGAGTTCAAGGCAAGGAACCATGGAAAGTGTTCACAAGATGGAGGAGCTGGACTTTGTTTTATGGATGCAATTGTGAGTGGGATGAAGGTGGCAGCTTTGGTTGACACCAATGTGACCCATAGTTTTGTGACTAAATGAGATGTGGCATCGCTCCATTGTAATCCTAAAATTATTATGGTCACATTCAACATGGTTAACTCAATAGTGAAGCCGATGGTAGGGGTGGCTCGTTCCAAATCATTGAGAGTCGGGAGTTAGTTTGGTAGTTGGGATTTGATATTGGTTCAGTTGGATAATCATACGATGATCTTGTGGTAGTATTTTCTCAAGCATGCCAAGGCATTTCCTGTGCCACGTGAGAGTTTCTTGGTGTTTTTGGATGAAGCCAAAATGCTAAGTTTTTCCATGATGACAAAGAGAAGACTTGGGTGAATGCCTAAGAGTGTTGCAATCAAGTTGATTGCGGGATCCTGTAGAAGTGCAGACAAACCTTGTGACATGGTACAACAACAAGAGTTGATTCTAGCCATGGTTTATTTGAGTTTGATGAATCAAGAAGAATGAAGTAAAAAGAGGTTGACAGCATTGGAGATATTGACAAAGTCTATCTTAGAGAAGGAAGAACAGTTGTGGAGCCTGCGTGACCAAAAGTAAGCTCACAAGAATGAGTTAAATTTGACCATTGCGACACTTGCGGAAGTCATCATAGAGGAGTTGATTTGTGATGAAGTTGAGGAGGATTGGTCACGTGACTCACTTGCACCAAAATATTTAAGTGTTGAGATGAAGGAGGGCATGAAGGAACTCACTATTATATCTTTACCAAATTCTTAATAACTCATTAAATATGAAACGTTATCGATTACCTCCATACAGTATTACAACAAAAACAATGAGCAATATCCAACTAACTAAACAACATTGAATACTAAGAAACATTGAACGGATGATCGCTTAATGCTCCCCAAACATTCACGGCAAAGATTAACAAGACCATGCAAAATAATGTAATTGCAAATTGACAATATGTCATGATAAACATAGTATAAGTACTATATAAAGTGTACCTCGTTTTCAATGCTGCCATGAATTTAGACATTCTAGTAGAAAAGTTGTCTCATAAATATCATCAGCTTGTCAAAACAAAACGAGTGGATGATGCTGTTTTCAAAATTTTATAATTTAAAAATGGTTACATCAACTTTTTATAAATCAATAAAACTCCATACAAATTTAATCTAAAAACTAAAATAAATATGATAAAAACCTTCGCCAACTTTATATATAACTGTTAAATTTATTGTACTGCATATAACTAAATAGACGTGGGATAAGGGGTATAGAGTCCCTCTTCAGGATGCTTTTACTTTCTTGAAATCGATTAAAATGTGTGAAAAAATGACAGACTTGAAACAACAATTTTAAGCATTTCAAAGTGCAATATCAAATCGAAATAAATGAAATCACAATTTCAACAACAGATTTTTATGATTTCAACAATCATATATTCACAATTTTTTTATGATTTCATCGGTTATATGTTCACCAAATTCTGAATAGATTTCCAAATATGAAACGATGTCAGTGTCCCATATACTACTCTGAGAACAACACTCTGATATCAGTGTAGGGACAAACAATACAATATGTTACGATAACCATTGTCTTCTTTGAATCGTTGAAGCAAAGTTTTAATGATTTGTACCCAGAAAGGACAAGAAGTTAGAGACACAGGATATAAACATATTACTATCTTAGAAAATGACCATCTCAATGAATAAGATAAGTATGGTAAAAATAGAACGGCCTAAGGAAAATACCTAATTGCATCCTTAAATAGTTAGTTAGTTAGTTTACTATTACAGGAGTTAGCAACTCTGTAATGTCTTGTAACCATATTGTGTAACTATACATGTTCATATTAATAGAATACACATCAATAGTGTAGTATGTTTCATCAATTCTGTCTCTACTTAATCTTTTCATGGTATCAGAGTAGGTGTAGGCCTCACTCTAACACTGGAGGGCCTAGGACCCAGGGTTATGAAATTATCTCTCCTTTGAGAGAAGAGGATTCAATCTGAAATTATCTCTCCTTTGAGAGAAGAGGATTATATCTACTACTACTTTATAGAAGAGGAAGGAAAGTCAGTGATGAAGAGCATCACAACGAAGCCGGTGAATTGTTGAGTTAAAAAATTCGGTGGAAAATGTGCAGTCGAAGTATGCCAGTGATGGCTTCACGCACTGAGGAAAATGTGTAGTCCAAGTATGTCATTATTTGTTTCACCAAGAATCCATCCACCATAAGCCGCAATTTTGGTAAAGCTCATAAAGACTCAAATTTCATTTATTTATGCTTTTAAAACTTCTATGAAAAATGGTTGCGCGTCGATCATTGTAAGTGCCAGGCGATATATTAAAAAAGGATTGGAAAGACCGAGTGGCCTAAGAAACGATGTGGTAAATTTTAGAGAGAATTAGAACCCCTCAAGTAAGGGTCGGAATCTTGAGAACCGTAAGCATTATTTAAAAAATGATAAATGAAGTGTTTTATACTGAATATAAAAGAGGTTGTATATAAAAAAGTGGTCTATTTTAAATTTTAATTTGAAAGGCCGTGTGATCTATTTTTGGCTTTGGTAAAGAGACATCAAGAAGTGAGTCAAGAATTAAAAGTTTATGCCAAGGTGAAGTGAAAAAGTAATGTAGGGGAGATATTCATGTGGAAAATCTGAAAAAATGAAAATATGTTGATGAAGGGTTTATGAGAATTTTATTTTTACATGTCTTGGAATTTGAAATGTAAAAAGGTATTGGGCATAGATAACTCAATACGGATGCTTGTTAGAATTAGATACTCTAACAAATGCCAAGAGAATATGGAAATCCAAGACATGTAAATTCAAGAGGAAAACACATGGTAATGATTCTTATATTAAGAAATTTGCAAAGAGTGAAGCAACTTTAGTGAACAGAAGAAGCAGATTCTAGTTAGGCTAGTAGAGAGCCTGTGAATCGAAGAAGCAGATTCCAATGAAGAAGAGTTGCCATGGAGAGAATAGTTTGCAAGACAGAAGATTGAGGGCCGCAAGACAAAATTATTGCCTCTTCCATTATTGAAGAGAAAAAAAATCCATTTTATGAACAACGTTTCCTCATTATTGAGCAGTAAAAACTGCATGAAGAAAGTCGCAAAGAAGAGCGATGGGCAAAGACATGCAACAAAATATAACAAAATTTTTGGTTTTTTCATTCATCAGCAAATACATAAAAAATGAATTGTTGTAATTTGAGGGGTGCATGTTTGGTTGTACTCGACACCCCAGTAGACACTCCAGTAATTTTTTTGGTCCCATTTGTAAGAATTTGTGAGCTTTGCTATAGGCAAGATTTGTTTCCCATGTTTAGTAAACCTTGATTGAATCAGGCCTACATAGGTCAATATGTGATCATGTAGCATGTATCATTGGTTTCGAGTAGCATGAATTGTTGGCCATGATACATCACAACTATATGCAAACTTTGTTCCTCATGTTCAGTAAGCCCTGATTGAATCAGGCCTACATAGGTCAGTATGTGATCATGTAGCATGTATCCTTGGTTTCGAGCAGCATGAAGCATTTTCCATGATACATCACAACTATCCCTGGTTTCGAGCAACTTGAGGTGCTGGCCAGAAGGAATGTGGTATTAAGTCCACTTTGGTGAAGGAATGTGGTATAAATTCCACTTTAGTAGAGGAATGTGGTATGAAGTCCACTTTGGTAAAGGAATGTGGTATGAAGTCCACTTGGTAGATACAAGGGAGTCTACTCATATGCTAACTTGATAATTGTATCGGAGAATGTTAAATCTTCAATTAACAGGGGAAATGTGAGATATTAATCTCAGAGTTGGTTAGGACCAAGTTTTGTTTAAGGGGGAGTATGAAGTATATTGCATTATTGCATTGGACGTTGGTGATGCATTGGACGCTGGTGATAATGATAGTTTTTATCGGATGTAATTAAGGGGGAGTGTTAAGGAAAATGCATTGGATGTTGGTGATGCATTGGACGCTGGTGATAATGATAGTTTTTATCGGATGTAATTAAGGGTAATTAAGGGGGAGTGTTAAATAAAATGCATTGGATGTTGGTGATAATGATAGTTTTTATCGGATGTAATTAAGGGGGGGTGTTAAGGAAAATACCTAATTGCATCCTTAACTAGTTAGTTAGTTAGTTTACTATTACAGGAGTTAGCAACTCTATAACGTCTTGTAACCATAATGTGTAACTATACATGTTCATATTAATAGAATACACATCAATAGTGTAGTATGTTGCATCAATTCTGTCTTTGCTTAATATTTTCACTTCAATCCTCTCTTCATACTTTTCCACCATCTCTTGTTGCTTCTCTAGTGTCCACTACTACCAGTTTTTTTTTTATGTAAGCATCCACTGACTTATCGATATCTTCTACATGAGACTGTCTGGTCTAATCTAGTAAATCAATAGTATGTGATGGGTTTCTTAGAGTGCACATCGTCTTATTGTGATCACTTGAAGTTGTATTCATGGCAAGGATTAAGTTGTCATCCTCTGGTCCATCATTCTCATCCTCGTCTTTCTTCTGCTCCTCGAACACTTTCTCCATCTCTTGTTGTTTCTCCAGTGTCCATTGTTGTCGGATTTTTTTATGAAAGCATCTGCTCACTTGTCAATATCTTATACATGAGACTGTCTGGTCTGATCCAGTAAATCAGTAATCCATGATGGGTTTCTCAAACTGCACATTGCCTTATTGCAATCAGTTGAAGTTGTATTCATGGCAGGGATGAAGTTCTTGTCCTCTTCTTCATAACTTCTCTCCTCATCTTTGTTCTGCTCCTCGACCTTCTTCTTATTTTTCTTGCCATACAAAAGGACTTCTCTTACTTTGTTTACTCAGGATTTTACAGTGGGAATGGATTTGGGTAGAGCTTTCAGCGTTTGTTTTGAAAAATTGAAAGGAGCAATCTTTCGCTTCATTGATCGCGATATTGATCTTCATCTTCAATTTCATCTTATCTCATGAGTTTTTATTCTTGTGAATTTTTAACTTTATTATTAGCCAACTCTATTATTAGCCTTATTATTTTTGGAAGTTACAACTCCATTTATATCTTTCCCACTCTATTTTTGGTTACTTAACTGCATTTATACTTAACTACATTTATAATTTGCCAATTCCATTTTTTCTACTTAACTCCACTTACTACTAGTTTAACTTTGAAATCACATTTACATGTACAAGGAAGCCTCCTTAACTTAGTGTAGACTTCTTTTCTCCTGCAAATTTATGTATCACTCTCTCATTTTCATTGTAAAAGAATTCATCTTAATGAATTCACTTCCTTCTCTTCTTTCTTTTTGTCTCATGGTTGCAAGTGTTCTTTCTTCTTTTTTATCTCATGGTTGCAAGTGTTCTTTCGTCTTTACAACTACATGGAAAATGAGAGTTTGGCAACTGGGAAAAAAACACTTAGATGGTATGTGTATTACTGAAACAACAAATGAGAGGCGGGCAACCAGAGCCTCCTCCATAAGATCCTTTTTATTGTACTGCTAGCCTCTCTAAGAGACGGGCGGACACTCTTTTTTTGCATTGCTTGCCTCTCTCAGATCCTTTTTGTGTCCTTGTTTTTTCTTATAATTCATGTTGTTTGGATGATCTTTCTATGCAAGGATCAAATCTGTTCTTGCAAGGATCAAATCTGAAGAACAGGGTCATATTTTAATTTAAAATGTTATTGTTGGTTATCATTATATAATAATGATAATAATAATCTATTTTTAAGAGATTTGACTTGTAAATTCTATGGAGGTATGCATACCTTACCCCCTTTGGATTTGAACTTGTGACCTCTCAGGAGGAAACACATGTCTTTAACCATTAGGCCCACTCAAACAAAATTAAATTATGTTTTAATATTAATAGTTATCATTATATTAATAAAGATAACAATGTTAAGTTAGATTATTTCTTTTTAAAATAACATTAAAAGTATATAATGTTTTGAAATATATACACACTGTTGGACACACCTACCACACTTAGAGGGGGGGGGCTGAATGAGTGTGGGGATCTTTTTCCCAAAACTTCCCTCTTACACAAAAACTCCTTAGTTAACATTCAACATTTTCTCATTACTCATTGTTGTCATTTATAATCAGTTAGATGTGAATACATATCAGAAACATATCATCAACAAATCATCTCCGCAAGGAACACAAAGAACACAATATGTATGTACAATTTTTCTTTTTATTATGGACTTCAATCCGAGGGTTTTTCAGCAACAACTGAATAGAGTACAACTCTACAAGAGCACCATCTCTATATGCAAGAATCAACTTAAATTCTCAGCACCAATTGAGATGAGGCAACAATCCTCAACAGATATCAATCTGTCAACATAAACAAGTGCATCAATCATGCACCAACCTGTGCCAAACAACCTGTAATCAACCTATACCGTAAACAAGTGCATCCAACCATGTACCAAGTATATACCAATCATGTGTCAATAATCATCAACAATGAATCATCAATATTTACCAACATCATCAACTATACACCTCATGTATGTGCCAACTCATCAACTGTTTGTCTCAACCATGCCTAGTTTTGGATTAGTCAACAACCCCAGCTTGAAATAATCATAACTTTGTACCTGTAACGAATAAATATCTGAAACTGATACACAATGTTCTTCAGTGTGTTTTATGCAATTCCTCCTGGTGGCACTACTTGGAACCTCTCATAAAAGGAGCTATAGAAAAAATTTCATACCTTGTTGAATTATGGCTTATTCTAGAGAGCGACCTTGTAGACAATGGCCCGCACAAAATATTCATTGAATTAATATGAAACTGTTACAAAACATACTAAATCCTTTACCCTAACTAACACATTTTGTCTCACTGAATGTGTATATTTTATGAAGAAGTTATGATGTTTTTACCCAAAACACTTGTTTTTGACTAGTTTCAGGACTAGCCACAAACCCTATTTTACACGGAGTGTAACTCCACAAATACAACGACCCAAAATTTGAATTTTTTACCACGGATACTTGGGTATGTTTTCTCAATGGCATAGCAATTTCATGGTCTGAATCATTATATAAAAAAATTTATAGAGAAAATGGGGAGATGACCTGTAAATAACATACCTTAGAAAGCACCATCAAAAGAATTTATCCTTCCTTGCATTTTGGCCTTCCTTTCTTCACCCATCCTCATAATTTCGGCTTATATATCCTTGGTTACCTCAGACACATATATATGTTCAATATTCTCAGGTGTGATTAAAATGAGAGATCCTTGCCTCTTATTTATACTCTCCAAGTAGCTTCCTTAAAAACATCTTCTAGGTCACTTGGCCCCACTTTCCTTATTTTAGGGTTAACCCACTTCTAATTTCTCCATTAAATTTATTATTTAAATAATTTATTTTTTATTCACTTTGAATTATAGTACACTCATCACTTCACTTTATTATTTACCTTTTAAAATCGCTTAAACCACTTTGACTACTTTGACCTTTTGGGGCTTCTAGATGACATGTGAGGGTCCTCCAACTTCGTAAGGCCATAACTATCAAACCATGAGGAGTTATGTGACGTTCCACATACCACCATAAATGGAATGACATGTACTATCCATATAAAATATTATTGTATGAAAATATATCATAACTCATACCGTAACAAACTTGGGTCCATTACCCAAACCTGGGGTCTCCAACTTCTCATGACCATAACTCTCTAACCGTGAGGAGTTATGTGACATTCTACATTCCACTGGAAATGGCATGACAAGAACTATAAATATAGGATAGTTTCCCCAACAATTTCCTTGATCTTCATCTCATTATTCCACATACAAGCATGGGTCCTCCAACCATTCTTCTAGGATAACTCAATCCGTAAAGCGTCTTACCGTGAAGGATTTCACCATAAGGGGACCACTTTGGAGTTCATCCATTTGTGCACCTTATCAATCATGATAAGAAAATAATGAGATCAAGGGTCCTCCAACCATTCTTCTAGGATAACTCAATCCACAAAGCATCTTCCTGTGAGGGCTTTCACCATAAGGGGACCACTTTGGAGTTCATCCATTTGTGCACCTTATCAATCATGATAAGACAATAATGAGTCATATATACATTTTTCCAACAATGCATCATATACCAATGAAACCACAACGATCCATCTTCATCATGTATCAATGACAACTCATTGATCCATATTCATCATATCAATGACAACTCATTGATCCATCTTCATCTATGCATTCCCATCAAGGAAAATACATATCATATTACATCAATAATCAATCAATCAATCATTTGACATCAATCAATCACTTGACATCAATCAATGACATCAATCAATAAAACCATTGGCATCAATGACAACATGATCCAACACACACTACTTAATTTTATAACATAATTGTAAAACAAGTTGAATGTATGTAGAGTGATTTCAACAAAGGAAAATTGCTTTCTGGTTTAAGGACTAGTATAAGAGAAAAACATTCTTCAATCCAAAAAAGTATCATATAAATTGCAAAACAACATATGTATTGGGTTCTTGAATATTTAAAAAAAAAATACCTAATCCACCAAATATTTATTTTATACTTGACCAAAACAATCTTGTGCCTAACCTATTCAATACTTAATACAGAAATTAATAAACATTATAGATCATTTTTCACTTTAGAATATCAAGAGGTTTCAACCATCATGTGGTTTCATAAATATATGCCAAAATATTTCACAATTGAATCCTCAACTAGAGATCCATGTCCTTTTATGGGATGCATTCAATATAATTTAAGTGTTAATGTTTATGCCATTATTATAGTTCTTTGCAATTCAATAGATAATAGCAACATAAGAACAAGATCACTTAGAAATACACATCCACAAGAGACACAACATTTATCTTGGGAAACCCTCTAGGGGAAGAAAACCCAACAAAACTTCCTTAATATAAATAGCCAATATAATGCCAAGAGATCTTATGCTAAAACAGAAAGTCATCTCCCAAGATATGCACCACTCTCTCTCTCCTTTGCCGGTAACAGATCAAAACTTGTCTCTCAAACTGAGCAAGTGAGTTGTGATCAAATGAGGCGCTAGCCTCCTTTATTTATACAAGTTCTGGCACGTGTGAAGTGTCTCTTCAC
>ML780635.1:79583-91887 GCA_009831015.1 Picea engelmannii
GTCTGCTTTACTCTTGGTAAAGCCTAAGCTCGTCAAGAAACTGTCTATATGGCCATACCAAGCTCTGGGAGCTTGCTTCAATCCATATAAGGCTTTCTTCAATCTGCAGACATGAGACTTCCTGTCTTCAACCTCAAATCCTTAGGGTTGCTCTATATACACTTCCTCTTCGATAACACCATTCAGGAAAGTTGTCTTCACGTCCATATGGTGTAGCTTCCATTTCATCTTAGCTCCAAGAGCTATGATGGTTCTGATCGAAGTGTATCTGACCACATGAGCGAATATCTCTTCATAGTCAATGCCTTCCTTCTGGGAAAAGCCATGAGCGACAAATCTTGCTTTATATTTCTCAATACTTCCATCAACAACATGTTTTATTTTGAAGATCCATTTTGATGATACCACATCCTTACTTTTTGGTCTGGGAACTATTTCCCATACATCATTCTTTATTATGGATTGGTATTCTTCTTGTCATGGCATCTGCCCATTCCTTCTTTTAAATGGCTTCTTCAAAGCATGTAGGTTCTTCATCTAGTAGATTACACATCAAAGCCGTGTAACTGGAGAATGGATTTGGTATTTTCACGTATCTCGAGGTTCCTTTTGGTACACCATACTTCTATCCATCTTGAATAAGTTCTCTTGCTCAAGCAGACTTTCTTTTATGGGAGAAGGTCATTTGAGGAGGTTCTTGAACTTCTGATATATCATGGTCTTCAGGAATCTCATCATCAGGGGAAGTTACGACTTCCCTTACTGGTTCTGCAGCTCTGGGAACTTCCCTCATGGATTCTGCAATCCTAGAATTTACAGGTTCCTCGTCATATACTTCTTCAAGCTGGCATCTTCTTGATTTCTTAAGTGTTGCTTCTTCATCAAAGGTCATTTCCCTGTTGATTTCAATGTGGCGGTGACCAGGTATGTAGATTCTGAAGGCCTTGGAGACCTCACAGTATCCCACAAATATTCCCTTCTTTTTGGAGGGTTCCAGCTTGTTTCTTTTCTCTTTTGGTATATGAATAAACACTGGACAACCAAATATTTTGAGATGGCTTACCTCTAGATTCTTTCTGGTGAACATCTCTTCCGGGGTCTTGAACCCAAGTGCGCTATGGGATAATCGGTTCTGCACATAAACAACTGTCATTGTTGATTATGCCCATAAGCACATAGTAAGATCTTGATCATGGATCATAGTCTTCACAGCTTCCAATATGGTTATGTTCTTCCATTCAACTACACCATTTTGTTGGGGATCTTTATCCCAACCTCTTTGCATAAGTTCACGAGATCTTCTGAGGTATATTCTCCTCCATTATCTGACCTGAGTATCTTAATCTTCCTTACAGAAGGGTTCTCTTATCAAGGCTTTGAATTCCTTGATCTTATTGAACACTTCAAATATATCCAAGTCTTTTATGAGAATAATCATTAATGAATGATACATAGTATACATACCCATTAATGGAGGATGATGGCATTGGGCCACACACGTCTGAATCAATGAGTTCCAATACTCCTTATGCTTTGCTATCCCTTTTTGGAAAAGGGTTCTTGATATTCTTCCCTTGCACACATCCATTGCATATGCCTTCTTGATCAACCTTGAGTTCTGGTAAATCTGTGACATCTTTTCATATGTATAGTAGCGCCTTGTAGTTGATGTGGGCTAATCTTCAATGCCAATATTCTTCAGTGGCGTGGGTCATGGCAGCTTCTGGGTGACCCTCTAGCTTATGCAAGTCACCTTCTTCTCTTCTAATGATGATTGCTTCATATACAGTCTCTCCTTTAGCACGTTGCCTTCTGCAACCTTCGCTATAGCTTCCTCATGTAACCTGGAGCAAGGTCAACAAGCAATAATAATATCCTTCTTGATAATATAAAGCAATAGCAAGAACAATAATCACAGTAGCTCCTTTAGAGCTATTACTTATAATTTAGCAAAGATTAAAGGTAAGGAATACAATATGAAATGAGGTCAACACTCTCATAGTGTTGTGACCAAGCATTCTTCCATGGAAAACTGGAACTAACACATGAGGTTTCTCCTAGAAGAGGTGTTAGTTGTATCAAGCAAAGCATATACCTCTATATGCTCACATGCTATTAGGTGTAATACTTTACAAGGACTGCTATCTCAACTATAGTCATCAACTTTTCATGTGTACCTTTGAATATTGATTAATCAAACCTGGAGCCTTGTCCTCAAGAATGAGTGCTTGCTTTTCTTCCAGGTCTCCTTCACTCAAGTGACGAGTGCTTTCTTCAACCCATCTTCTGTACTAAGACAATACGCTAACTTGAAAAAAGGTTAGGTTAGAGGATAAGCTCTATGATCAACTTTCAATTCTTCTAATAATTTGATCATAGCTTCAACATGCAACACTGATAATGTCATGACAAATAGATGTATATCAGAATAATCACACCTGGGTTGCATCATTCCTTTGAATGTGTTGGATATTGAGATCCTTCTGGATCTATGGCAAGATATCCCTTCTCCTGCAAATACTCTTTAGGGTTTAACCATTAAACATATGTAAGTACATACCTCTGATAGCATTTGCAGGTAGTAGCTCCATCTGGTAGCAACGGTAATCATTGCCAACTCTTGAGAAAATTTCAAGGGTGATTGCAACTAGTTCTACGACTACAACTACAACTGGTACTGCAACTGCAACTGGTTCTGAGACTGCAACAGCAACTACAACTTAGGGTTTTATGAGGAAACCCTAAATTTTCAAACTTCAAATTTTGAAAATCTGATCCAGGGGATAGATGCGTTGAGCTGAGGCGAGTTAGCTGGTGCAGTCAGAATTTCAAAAATCCAACTTTTATCCCCTCAAACTTGATCTACGGATTTCTAGACTGGTGCTTCTGGTTTTCTAGTACTTCTGGTACTCTGGTTTTCTGGTTTTCTAGTACTTTGTGAAACTAGGGTTTCACTTTCCGGGAGATCTAGCCACAGAAAATGTGCGCTGAAGGTGCCAAAATGATCCTTGGGGGAGGGCGCAACTTTCTAGGTGGTTTTGGAGCTGAAAAGCTTCACTTTTGCAAAACCCTAATTTTTAGGTACGGTAACAGTGACGTTTTTCCTCTTGCAAAATATGCTTCCTTCAAGTTGGCTCTGATACCATGTTAATTTTTATGCCATTATTATAGTTCTTTGCAATTCAATAGATAATAGCAACATAAGAACAAGATCACTGAGAAATACACATCCACAAGAGACACAACATTTATCTGGGGAAACCCTCTAGGGGAAGAAAACCCAACAAAACTTCCTTAATATAAATAGCCAATATAATGCCAAGAGATCGTATGCTAAAACATAAAGTCCTCTCCCAAGATATGCGCCACCCTCTCTCTCCTTTGCCAGTAACAAATCAAAACTTGTCTCTCAAACTGAGCAAGTGAGTTGTGATCAAATGAGGCGCTAGCCTCCTTTATTTATACAATTTTTGGCACGTGTGAAGTGTCTCTTCACTGGCAAGGCCGACTTCTCAATCTGGGTGGGTAAACGCACCTTTATTATATTTCTGGGTCTTCTTATTAACTACTGGGGCCGACTTCTTATTATGCCTATTATAATTGTTTGTTGACCAATCCGCAAAAGGGGATTTGTTCCTATTACAATATCCGACATGATCAATCCACAATGGGGATTGGTCCTATAAATAAAATATCAATAATAAGAAGAATACTCTTAGCAGTTACAATATTTCAACATTAAGTTGGTTTCATAAATATATGCCAAAATGTTTCACAATTGAAGCCTCAACTAGAGATCCATGTCCTTTTATGGGATGCATTGAAACTAATTTAAGTTGAGCTCATTAAGAGTGGTCATAATGGTCAAAGGTAATATTAATGAGGCTTTTATATTCAATTTTGACAAAGGTGATCTATTTATCAAAAGTTATAGGCTATAGTTGTTGGAAAATATGAAACTATGCTATGGAAAAGATTTTGTTTTCTTATTGTCGTTGTGATTAATAGTCACAATATAAATTTGATTCATTATATTTCCTTAAAATATTAATTCAAGAACGACTTACAACCAGTTATTAGTATGATACACCTATTGAAACTCATGCATAAAAAAAATGTTGAAAAAAAACATATCTTGAAAAAGTTTTACATTTAATGTAATGTCAAGTACTCTAAATATGAGATTCAACATGGAAATTAATAGTGATAGTTGTATCAATATACAATCATGGAAATTTAAGAGAAAAAAATTATAGAAGGAGCTAATAACACTTACCAACTACTAAGTTCATGTATCAATAATATATTATACCACTTTAAAATTCATTAAAAAAATCATATTAACTAGATTGTTTTGATATAAATTAAATTATTTTGTCTTAGAGTGAATTAAATTATTTTTATAGTATGAACTGAATTACATTGTTTTATTTTGGAATTATTTTGTTTTTTGTTAATAATCTCAATCCTTTTATATTGCCATTAAAGAGTATAACAAAAATCCTATTGTTGGCCTACCACTAGGGAAACCAAACCAACAGTAGTGTAGAAAATTGTTTGAAGGTTGATGAAATATTTGTCTCTTAAAACTAAAAGAATGTATATAGCTATTTCTAGAACCATGAGCATAGCAAAAAACTATTCTATAGAGCTTCCTAGGTTGATATCTATAAGGCGGGGTGATAAAACCCGTACCTTCCATATAAACCAATGTGTTAAGAAACCTTATAAACATGAGAAGAACTAAGAAGAAGAGGGACCCTTCACGTTAGGCACCTAGGGTTGAGGTGCTTCCACGGTCGAGAGGTCCATTCCATCTATTCTTCATGTCAACGGGTTCATTTTGTGATCTAGAATTCGAAGTTGTGTTTGCATTTCATCAAGGTGGAGTGTAACTTATTGTTTGTCTTCTTTACGGTCATCTAGAGTTCAGCCCAGCAGCAATTTCATCTGCCATTCAATTTCAACAGTTTTCAAGTACTGGGACTCTCTAGAGTGAATTCCACTAGTGTTCAAAACCCATGGGCTAACATCTTCGAGGACCTCTTCATATGTAATGAAACACCTAAGGACACAAACATCTTCTTCAACAATATTAATCTAGGCTCGGATATGATGAGGGATGTGTTGTTGATAAGACTCGACCGAATTCTCAATAGTTGTGACAAGTCGAGAGCCAGAGCACCCTCTATGGTGACTGGAGGAGCTTCCTTAAGAGAGACCACCTCGCTCCATGGAAGCAGAGGATAGGGGGTTGGAAAGAGGATAGAAATAAGTAGGGAGGATGAGAACTCGAGAATTCATGTGGGTGAAAGAGAAGACAATAGGGAGCGGGGGTGAAGGAAGGTTTCAGGGCCAGACCCGAGGGGGAGAGGGAATGAAGAAGCCATCCATTGCATGGGGAATCATTCTAAGGAGATCGCTATAATGGTCATCGTAATGAACGGTTAGAGGATTAATGGTGGAGGTCATGATGAAAACAAGGAGGGTGATATAGAAGAAATTCTAGATGAGATAACGTCGGTTGTGGTAGATCTCTAGGCGAGGATGGATGATCTCTTCAATAGATTTTGGAGGTAGGGTTGTATGTGTAGGGTGATTAATAATTATTTTCATGGATGGATGGAGTGCAAGTGGGAGAGAGAGGACGAGCATTGGTCTCAGGAGGATACACATGTCGACTAGGCCTAGGTGGCAACCCCGAGTCTGGTCGCTTCCCCACCACCCTATAGAGGGTATTTTGGAATGATTTTAATTAGATTCAATTGCATTGTTTTATTTTGAAATAATTTTAATTAGATTCAAAGATGGTAGATCCATTTAACTTCAATTCATAATTTATAAAGTAAAAGAATACAATAAATTGAGTTAACATTTTTGAATGCTTAATAGTACTTTAGATAAAAATGGGATCGTGTAAAAAACACAAACATAAAGCGATTAATCCTATAATAAGAGAGGTCATGGAACATCCACACGTCAAAGTTAAAAACACAATAAATATGAAATTCTTAAATCCTAAATAGTAATTGTTTTAATACAATACACTGTGGATATCATGAAAGGAAAGATCGTGGAACCACAGTTTGAAGAAGGAAAAGAGAAGGAACCTCATAACGTTGCAGTTATGGAGAAGTTCAAAGATAATGACATCAATGTTATGAGTATCATAGTGGAATCTGTAAAAGACCACATGATACCCTACATCTCTCATATTGACTCATCTAAGAAGATGTACGATTCCCGAACTAACCTCTTCTCAATTAGAAACATTGGACAAGTAATGAGTCTGAAGAATGAGTTCTGTGACACGAAAATGAATGATGATGACATCATAACATCATACCTTGTGAGAATATATCAGTTAAGAGATCAACTACAAGCTATTGAAGAAATAATTTCAGAGAAGGAACTGGTAAATATAGTACTCAATGGTCTTCCCAAGACATTGTTGCAAGCATGAACACAAGAAAGGAGTATCCCATGTTTGAATAACTTTAGACTTGTTGTGCACAAGAAGAATCAAGGGTTAATGCAAAATAGAAATACCAGAAGAAATACGATGATCAAGCTTTTACAGCAAATTTCAAGAATTTCAGGAATAAGAATAAGTTTGGCTCAAGGAAGAAACCAAATCAATAAAATGATATGTCAAAGATACAATGCTTCAACTATCGAAAATATGGTCACTACAGGAACCACTGTCCTAGATTAAATAAAAGGAAGGAAACAAATGAAGAAACAGTTGCCGAAGAAAGGGAACCCTCAAAGAAAGTCAAGCAGGATAAAACAAACTTCTTCTTCTAAGACAAGGTAACAATACTCTTCATAGTTCTTGTACATACCATGTTTACATAGTTTCTATACATATCTTGCATATCTATTTCTTAGAAGATAATATGTTCAAGTGAAACAATACCTATGGAAGAATAACAAGATAAGGATTGCTATCACGATGACTACAAGTCAAGCAATACACATGAAGAGATGAAGTACATTGACAATCCTTGGTAACAGTTCCTGTGGAAGCTATTATATAAGTAACAACTGCTAGATAAGTCGAAATCATAATCAAGATTGACAGAGACCCAGAAGAAGTCAAAAAAGAAAGAAGTCAACAATCAAG
This sequence comes from Picea engelmannii, assembly GCA_009831015.1. Classification (NCBI taxonomy): domain Eukaryota; kingdom Viridiplantae; phylum Streptophyta; class Pinopsida; order Pinales; family Pinaceae; genus Picea; species Picea engelmannii. The sequence goes on from ML780635.1 coordinate 86,710, forward strand.
AGGAAATTGGAAAAAGACTTGTGACACTTTGCAAAAGGCAATAAGGAGGCAGACGGAAGCATGGACTCTCTTAGATAGAGAGGGTTGATTACAAAATTTCAAAAGAGGAGCATGCATTCATGCATGAAGCAAGGATTAGGAGAGAGCTAATCCTAAATTATATCATCCATTAAGGATTATGAAGTATATTTCCATGTTCCAATTGAAAGTAGCAGCCATGATAAATAGTATGTGTTCAATTTGACTCTAGAAGAAGTCTTCTTCGAAAAGAAGCCTTAAAGTATCCTTGGTTGTCCATCTACATCCATGATTCTATGATGAAAGGAAGAATTTGGAATCTTCAGGGCATATAGAAGAACCCATGGACCCCAGAGATAAAGAGAGACATGAGGAAGAACATGAAGATTCCAAGAGAGAAAGAAAAGCCAGAAAAATCAGTCATTATACCGAGAATCACAAGAAGACCAGATTGGTTTGAACCCACTAAAAGAAATCAAGCAGAAGAAATGGAAGTTATAATGAAGAGAAGTGTATGTAAGAAATTGTGAAAAAGGGTTATGAATGGAAGCATTGTGAGATTTAGAACTAGAGGTTCTTCCAGAAGGAGGAGAAGACTATGATAACAGCGTGTTCCCATAAACCAGATATACCTCTATCTGAGCTATTATATGTCTTGCAGTATCCATGGATTAAATTTTACATTAGTTGGTTGTAAAATATTGTTCTCCCAATAGAACATCTGAGGAAGAAGCTTATGTAAAAGCAATCTCAAGGTGTTGAGGTATATCAGAAAGAGACCCATGTATGCAGATATAAGAAGACCTTTTATGGATTCAAACCTCTTGATGCAGAGTATCTCATATACAGCTGAAGCATGGTGAAAACTCTCTATGACAGAGATAATGTATCAGAATAGTTACTCAGAAGTTTGGGATGATGGATTGTTAATCCATGGAAAACTCTCATAATGACGAAACAAGTGCTACTTGGATATGTTTTAGTTTGATCCTTTCCACGATGTCATGAGCTAGGAGGAAACAAAAGTGCAGAATTCGACCATGATATATTATAATGATCAGAGCTATATGAAGTCTTCAGAGAAAATGAGTGTTCAATGACAGACCAAAGTACATTGAGATCAAGAGTTACATTATATGTGATGAAGTATAGAAAATATAAGTGGTTCTCCAATATATCTCCACAAATGAGCAGATAGAAGATATTTTGGTAAATCCTTTGTCCAAGATGAAAAAGTTTGCATACTTAAGAAACAGGTTGGGGCTCGTGGAGATGACTTCCTTATTGAAAAAGGAAGAGATTAATTCCAGGTTGGGAGGGAGCACTGATGTGTTATTTATTTATAGACAATCATTTTTCAATTCGAAAAATGGTCGAGGATGAACAATTCCTTTCCATTTCAGAAAGTGGTTTGAGATTTCTGATGGATAGGCATTTTCCAGTTCAGAAATGGTCCTAATAAAACAATCATTTTCGTAATGAAAATGGTTTGATAGATTGTTTATGTACCATAGGCAATGATTCCCCTTGTGACCAGTATGGGGGAATGGTCTAGGACAGTCATTCTTCTTGGAAGTCACTCTCATTAGTGGTCAAGTAGAATGGTTTGCCTCACTGGGAAATCATTCTTTCGAAGTTCACAGTTGTGAGTAGTTTCTAAGAATGGTCCATTTTGGAGGTTGGTGCGGGACAATCATTTCCTTAGGAAATGGTCTGGATAGTCATTCCCTAGGGAAAACTCATTTTCTCTAGGTTGCACTATGTTTAGTGCCGGAGGAATGGCCCAGTTAGGTGAATGGTCCAGGTTCAACAATCAGGGACATGCATTCCCTAGGGTAGACTCATTCTCTCTAGGTTGCACTATGATTAGTTTCAGAGGAATGGCCCAGTTAGGTGAATGGTCCAGGCTCAAAAATCAGGGACAGTTATTCTTCTGTGATTGAGAAGAATAGTCCAGATAGCCCATGGTTTATGTTTTACTTTCTGAGTGCAAATGCTCTTCCAGATCTCACATATGTGAGTGGAAGAATGGCCCAGATGACTTAGTTTATATCATGATATTGTTTTTATGCAAGTTGATATCAGATGATATGATTTCTATGGAGACTGTATGTCTCTGGACAGTAGATGTATGCTACTGTGGTGGATGTGTTCCACTGGTTGTGACTATGTGTCACTTATTAAGTAGTCATGTGCTGCTTGGTGTGGTTGTTTACCACTAGATAGTATTTGTGTACTAATATGGATAGACACAGTTGTGTTCTATTGAATGACATTGTTCTAATTTCGATGTAGACTATCGGTAGTGTTGAAAATGATTATCAGCTAGATGGATGGTCAGTGTACTGATGGACAGACATTCTCTATATGGAAAATGGTCTAGGACATTTATTCTTCTAGGACATATGTCTTGATTAGAATAATAGTCCTTGTACCACATGGTGTGGATTCCAGCATCTGTTGGAATAGTTATTCTTCTAGGAAATATGCCTGGATTAGAAGAATGGTTCTTGTATCACTCTATGGAGTGAGTGACTTATTCAACATGATTCCTGATTACTCAGATGGAGTATGGTTTTGAGAGATGATGCAGTTGATGTTGTGAGGTGATATTGATAGTGATGACGGTGCTCATGATCTAATCATGAGATAGCATGTATGGCTATGATTATGCTACTAGTTGAATGGTATGTTTGTGCTCAAGACCATTTTTTTCAATACCTCCCTAGCTAGGAGGGAGTGTTGATATTATGGTAGTTGTGAGAGCTATTAACATCCATGTGTAACCCTGACAAGAATAGAATATTCTGGGAAGCAAGAAGAAACCCTAAAGCATTGGACATAACCCTAGAAGACAAGTCAGCTAAAGGAAATAATTAATATTGAGTTTTTAGTCTCCAGAATGAGAAGTCATCCCAGACAGCTAAGGAGAAGTAGTATAAATATAGGACGCCAGATCTCATTTGATGCACACAGTTTGCAACTACAAAAATGTAAGAGTGTGCACTGCAGAAACTGGGTAAGTGTGCAAGTCTGGATTTAATTGCAGCTACTGCAACCTGTATTCTTGGTTTAGGCTTGGATTTTCTATTGGTTATGGTTTGGACTTTTTGCCTTGTGTGCTAGCTCTGGAGAGAGATACACTACATTGATTGGCTATTAGGCCTAGGTTTTGCTTTCAGAACTATTCTCTGTCAAGGTTAAGGTGCTCGAGGATAGCTTCAGCCTATCGTTGGGTGACAATATTGCTATATTGTCTATGGTTAAATGAGCACACCTATTATTTCTAACATGAACAACCTATAAGCTTAAAATGACCCTATAGGAGAACTTATTGGACCAAGAGAAAACTAGAAATGAAAAAACAAATCTAAGAATAGTGCAAAAAACTATCCCAAAAGTTGTGTTGGTAGTAAAAAAAAAGGGATGAAAACTATATTGAATGACTGTAGAAAACACCCAAAACATGTGCATTGATATAATGCAGGATAGGGGTGAAAAAATGGATTGCATGAGTGTAGAAAAGTGGGTCAAAATTTGTGTTGGCCTTGAAACTAACAGTGGAATTTGATAGTCTGAACCTGAGGAAAAAATGAACAATGTTGAACTAGTAACCTATGTGGAATGAAAAAAGATAGAAACATAAACAAAATACAAAATATAAAATATGAAAAGAGGGGTGAGGGGGGAAAAAATACACCCGAAATCAAGGAAGAGGATATGGAAATTTTCCCTAGTGGAGTCACCAATCTATTGATGTTGATTTGTTCCAAGGGTGAACAAATCTCATTATCTTAATAGATGCATGTTAAACCCATAAATTCATTAGGGGAATTTGAGGTACAAAATGGGTCTTAAAACAAACATGTATTGTCAAAATCAACTTTAAAATAACCAATAGGATTCCCGATGACGTCAATCATAAGGGTAAATAGTTTTGGAGGGAATGGAAGAAAACTACTTTTTTAATCATATTTTCATTTTATCTACTTATAGGTTTACTCAAATTTCAGGTGTAGGAATTCGTTGGATGTAGAATTAAATTCCACATCCAATAAGTACTCACTATGTATAGAAATAAACATTATTTTTTCATTTGTATTCATTTTATCTCACCACGGGTCTATAAAAAGTATGCAGAGTGGGTACCTATTGGATCCAGAATTTAATTCTTCATCCAACAAATGTCTACACTTGAAATTTGAGTAAAAATATAAGGATATAAGACTAAAATGTGATTAAAAAAAATTTGTTTTCTTCCTTTCCCTTTGAAAAATCATAAATCTGATTTTATTATTTTATCTATGATTTTATTATTTTCCTTAGGAATCCCATTATAGACCTGAAATTTCCCCTAATAAATGGTTTTAGAGATATAAAACCTAAACCCTAATCTAATTTATGGTCTTCAGCATCAACATCAAAGAAACAAAGACTTGAATAATAGCACAATATTATTAAAAAACTAAGCCCTTAAACAATTTATTATACATTTCCAAATACATGTATATGTATTCAAAATTGGCCCAATTGTACCTTTTTTTTATAAAATGGTACATTGTGCCCAAGATAAATAAGCGACACTTTTTTCCGAAATTGGAAAATAATAACACCTCATGCCCATTACACATAATGCACCTCGTGCCCAAAATGACACATAATGCCTAAGATATATAATGGCACCTCATGGCCAAGATACATCATGGGTCACTTGTTAACCACCGCTACCCTCACCACTATCACATGCATATTTAAATATTATCTTTGTCTTATTCAAGTTGAACACAACTTGTTTCTTCTTGCATTGGGGAGTAGTGCACCTTTTTGGATTCTAAAAAGGAAACACCATTAATATAAGTTATTTTCCAAAATTTTATCAATTAAACAAAATTACGAAATACAATTAGGATTCAATACAACAAAATTTATCATAAATGAGATTTCTAGTCTTGAAGGCACTTCCCTCCTCCTTGACCTAAGATTATCTACAATGCCTCCTTGCAACAGTTATAAGAATAAGTGTTAAGAACCAAATATCAATATAGCATAGAAAAACCTCAGAAAAAGTACTCAACACCTTGAAAAAGAGATAATTTCAGATAATAAGCCTCTTCAAGGGGGCAACCTCCTTTTACCCCACTTAAATGTTCAAGTACAAGA
>ML780635.1:95320-106457 GCA_009831015.1 Picea engelmannii
CAATGTGCTCGGTAACTGAACCCTTTTGCTTGAGATTTATCAATTGGCTAAAGAAGGTATTGCTCCTTGTATCCTCATAGTGTGCTATCATTTCTTCCATGAAAATTTTCCAAGTGATGAGTGATTTGTGAGAACAAAGCCATAGATACCATACAAATTGATTAGGTTCTAAATATAAAGAATCAATTCGTATCTTTTGTGTATGTGGCACATTATGGAGATCAAAGAATTGCTCCATCTGAAGTATCCATGTGATTGGGTCCTTGCCATCGAACTTCCTCATATCAATCTTAGGAACGTGGTTGGCCTTCAAACCAAAGTTGGAGTTTCTCCATTCTTGATTCACCTTCCTTGCGTCCTCATCATGAATTTCATGGGATGCATATTCACTTTCAGGTGTCTTCTCTGTTACGAAAATTTTCAATACTTCCATGATCTCCCCTTTTAAACCCTCCATCATTTATTGTAGTTCATATTTTGTTACTATCTTCTTTTGTAAATCATTTGTGTCCCTACGCATTTCTTCACCTTCATCAAGAGTCCAAGTAGGATTGTCTGGAGGCTTATTTGGTGTAGAAGTTCCCTTTTTGGGTGGCATGTTCGCCAAGTATCACTTTTGAACCTTGATTTTGATGTGGTTCTGCTAGACAATATTTCTTCTGTTGTATCTCCCAAGTTTTGGCCCTTCTGGGTATGAAACTTTATTTTATGTAGTTCTCTGATATTTCTTCTCTGCAATTCCATAGGTCTGATCAAAATTGGATGTGCCAAGTGGAATTTACAGTAACTTCCCCACAACTTGCTGATTTTTGGCCTTTCCAGGAGATCTCACTTGTATAGCGTGCCCCGCACAAAATAATTGATATAAAATTCTGAAATTCGCACCAGAAATAATAAATATTGTCCACGATCCAATGAAACCATTCCTACACTCAATTTGTATACTCTAGGAAGAAGTTATGATTGTTTTACTTGGAACACCTTCTTGAGACTAGTCAATAGGACTAGTCAGATACCCTATCGTACAAAGGGTGTATCTACAAATTTAAGATGACCCATACGCTGAAAATTTTACCACATATACCTTACTAATTTATGTAAATATCCTTTGGAGTTCAGGGTCTGAAACATTACAGAAAATTTTTTATAGAAAAAATTCCACAATGAATCAGTTCAGGATGATTCCAGAACCCTATCTTGTACAGGTTGTATCTCTGAAAGTATAAGGCCTCAGGAGCTGAATTTTGAACAAAACGTACCTTGATCCATCTAATAAATATCCTCCAAGTCGTTCCTTTTGAAACATTGTAGAAAAAAATTTATAGTGAAAATTCCAAGGTATCTCAGATGTAATAGAGAAACCCCAAGACCTTGAGCTCTGATACCATATGTTAAGAACCAAATATCAATATAGCATAGAAAAACCTCATAAAAAGTACTCAACCCCTTGAAAAAGAGATAATTTCATATAATAAGCCTCTTTGAGGGGGCAACCTCCTTTTACCCCACTTAAATGTTCAAGTACAAGATGATTCAAAATGAAAATGTCTCCTTGGTATATATAGGAGACTAGAAGGTATAATTACAACTAATGGCCTAAATCTTACATAAATAAAATAACATTACTAATATAATATGCCCCAATTAAGGGGTAATGAGACAATATTAGGGCTTAACAATAAGTAAATTCAAAATTCAAAATTCCTAAAACAAATTCCATATATATTGGATAAGAATTTCATCAACTAATGATCTCACCATGAATATCTCAGGAAATGATGGAAATTAACCTTCCATGCTAGGAGATATAGTCATTAGTTGAACATCTTGATCTGAGGTGATAGTGGGGGATGCAACAAATGTAGATTCAATAATTGCAGATATAGCCATGATAATTGTAACAATCGTAGACATGGCAATAATAGAAGCAACAAAGGTGTTTATAGTATGACAAATGGGTGCAATGACATTGTATGGTTGGATCTGAAGTGGTGGAGGGGGTTGGTGGTCATAAAATTCCATGGGATGAAAAATCAAATCAAACCTTATGTGGGGAGAAAGTAGAATTCCAATGGTTGGGGTAAGGTGATCATGAAACAGACTCACCATGTACTACAAACAATAAATTTCATTCTAGTTAGGATGCTACAAAACCACAAAATATAGGTCCTTATGTTCAACATAATGTACTTGAATGGATGTAAAATATTGTTTGTGGTAATAACCCACTCCAATTTGGGATGCATATAGAAGGTGCATGATGGATGGGGAAAGGTGGTCATGGTGAATAAAATAACATTGATGGAGCTTGCATACATGTTTCTAATATGTTATATTAGTAGAGGCCCATGGAAATTGAAATTCCATGGTGAAGGATGGTGCGATCCAGATAGCATATTTGTAGTGATTGGAGACACGAGTTGTGGCAACGACAGTGTCTTTCATAGTGGGGACTCATGCTCCTCACATGATATTAGGGGGTTTGATGATACTCATTGAGATCATGTTGGATGGGACTTATTATGGGTGGCCATATATTATACACCAGTTTGTCACATCTAGCCAAGTTTCACAAGTGTCACATTTCACTTTGTTAAGTGTCGCAATTGTCACATCTCACTTTGCTAAGTGTCGCAATTATGACATCTCACCCCATAAGTGTCGAAAAATCATTAGAGTATGCTTACTGAGTGTCATGGAATAAATTTCATGTTTTTATAAGTATTTCAACCTTGACACCATGTAAAAACCACATGTCATTATTCCTAGTGAAGTCAAAGGAGCAAAACCATGATTTGAAGGTCGAAAACTCACCTTTCTCCTTGTCTTTATGGCCTTGTTTGACCAAGGACGCCACCCTCCCCACTCTGGGGGGAGTGCCCCTATTCCTTTTACAGTTATAACAGAGCATCCAGGACACCCTTTATGCCACTATGGGGGAGTTTCCTTCCTATTAGGATAGTTTTAATTGATTCCTCCTTTTTCTGTGGGACAAGTTTCAAGGATCTTTGGGTTGTTATGGTTTGGGGTGAATCATGAGCTTGAGATATTCTACTTTGGAAAATAAATCCTAACCTAAGGAGGAATAATATCAACCTTATGCACCTAATCTTAACCCATTCCCTTGATTCCCTATGATGGTTAAACCACCCAGCTCCTATATAAAATAGGCCTTTCAAGATTGAACGGAGTTCATATGAAAGGTATCAAACTTTTGATCTCATAATTCAGGAGTATTCTGTAAATAAATGCACTTCTAGGATACTCCTTAAGTTTGAGATCAAAAGTTTTATACCTTTCATATGAACTCCCTTCAACCTTGAGAGGCCTAGTTTATATAGGAGATGGGAGGTTTAACCATCATAGAGAATCAATGGAATGGTTGAGTATTAGGTGCATAAGGTTTATATTCTTCCTCCTTAGGTTAGGATTTATTTCCCAAAGTAGAATATCTTGAGCTCATGAGTCACCCCAATCCATAATAACCCAAAGATCCTCGTAACTTTTCCCACAGAAAAAGGAGGAATATGTTAAAACTCTCCTAACATGAAGGATACTCCCCCATAGTGGTATAAATGGCATCCTATAGGCTCCCTTATAACTGGAAAAGGAAGAGGGACACTCCCCCAGAGTGGGGAGGGGGGCGTCCTTGGTCAAACAAGGCAAGAAAGACAAGGAGAAAGGTGGGTTTTCAACATTCAAATGGTGGTTTTTCTCCTCTAACTTCACTAGGAATAATGACATGTAATTTTTATATGTTTTCAAGGTTGAAATACTTATAAAATCATGAAATTTAGGCCATGACACTCATTAAGCATACTCCAATGTAGTTGTGACACTTACGGGGACCGATGTCACAATTGTGACACTTAGAAAAGTGAGATGTGACACTTGTGACACTTAACAAAGTGAAAAGAGACACTTGTGACACTTGGCTAGGTATGACAAAATGGTGTATAACAAATTCCCCCCAAAGTGTGAGGTAAGAAGAGAAAATGATGGCTGAAACGCTTTTCAAAATATGTCCATCAAGGGACTAAAGAAGGAGAACATGTCGGAAGTTGCAAGCAATCATCTAATAGTATATATATAAATCATCCTAAGGTATGCATACCCATTCTCGGTACAAGATGACTCAAAGCATGGCCACCAACCAATACACTACGAATCCATGAAAGTACTAACTAAGAATATGGCCACTAAACATGCAACATGGATCCATATCTCGATGACGTGATCAAGTTGTAGCCACGAGATTGTACAGAGTGGAGCTACAATATGACAAAAAAACATATCCATGGACCAATACAACGTGGATCTATGTAACAATGTATAAAACTTCTCTCCATCACAACCTGGGTTAGGCACATAACACTGGTAGGTGCCTAAAAAGTTCCCAGGGTCTTCATCCTGATCCCAAACTAGTACGATTATATCCATGTGAACATATGTGTTGATGTCGAACATGGTATAAACCACTTGATTATCGGTCATTAATGTATATTGTTTACAAGTGTGAGGAAAATTACCAATAATAACAAGATTCCCAAGGAACCCCGGTACATTCCAGAGAATGTGAATAAATGAGCTGAAGTCAAACATTCGAGGAATAATTTGATCAAAGGTTAATAATGTAAACCTATTGTTAAATGTGAGGAAACCTTCCATTAAGGCATGCAGGTTCCAAGGTACTGACTTTTTTCTAAGTCTAATTACTAGATAATGAGCTAGAGTTGACAGGAATAGACCCATAAAAGGAGGGCCATGATGTATCCCCCATTATTGACATGAAACAGAATAGGAAATGATGTGGAATTATAGACAGAATGTGGACATACTGACACAGGTATGAATACTACATAGTGGTTATAAGTTTGATAATTCCCTTGAACATTGCAGGACACAACAATTGACTCGATGAGGCAAGGATCCAAACATAATGTGATGATCACCATAGTGTGATGATAACCAAAGGTTCTCTTTGAAGGAGTTGAAAGAGTATGATGACGCATAGAGCATGACGACAACCAAAATTTCTCTTCGAATGATTCAAAAGAGTATGATGACACATGGAATTCGAATGAATTAGAGATAAATGGATTACCCAAATGTATGACATAATGTAGACAGGTGTCATCTTCAAAGAAAAAAAACAACTACCATAATGTTTCAAAAAATTGACCCACTTCACAAATCCCCCCACCCTCCACCCCTCGCTATGACTGGTGAGTACCTCTTTATTCTTAAACGAGCTCGAGGAGGATAACAGATGCTCGGTATATGATCATCATTCAGATGATTCCTTCAGAGTATTTTGAACGAACCCTAGGAAGGAGTGTTCCAGTCCCATATGGGTCTTTCAATGTATGTTTTATAAGTCCAAAGAAAGTAAACTCGATGAACTTTTCATATTTAGAGAGTATGAAAAGATGTTAAAGAAGACTCCATATGGAATTTTTCATATGTTTAGTCACCTAAGCCCAAAAAAGTATAAAATAATACTCAAGAGAACTCTCCTACCAAGACGATCAAGGTGTTCCTTTTTCATAAATAGTCTGATGAGACCGAAAAAGAGATAAACAACTGCTTGATAGATGTGCTTTCTAATTCACTTTAACAAGAGTGAAAGAAAACAATATTGCTCAGCAATTTTTTCACGTTTAGGGAGTCTGAAAAGAGCTTAAAGGAAACTCCAAAGAGTTTCTTTTTTTTAGGGTTTTTGTGAGTCTGAAAAAGAGATAAAAGTGTACTCGGTAACCTATTCTCATGTTTTAACGAGCATGAGAAAGAACAAATACTAAGCTCGGTAACCTATTCTCATGTATTTACAAGCACGAGAAAGAACAAAGACTAAGATCGAGATTGGTTTCATTTTTATGCAATCTTGAAAACAAAATAAAACTATGCTTGGGTAGGTTTCCTTTTTTTGTGAGCCTGAAACTAGAAAATAAACTATGCTTGAAACCGGTTTCATTATTTAATGAGCTTAAAACCAAAAAATAACTATGCTCGAAACTTCCCAACGTAATGTCAAAAGGTTTCAAGGGAGGATATCCATGGGTGGTTGGTACTTTTCCCCGAGCTTGAGAAGCTAGTGGCTTAACTCCAACATGATAACCTAAGGCTATAGACATGCCCCCCAAGCTTCGTTTCATTCATCAAATCTTCTCCTATCACAAATTTCTATGCCTAATAGGCCCCCTGTTACTAATAGGAAAATATTCACTAGAGAGGGAGGAAAAAAAGGATCAACTGACCCAAGTGGATGAAATGAAGGTTCAGGTACGAGTTCTAATGAAATACTCGATTTAATGGGAGAGGTGGTTGTTTCATTTTTTAACGAGCTTGACATAGGAATAGAACTATTCTCATAAGGACATGTTTCATTTTTTAACAAGCTTGATACAGGAAAAGAACTATGCTCATAACCTCTGGGTTCAATTCCCAGACCTTTAATTCATATTTTAACAATCTTTCCACAAAGAAGAAAAAATATGCTCTTAACTCTCTGTTTCATTTTTTAATGAGATTGACATAAAAAAGAGAACTATACTCACAACCTCTTCGTGATCATGGCTTCCAAGAGGACAATGTTCTGGAAGGAAATCATGGCTTCCAGGAGATACTCATTGGAAAAAACAATAAATCTCTGGAAGGAATACATGTCGAGGGTCGCAATAGGGATAAGGAGATCAGGCTCTAATAGCCCTATCAAAGAGATCACCATGTCCACTACTGGATCTAAGTCAAAAGAAGTCAAGAAAACAGTGAGAGGTTCATTTTCATCTAGAGTTGAATGCGTGGAACACCCTATGAATTCTTGCTTTCTGAGTTTCTTTCTGTTTTCACCATCTTTGAGTAGTTTACAAAGTCCTTTGTTAGCTTTCTGATGAGTTTGGGCTGAATATCACCCAATTTGGAACACTTCTTGGCTTTTTTAGAGCTAGGATTCCCCACCAAGTGGCCTATAGAGTGTCCTATCCTTAGGGACATCCCTTGTTTAACCCTTGAGTAGCGTCCTAGATTCCCTTTGCTAATGTATTAGGGAGTGTCCTCCTCCCTTTGTACACATGTCTACTTGATTACAGGGCATCCCCTTATTTCTGGACTGGTTTTTTCCCCTTTTCCTCTCTATTTATTAATCATTGTTTACTTAGAATTAGGTCTGAGATCCTTGTTGGATTGCTTAGGACTTTGTTTTGTTTGAAAGGTTTGTTTATATCACTCTTTTTTCTTTTGATAATCTATTTTCTTGAATCATGTTGTTAAAGGTCACACATCGAAGATTCATCTGATCTTTGGATGCAATTGTGATTTTCAATGTTTCTGATTTTTGGGTGATTTTCCAATCATTAGACTTCTGTCTTTTTCTTTCTAAAAACTTTCGAGTTCTTTTCTTGTCAGTTTTGAAAGTTTCATTTCATTAACTTGGATACAATATAGTGCATCAGACCATGTTATTTTAGTTTTCTTTTTGGAAATTGTTGATCCATCATCTGAATATTTTAGGGTATGTTGCAACATCAGTTGATCTCATATATATTGGTTTTAAATCCCTTTTTAGAGTGATTGTTTTCATTCGAATTGTCTGCTTGAATGAGTTTTAGAGGTCATTTCTATGTTTGATTCTTTTTTTTTTTCGAGCTTGTGAATGCGTCTTTGTTTGGATATTCTTTCTTCATCGTATTCTTCTCTATATCATCCTTGAACTCTTTCATTTGATTTGAAATAAAGAAAGCATTAAGAAATTTCATTTGATTACATTTCATTTTAGAACCAAACAAACAGATTTGATTGCATTCTACCTAGTATTCCTAATATGAAAGAGAGATATTTGATGTGTATTCCTAATATAAAAAATGTTATATAGAAAGATCAAAAGAGAGATACCAAATTTACACATATATATAAATACTATAAATATGATACTAGATAGAAGTATTGTTTCATTGCAAATATAAATGTCTTAACAATAATCAAAATTATATTTCTATATTTCCATATCTACATAATTTGTGAGCTTTATCGTGTGGTTGAGAGCTATGAATGGAAAGCAAGAGGTCTCAAGGATTTGTGAGTTTTGTTTTATCCTGTGGTTGAGATCTATGAATGGAAAGCCTGAGGTCTCAATGTCAAGTCCTCAGGCTGATTACCTCTATATGTGTGGGCCTTACTCAATGTCTTTGTACCATGGGTTTCCCAAGAAGGTATTTATCAAGGAAAATTTTTTATGAGTTTTAAGTTTTATGGAGTTGAGTGATATCACAACTAACACAACCGCATAATTTGTGGTTGATGAATGTCGAAGACGATGATAAAAAAAGGAAGAGAAATTTAGGTCATATCCACTTTAAATTTTGCATTAAATAGAACATTGAAGACAATGATAATAGAAGTAAGAGAAATTTAGGTCATATCCACTTTAAATTTTACATTAAATAAAACGTGTCCATACTTCATATAAACCCTAGTCCTAGCAGAACACTAACCCTGACCTTGTAGCTCTCTTGTGACAAAATTTTATTGGTACACCTCTCAACTTAAATATATATGATGGTAAAATCTATTGAATATGCCAATTATTCCATCGCTCTTAGAATTTTCAACCCTAGTTATATCAATCCACCCAAAATGTGATGTATCCATCTTGTGACAAAATTTGAAAAAACACTTAACTGCACCTCGAGATAACCGACACATTTTTGCGGGTCAAATAGAGCGAAAATAAGCAAAATGAAAATGAAACGAAACAGTGAGAAAGCCAACATAGTTTTAACATCATTAATTTTTGTAAAGGATAAGTAGTGGAGCTACATCTAACATTATGTCCAATGTTTATGGTTTCAAAGAAGAAATATTAAAGAGAAAAATATATTAGCCACACAAACTTAATGAGTAAGAAAATAATGGAATTCCTACAATGCATTCCTAGCCATTCCTACAACATCTACAGGGAATTCCTGCAACACATGTTGGTAAATCTCCTCAGCCTTTTTCATATCCCCAAGCTCGTCTGAAACAAACTCTGCATATTCTCTCATAAGACGGCGATTGCAAGGTTCGTTTTTCATGGCCTTCTCATAGTATTTGTTGGCCATGGATCTCTACATCCACACTCTATTCAAATACCTTTTGAATTCCTTGTAGACAGCAGCCCTCCCATTACAAAATATAGCCTCGTCATGTGGCCTGACAACTCTATGGTAATATGTAACATGTGATATTTGTAGGCTATTGGAAAAACCTAATAAATTCTGATTCGATAAAACTAGTGAAGAAATTGTGGGGTGAGAATAGGATGGTGCAGCCGAGCGAAATAGAGTTGCAGCCATTAGTTGAAATCCAATTCAAAGGCCAAATACAAATACACATATATCTAGATGGTGGTTCAACCCATGTGAAAATTGAAATGTCGACTCTGGTCATGACAAGTTATTGAAACCCAAAATTACCATGGTTGAAACAACAACATTAATTAATTGAAACACTCACACCTATTAGGTTCACATCCATACTGCCCACGCACAAAAAAATGAAATAGTCAGTAAAAACTGATCAACTTCACATACACGCCACCCCAACACCCACTCACGGTAAGAGAAGTAATCAGCTTCACATACACGTTGCGCCAGGAACCCACTGAGAGTAAAATAACCTAAAAGTTGAAACGTGAGGCGTTACCGAAACCCATGAATTGGTAATATTAAATAGCAAAAAACCTGAAAGCGTGGGGTGTTACTGAAACCCATGAATGTATAATATTTAATGGTTGCACTTGATTCCATGGAATTGGTAATATTAAATGGTTGAGCTTGAATTTTCCATACCATTCTATGCCAAATACTTTAATCTTTGCTAATCACTTACCAGATCAATCAACTAGCAAACTCATTAGTTTTTAAATATGATCAAGTAAATGTAAAAAGGTAAATACATAAACGGATGTCTTTATAATAGAAAGGAAGTTAATGGTTTAAATCACATCCATTTATTTATTGTGACGATGAAGAATATTATATCCATATTAAATATTGTCCATAGAAAATGGATTAAGGATTAAAAACCTATTAAATGTGTTCATTTCCAATAGTTGTACTCCTCCGTGTAAAAACAATTTAAGCATTAAGATATATGATCCCTCTTGGTTCCTAATAGATCCATAGTTAAGATGGATCTATATTGATAGGATTTAGTTTTTTGGTTGACATGTAACCATTACCCACATGACAAAAATGATAACATCTATATCATAATGGGTTGTAGATGCACCTCTCTACTCTCAATGCAATAATCCTTTACCATAGGTTTGCAAGAATCATTATTAATTATTACATGTGTATGCTTTCTTTTCTAAAAAAAAATACAATTTTCTATTCAAATTTAGAATGACAATCACATTCTTCAAGTGTTAAAATCACATTATAAAAAAAGTTGGTAAGTACCCCAAATTCGAGGATAATGAACCCAAATGAGGGATAAGATGGTTAACTCCAACTCATTGAGTCACAGATAAAACATGACTAGTAATATTCAAGGGAGATAGCCCATGGAGTTTGTGAGAGAGTCAACTTGGGTGTACAATGATTCCAAGGTGTAAATACCTCTCCTAAAATACAAGTAATCTATCAAAATCTAATGTCATGAAATAAAACAATAAAATAAGTGATCAAACAACAACACATTGCATTCAAATGGTGCAATAAGTGGTTTCAAATGTGTTTAAATCACAACATGGATTTTATAATTGAATCTGTATTCCTAATAAATAAAAAGTCTCTATCCAAAAGGTAAACTAAAAGCGCTCAAACTAGCCTAAACTATGACCCTTCCAAACCCTTTCTTCAATAATGGTTGAAGGGATCACTGAAGAAAGAGAACGAAGAATAGAAAAAAGCACCTTCTAAACAACTAACACAAGAGGTAATGAAATCCCCCATGGAGATGAGTGAAGATACAAATGAGAAGTTGTAACTATGAGGTAAAGGGTGATGAAATCCCAATTTCCCATATAAATTTATCTGGGGTGCCTTCTCTCTTTCTAGATCCACTCAGATAGAAACCTAGTAGAAATTCCACTAAGCTTCATATTTATGGATACATGCAATAGGTTACCTTGACGTCAAGTTGAAATTAAATA